>CM046883.1:23496157-23538742 GCA_025688845.1 Cucumis hystrix
TTTTTTTTTCTATCTTGAGGATAACAAGGAAGATTTAGTGGTGTTCTCCTCGTGGTGTTCTTTGGGAGATTCGAGAATTCATAGGAGGTTCTACAAAGGTTAGTTTTCTTTTCTTCTTTTCCACCATAGAAGCATGTTTAGGTGTTTTCTCTGTGTTTCAAGTTGAATTTCCTTTGCACAGCGTTCACACGCTTCCGCTATGGGAATTCCATTCCTTCACTTTGTTCTTTGTAGGCACGACGGAAAAATGTGACTACTTTTACGCTACATTTGTTATATATTTATACATAATTTAAGTTATATGTGAAGATTTGTTGAAATGTTTTGAATTTACACTTTAAACAATCAATATAATGTTTATAGTTTTTAAGATTATAACTGATTATTTAATAAAGTGGAAGCTTGCAATATTTTTAAATAAAAAGGTACTGATATATTAACTAAATTAGAATAGGTTTAGTTTTATCCTCTGTCACTAAATTTATATTTGGATATGGGGGATTAAAAGATAAAAAGTTTTTTGAAAAAGTATAAAAGGGAGTGGAAATTGTGCAAATTGATATCATCATTTAGGATAAACATGATAAGATCAGTTCCATTTGAATATGAAATAATATATAGATCAATTGATTACATTAAGATAAAAATAAATAGAAGGGAAAGTAAATGATTAAATGATATTAGAAGAATGTTAATTTATTTAATTAGTGGGTTACCGAATTAGAGCACTCAAAACCAAACCTATCAACTACTTGTTGTTTTTTTTAAGAATGCCCAATTTCCAAAAGGACTATTTTTCAATTTTTTTTACTCTTATTGCTTAACACCTCATTTTTCTTTTTAATTTCCTATCTCTTAGATGGTATTTTTTTTTAATATATCAATTTATAACTCTAAATTTTTTAGATTTAAACCAATTAATTTTAAGAAGATATAATAGTTGTAGGGTGCTAGTGGCTAGTGGCTAGGGTAATGTAAGCTAATCACATTTTAATCTTAAGTTATAATTTATCGAGGGTTCTTGTAGTATTTGTTATTGTTGAGTATGGTTGTGATATGATTGTGCAATTTATGTGTATGATAGATTAATGTTGCAAGAACATAAGTATGCAAAGTGTATAACAATATGAGTTGTCGTAGTCATCTATCATACTAATCATGAGCAAGTTTAAATGACATAGTCTCGTTAAATCCCATGCTTATTTGAGTGATAAACAATTCTTAAGGCAATCCTATTACTGACATAGCTAGGTATCCCCTTTAGTCTCACTTAATTAAACTAAAAACTCTGAAGAGCCAAATTACTAATTCACATTTATTGGTTGTCTTAGATCTATTATTTTATGACACCTTAGGACTTGTTTGGTAACATTCTCCATTTCTTGTTTCAGGTTTCTAATATTTTAAGAAACGAATGTGTTTGATAACGTTCTCTCTGTTTCTTGTTCTCTGTTTAATAAGGAATTCGTACGTGTGAATAAAAGAGGTTTCTTTTGTTCCGTTTCTTTTTGTTCCTCTCAGATTTCCTCTTCTCTCTTTGTTCTTTGTTTTCTTGGTTATCTTCGTTCTCCAACTTTCGACTAGCTCTTTCACTTTCATTCTCTGGCTAGGCCTCTTCTCTCTAGATGTAGAATCTATATGTTGATTTTGCATTAATCGATCCAATATCACTTATCCTTAAGAAACTTGTGAATGGCGAGGGAGAAACCCACCAATCTTAAGACTCTCAACTATGATCTACTCAAGTCATAGTCTGACAACTTTTAGTCTCACCCTAACTCGAGTTTGTCTCATACATGTTTCTATGATTTTGGATGAACTCTTAATTTGTATAACCTGTTAGTCGGTGCATATTAGCAAATAATGACTTAGTTACTTTTTAATATGATTTCATAACTTTTCATAATCTTATTACGTCCGTCAATGTAGCTCAACCGTAATTACTAATACAAATTTTTTCTCAGTTTAAATTCTCATAATCCATATTTATTGTATTAAAATAAACCATCAGAACAAAAATAAAATAAAAATAGGTGTATATTAACAAAAAAGGAACATTTATAAAAGTTATTGTTAAAACATTCAATAAACTTCCTAAAGAAATTTATTCTCGTAAAAATTATATTAAGAACTATTTTTAAATATAGTAAAAATAAATTAAAATATATTAAAATATTACCATCTATATATTAGAATTTTATAAATATATATATATATATATTTTGGAAGTTTTGGTATTTAAAATAATATTGTTGAAATTAAAAATAACTTCTTACAATTGAAGTGCTGAATAAATAAGGAGACAATGCGAAGAGGAATACAATTAAGCAGCCAGTCTGTTGATGACACGTATCAAGGTCCACTATTTTTTTATTAGAGACGTGTGTGAAATCGTCGGCCAACTATGACACGTAATCCCACACAACTTCTTAAATAATTGCTTACGTAATCTTAATCTATATTACTTTCCTCTTCAAAAAACACCTCATGTTCATGTTTTTCATACTCTTATATCCATTCATTTTTATTCCATTTTATCTTTTAATTTAACTTATCTTTATATCTCTAACATCTATTCTTCTTCAATTTCTTACCACTCTCACTCTAAAATTATGTATCTTAATTTTTAGTTCAACCTTTTAGCTTATAATAAAGAATGTGGGTTTTTAGGTTTAGTTTTATTATTATTATTATTGTTATTATTATTATTTTTGTTTTGTTATTGATAATGAAGTTTATAAATATTATCTTAATCTATATTTATTGTATTAAAAACTAAATGATTATTAAATAAGATATATTACAAAAGGTCAATTTTGTGTTTAATAATTTTTTTGACTTATTCAATTTTTTTCTTAAAAAAAACCACAAATACATAATATAAAATTAAAAGTAGAAGCTAATTTTAGGGCTAGCTCTGTTAAACACAAATTTACTCTTTTAACTTAAAATTTCAATCTCTTTCTTCCTCAGTCTTTTTTCGCTCTAACTTGTGGAATACTCTTTAACATCTAAAAACCCTATATTTCTCAAAATATAATATGTATTAATCACACCATTACTTAATTCATACCCTCACTTCTCAATAATTTAATTGTTTGAACAAATAACCAACAAACTCTTTATTAATTTTTTTTATAAAAAAAACAATAATAAAATAGCTTAATTTCCACGTTGAAGGGTTGAAAAAAGAAAATAAGAGAAGTTTCACATTAAGTCGCTAGAAAATTCTATAGCTAACTACACCCATTATCCTACGTCACTCCATAAGTTTTTTTTTTTTCTAAAAAAGGACTTAAAGCAAGTCAACGTAATTCAAAGGAAAGGCTATTTGAGTAATTCCACCAATAATATGCCACGCGTCGACGTGTAAACGTTAACGTGTCTTCCCGGACAAGTCCCGATAACGGCGTTACGTGCTCCGTCTTCTTCCACGAATTTACTCTTCACCCGCGGCGGCTCCTCTCTATATATTCTTCTTCATAGCCGACTTGATCAAAATTAATGTTCTAAAATTTCCTGAACGAAGAAAAGAAAGAAAAGATAAAATAGAAATTCCAATTCCTTATTGCGATTCCGATTCCAATTCAAATTCAAATTCGAAGTTGCCCATCTTGTGGTGATAACGATTTCTATCTCTCTGTTGAAGAATCTGATTCTTTGGTAAATGTAAAAATGGTGGCTGAAGCTGAGGTTGTTGTTTGTTCGAAGAGCCTCCCGGTTTTGGAGGTCCCGTATTTTGGTAAAGAGACTTGTCTTGTTGATGAAATTGAGTCCATCGATGGTGGGATTTCGATTGATCCGACTCTTGATCGTGTTCGTGCTTCCGAGTCGGTTTGTTCCAGTTCTCAATCGGTATGTTCTTCTTCTCCTTCTAATGGGTTTTTTTTTTTGCTTCTGAAATTCAGCCTTTGATTTAGGGTAAGAAACAGTGATCGTTATGAACTTGTTTCTGTAGTTTTGATCGGGTTTGATTTTGGGGAATTTTGGGGTTTAGTCTCTTGGAACGATGATTTTTAGTTTTATGATATTTCTTTCTTCAGGATAAACCCATGAAGAAAATTCCAGACTCCGAGGTCGATGCGGCCAACGGAAGGGAATTTCCGAGCCTCCGGTCGGGAAGTTTTGCTGATATTGGACCTAGGAGATACATGGAAGATGAACATATAAGGATAGATGATTTATCTTCACATTTAGGATCGCTCTTTAAGTTTCCCAAGCCAAGTGCTTTCTATGGGGTGAGTTTTAAAGTTCTTTGTTTTTGGGGTGTCTTCTTTGTATAGTATGGATGATTTTTTGTTGTTGTGATTTGAGGTGGGAGTTTGATGTGTTGAATCTGTTGATCAGGTGTTTGATGGACATGGAGGTCCTGAAGCGGCAGCTTATATCAGAAAGAATGTTCTTAGACTCTTTTTCGAGGATGTTAGTTTCCCACAAATTCCAGATATCGATGAAGTCTTGCCGGAGGAGATTGAAACTTGCCTTCGAAAAGCATTTCTTCTTGCTGATCGAGCTCTTGCTGATGATTCCAGTGTCAGCAGCTCATCCGGGACGACGGCCCTGACAGCTCTTGTTCTTGGAAGGTATGTTCCCTCTCTAATGTAATGATCTGTCAATCTATGTTTGTAGTCTTCTGTTATTGGTTTCTCCACTAACCCATCAATTTGATTTCGCTGTATAGTCCAATGATACTGCATTGTCAATTGTCATATGGCTGATTGCGTGTTTCTCTTCTTCAGGCTTTTAATGGTGGCAAATGCTGGAGACTGCCGAGCAGTTCTCAGCCGGAATGGAGAGGCAGTAGATATGTCTCAGGACCACCGGCCGGTATATTCTCTAGAGAAGCAACGAGTAGAAGAGTTGGGTGGCTATGTTGATGGTGGCTATCTCAATGGTGTTTTATCGGTTTCTAGGGCCTTAGGGGATTGGGACATGAAGCTCCCAGATGGTTCTCCTTCACCTCTCATTGCAGAACCAGAATGCAGGCAGATGGTTCTTACAGAAGAGGATGAGTTCTTGATCATAGCCTGCGACGGTATATGGGATGTGATGTCAAGCCAGCAAGCAGTCAATGTAGTTCGCCAGGGACTTCAACGCCACGACGACCCTGAGCGGTGTGCAAGAGACCTTGTCCTGCAGGCTTTGCGATTAGACTCGTTCGATAACCTAACTGTTGTTGTTGTTTGCTTCTCTAGTTTCCATCCCGGCAATTCTCCACTAACGCAGCAGCGGAAGTTACGATACTGCAGTCTCTCAGCACAGGCTCTTTGTAGCTTGCAAAAATGGTTGGATAACAGTGGATGCCAATGAGTGTAATTGCTTTCCTGTAAAACCTCTCATTTGTAACAACAGATTGAAGAGTTCAGTAACTGCAACCTCATTTGTTGTGATGTAAATAATTTTCTGAGATACCATCAACTCTTCTTTAGGTTGCAGATTATGTATGAACACATATCAATAAATCAGCTGGACTCGGCATATTTTTGTAAAGTAAATGAGATTCTTTAGTAAAACAGATTATTGTGTTCAAGATTTTACATTTGTTCAGTCAGAGTACTTTGAAAAAAATCGTAATGTATGGTACCCGTTATAACAATATCTTCAGTCTTCACGCCGTTTGGTATTTCTTAGCAAACGTAGCAAAGCTTTTGAGACCTCGTTGAAGTAATCTCTCAAGCAAAGGTTGCAGTGCCTGCATTTATAAACATCATACAAATTACTAAGAACGCACCATGACTTTTGGAGAATTATGCTTTTCATGATTGATTTCGAGCTAATAATGGAATTGAATTGAAGCCTGGAATTGCTTACAGAAGCCACTGGAGACAAAAGTGGAGGGACTTCATAGGAGACTGTCAACTGAAAACAACCAAAAAGAGAAATACAGAAATGTTTGAAAACTAGAATAGGAATGTAATCGAGTGACAATGAGAATGCATCCATATATGTTGAATTTTCTGAATAATAATTTCCTTCTAAAATCATGTATGTTCCAATCTTTTGGACCATAATTTCCCTTTTGGAGCAATAATGAACTTTTCCGTCAAATCACTCGTTATGAAAGAAATAGTGTACATAAAACAAATAATACTCTCTTTTAGCGTGTGGACAGATTGCCCCCACACACAAGCTTTTATATTGATTTTATGAAAAAGTTGCTTCACTTATGAGTTATGTCTTATAATGCGGTGTATTAAACTGTCAGGATGTCTTCTGAAATTTACTAAAAAAAGAGAAGTGTTAGATACTTGAGCACCTTGAAAAACCACACCCTAAAAACTAAGTGTGAGACAAAGGCAGGCATTCCATACTATCAAGAAGCTGGAACCCTCCGTCGGTTTTACTCCGAAATATCGACTCTAAGACCATTTAGGTGCTTAAGCACCATGGAGAATCAGACCCCAAAAGCTAATTATTGAAGTGGGAGAATCAAGGCACTTAAGTACCACATTGTACATCCGCACTATTTTGGAGACAGCTAACTATTCTAATCAATGTGTGGAGATAAAGGCATCCCACACTATTTTGGTTCCAAACAAAAAGGGATAAACATGTTAATATGGGGATGTTGTAGACTTACTTCTACAAGGCAAGAAGAAGGGCCCTTTGGATAAAATCGTACAACACCTCTGCAAATACAACAAAGATTATTAACCATCAAAGGCTCTGAAGTAGAAAATACAACATGCAGATCCAATAGAACGTAGTCATGTAATCAATTCACGAGATGTTTTCTTTTATTTTCTTTTTTTATATCGATGAGTGTCTGGACCATCTTATACGCACTTCGACTAATCTTATGGGACAACTCACCTGACCTTACAACATTTGCGTGTCAAGAAAACTCATATAAAATCAATTCCTAGGTAAACTGCCATGAATTAAACTTATGACCTCTTAATTAGTTATTGAGACTAATAGGTTCACCCATGAATTTAATCAATTCATGGGATATGAAGAATGATTTTGAACTAAATTGGGAAGTTACCTGTTTGGGAGACCTTCAAGAGACCGCCAATGAATTTTTTGATTTGGGGTCGGCTGCAATATCATCAGATAACATTTTAGGAACAGAAAGAATTAGAATAGCATTCCATGGGAAAGATGGATGTTAAATAGAAGGATCAAGGTATAGAATTGTTTGCCTGCAAGTTTCGAGCAAGCCAAGAGAACTCGATATCTTGACCAAAAGCATTATATTTTAGTGACCACCTTGATAACGTAGGATTATCTTCCAGTACCTATAAAGAGTATCGTACAAGTAGTTAAATACAATACCACAAAATTTTCTAACAAATGCAAAAGCTCAACTCCATAACCAAAATGTTGGTGGTAAACTGTCTAACATGGTATTGTGAATTGAGATTCATAGAATTTGGGCATCACATTTCTCCTACCAAATAAAATTAATAGCCAACGATTAGGCAGCTCAAACACTTTAGCACTTCAGTTTGGATAATATGTTTACAGTAAAACCAGTTGGACATTCAGACACTCGTAGCGTACGTACTATATAAACTTAGTATGGAGTACAAATTGAATACGGATACAACATTTGTTAGTCATTCAACACTTGTAAATATAGAAAACAAGCAGAAATAGTAAAATGAGCTAAAGAAGTAACAAACTTTGAGAGCAAAATACATCACTCGTTTCTTTAACATACAAATACATAAAAAGATATATGTTAAAATCTCTGTCTTTTTTAATAAACATGTCTTTACCATTCCTATATCTTAGGCTTTTAAAAAATGACATCACAATAACATAAATGTCATATGATATCCATGTCACACATTTGAATTTGTGCTTCTTAGGCCTACATAACGAGTTTACTTACGATACAAGAGCAGGCATTGGAGGATGACTCATTATTAACTTTAACCAAGAACAACCATCCACCAAAGTGACTTTAATCGGTCATCAATTCCATTTCACACTATATGCTTTCATTCATACATTATCTTGCAGAATCATTAAAGAACTCTTACTAAAAGTAGCTATTACAATTGATTGAGGAAGAAGATTCCAAGTTACTAGACTTTTCAGAGGACCGATTCTCCTCCAAAGTATCAGCTATTTCCACCCATAGTCCTCACATTTCCTTCTTCCATCACTTCTCTTATAAACATAAACCTGCCCCTCATTAGCATCCACTCAAATAAGAGACTAGCATAACAAACCTACTCCCTAGGCTCACAAACATTTCTCCTAATTGGAGGTTTTCCCCCTTTACCATATTGCTAGATTGCATCTTGAACTGAGCATGGAAAATGTTTTCTAAATCAATCAGTAATAAAGGGTATCAGCTAGCAACCTACTTGAGCATGTGTGATATATATAACTCACCTTCACAGATGAAATGAATGGCATCCATTTGGGTATAGCTTCACGATCTGAGTAGCATTTATAGGCAACCGAAGCAGGTATATCAACTTCCATCTTAGCCCTGCATTCATCACATTTTCCTAATTATACCAACAAACCTATAACATTCAAAGAAACTCAGAATCCATCCTCCTGGAACAACTGCACAACCACCAAACCAATCAAGACAAGAATTGGGAATTTTTAGAAAAAAACAACGAAACTGAAATCCAAAAGAACCCATAGCAAATAGAGAATCAATAAACGGTAATGAAACAGAGAATGGAGAAAGACATGGTGTAATTACGTGCAATTCTGCCATTCCATTACAGGGGAGACGAATTTGAGTGGGTTTCTGCTGCGCTTGGAAGAAGGACGTGGGATCTTGAAGACGAGGTCGGGTAGAGAAAAAGACCTCGAATTGATGCTTCTGGAAGTGGGAATCGCCATGAATAAGATGCCATTTCTTCTTCTGATTGATCGATGAATGAGAATAAGAGAGTTTGGAGTGGAATTGGAAGTGAGTGGTGCAATTGACATAGTGGGGTTTTGGGATTAGTGAAGAAGAAAATTGCAAAGGGACATGGAAAGAGAGTGGTAAGAAGAGATTTGACTTGCAATAAACTGGAAGAAGAACGGCCCTTTGATGTTATTGTGGCTATGGAAAAATAGATTTTGGGAGGCTGTTCTTCGAGAAAACCATCGTTACTTCATCATTTCTTTTTCTTCCAAAAATTCACTTTGGATTTTTTTTTTCAAACTTCAGTGGATATGAAATTTTCTTTAATAAAAATGAATACATTCAAAATTTATTTATTCTTTACCCAAACAACCTATCCCTATATTTATTAATTAGTTTAATTTTTAATTTTTTGTTTTTCTAATATTTCTTTTAGAAATATCCGTCAAAATCAACAAGAAAATTGAACTCTTTTCAAGGACTCAACCTCAAATAAAATATAGCATGAGTTAAAAATACACTCGAAAAATGACCTTAATTTTACTCTATCAACTATGGATAAAATTACCCAATATATGTGTAAGGCTTAGCGCTTCCAAGAATACTCGTTTCTTTCTCTTGCCATGTGTTTCTTCTTCTCCCTTTCGATTTTTTTCTGCGTTTTTTCCTACGTCATTGTGTTCTTCTTCCTTTCTCTTTTATGGTTTCTTATTATGCTTTCCACCCTCATCCTCTTCTTTCTTCCTCATCTTCCTCCTCCTGATTTTTTCTGAGTTTTCTTGAATATTTTTTTCCACCGTGTCTTCTTCTTCCTAAAGATCGATGTAAAAAAAGAACCAAGAGGAAAAAGTTTGAGGAAGGAGTGAAGGGAAGAATTCAAACGAAGGAAAAAAAATCAAGAAAAAATTGGAGTTGTATGTGATATTCAAGAAATAGAAGAAGAAGTTGAAGAAGCGAGATGAAGAATTCAAGTGATTGGAAAAAAATAAAGGAAAAGGTTTGCAATTATGTATAATACGGAACAACAAGAGGTGAGTGAGCTACCAAAGAGGAAGAAATGAAAAAATTCGTTTGAGAGCTAGTCTATCGTGTATCATTTGAAGACAAAACGTAATTACTTTTACGTGCGACTGGCATAAGCAGAAGATAAATTTTCAAACAAATTTTGTATCATGGATTAAATTTAAGTTAAACGATAAGAGTTAACTTTTTCATTGTAATAGAAACTAGGTTAATACATATAACAGTGAAAATAGATCAAGTATATAAAAATACAATTACGTGGAAAATATATCTCATTTGTATGAAAACTTATTCATTACTAACCTTTTGACTATGTGAAATACCATTTTTACTCCTTTATATTGAGCTCTTAATCAAAACGTTTTTCCTGATATTATTTTTGTCTCTATCTCCAACGATTCCTTTCACAATCATATTCAATATGTAACATCAACATTTTACCAAAGCATTTACTCTTGACCACTAATATTCTACCAACACATTGAATATTATCGAATTATATCAACAATGAGACAATCAAAGTCACTGTCAGATATTCAATTTCATTCTTAGTTAAACAAACTTTTTCTTAGTAAATTTATTTTATACCCTCGTTTCATTAATGTTTTTAACAATTTCACTTTGTTTTATTTAAAACTAACTCAAAAGCATCTAACAACTAAAGAAAATCGCATGCACACGTGTGAAAATTATAAAATTTTAAATTAATACAACTATCCATTTAGTTAAATAAAGTTTTAAAAGAATTAGCAACCCTGAAAGTAAAAGGGCATAAATTGAATTTTACCTAAAATTTTAATACATATAATAAATATGTTATTAAAGAGCAATTTAATTTTCTGTCTAAATCCATACATTACTATCCTTCAAACCCTATTGAATCACAAATTTTCTCATATAATATCTCAAAAATATTGAAAGTTAGATGAGGTTGAGACTTGAATTCACTAATTTCAATGATCAAACTTTTTATTTTTAATTTTTAAATATGCATTATATTTGGATTAAGAGACAAAGGATTCTAATCTCTCCATATAATACATATTTTTGAGCTATATTATCATTTGTACTTAAAAGAAAACTCGTTAATCAATAATTTTCTTACTTTTCTTTAAGTTAAATTTTCTTCTACAATTTTTTTTCTTTTATAAAAATCACTAAAAAAACAAAAATGATTTTTTTATAATTTTAAATTTATTAATGAAAGTTGGTGAAAAACACCAAATTTGATTTTAAATACAACAACGATCAATGTAATTAAATTTATTAATTAATTAAAAGTAATAATTTTAGTTTGACTATAATGATAATAGAAATTAATATGACGTTAATGTATATAGGGCAATGAAAACGAATATAGATTGTTAAGTATATTGTTATGTAATTTTTAAAAAAGAAAAGTATATTTTAGATCTTTCGAGTTTCACATGTTGAAACAAAAGTTAAGACTACAATGAATCTTATTGTTTGGGTTCGTAGAGCTTCCCTCTAGCCCTTTTTGTATCTCCTGCTTCTTGTATTCAACTCATCATTATTTAATGAAGCGAGAATGATGAGGGTGCTAATGAGGTGTCCACCTAATGGAGATGTTCTGGTGCACCTGCTGATCCACAGTATCTTTCTCTAAAGAAAAACAATGAATCTTATTAATAATATTGAAGATCAAGGCCAACCATGCATATTTTTACTCGTCAAACTAACCATAGTGAAGATGATCTCTCTCTGATCCAAACTCAGCTTCACTCTAAGATAATCTAAACAACGCACCTCAACCACAAATAAAGAATTAAAACATCTAATGACTGATATCGTTGTTGCAAGAGAAAAGTATTGGCCAATATCATGTCATTAAATAACATACATAACCATTTTTTTTAAAAGAAAAATTAATCCCTCAATTAATTAAAACATTAATGACTTTGATTGGTATGTTGAGACATTGACATATGGTTAAAATTAATTTTAATTAAAGGAGATTATATGCTTATATATATAAAACGATTGTATGCAAATTTGAACATAGCCAAAAGCTTGAAGACGATATTAACACAATGTCTACACCAGGGTAATTGCAACATCTTCTCTCTTTATACAAATATTCATTTCCATCAGAAAACTTTTGATTTAACACACATGCACAATCTTTCTCAAGCTCTATTATTGCCTATCTATATGTCCAAAATTTCTCACAGGCGGCTGCAAGGGAGGGTAGCTCTCATAACAGGAGCGGCCAGCGGCATCGGCGCAGAGACGGCCAGGCTTTTTGCAGCTAACGGTGCTTTCGTTGTTATAGCAGATATTGACAACGAACTAGGTCATAAGGTGGCAGCCTCCATCGGCATCGACCAAGCCAGCTTTCACCACTGTGATGTGAGAGACGAGACACAAGTCGAAAAAATAGTAAGCTACACCGTCGAAAAACTCGGTCGCCTCGACATTCTTTTCAGCAATGCTGGCATCTCTGGTTCTCTCAGTTCAATTCGAGAACTTGACATGTCCGACTTTGACAATGTAATGGCGACCAATGTCCGTGGGGTATGTCATATTTTTGTGTGTTCAGACAGAAAATTTAATGAATTTGTTCTACATATTTATAAAGTAAATTGATTGAAAATATTTACAAATATAATAAAAATTTATAACCTATTGTATTTAATTAATTTAGAATAATTAAACAGAGAATTAAGATTTGAAAGATTAATTTGTAATTTGTCTAGCTAACTCAATAGAAGTTTCTTCATATCCACATTATATTCACAAAAAGGTGGTTGCGACGATCAAGCATGGGGGACGAGCAATGGTAGAGCGGAACATACGTGGGTCGATAATCTGCACGACGAGTGTGGCAGCGACGGTTGGTGGGATGGCACAGATGGCGTACACATGCTCAAAGCATGCAGTGTTGGGGGTGGTGAGATCGAGCTGCGCTGAGCTAGGGGTATACGGTATTAGGGTAAACTGCGTGTCACCGAATGGGGTGGCGACGCCACTGGCTTGCCAGAGTTTGAAAATAGAAGAGAGTAAGCTTGAAGAGATTGTTAGTTCAAAGGCTAGCTTGAAGGGTATGGTGTTGAAGGCTAGCCATATAGCCGAGGCTGCTTTGTTTCTTGCATCTGATGAATCAGTTTATATTAGTGGTCAAAACTTGGTCGTTGATGGAGGCTTCACAGCCGTTAGATCATGATGTAATTCCCTCTAGAAATTAGAGGTTTTTATGATTTAATTAACTAATTAATGTGCTAAATAATAATTTGGAAACATTTGAAAAGTTGGAACTTTGTGATGAACAATCCTAATTGAAATAAAAATTCGTGCAATTAATTAATTAAACGGAATGTTGAGGTGAATTTGGTTGGTTAGGTCAAGTTCAAGAACGGAGAAAATTAAAAGTTGATTTTTAGTTGTTCTATTTGAAAGTTCGTTATTTAGGTCGGTAATCATTTTATTTTTTAAAATTAAAATTATATACATTACCTTTCATCTCTAACTTTCATCCTTTGTCATTTACATTTTATGAATGATTTAAAAAATCAAACCAAAATTTGAAAACTAAAAAAAACAAGTAGCTTTCAAAAAGTGGTTTTTATTTTTATTTTTTTTTCTTTCTAATTTAGCTAAGAATTCAATAATTGTACACAAGAAAAGATATAAAACGAGAAAATATACTTAATTTTCAAAAGCAAAAAAAAACAAAATATTTATCAAAGAGGGGTCATAAGAACAGATTGATTTTAGAAGGATCAAAATCACATTTTTGTTACGCCTAAGAATCACTTCTATTTTAAAATGAAGATGTTTAATAATGGTACACATAAGTAATTCGCCTAGAACAAGTAGTAGGGAGGAGGGAGAAGTTAAATTACAAATTATTAGTCTTTTGACTATGAATTTTGTGTGTAATTGGTCAATACATTTTTAGAAGTATTTAATAGTAGGTCGTCTCTAAAACATTTTTAATGTTGTGTTTAATAAATTTATGACAAATTCGGAATTTTAAAAATTAATTGATATATTAAATATGAGTTTGATTCTTATATCTAGTGAAACTTTAAACATTCAATTTTGTATCTAGTATGATCGTAAAATTTAAAATATGAAATCTTCGAGGACTAAAGTTTGTAGTTTTGATGGTCTATATACAATTTTAGTTCTAGCTAGAATTTTGGATTAGTTCTATTTTGGTTTGAGTTGTTTCACACATGACACTTTAGTACTAACTTTTGAAAAATGGTTTTAACATGTTTCTTTTATCATTAGTATTGAAAAAAAAGTGGCAAATGAACCCTTTTAATTGACTTTTAAGTGTTTATAAACAAATCTTTTTTGCATTTATAAACACTTATTTAAATATTGAGAAAATCAATTCAAAACACACATTAATACTAAATTTATCCTTTTCAAATGTTCTTAGATGTCGTTTCAAGTATTTAACTAGAAGCTTCTAAGAAGCAGATTCTTCCCTTCTTCTTATCTCGAATAGTTCTCTCCATTTCAGCACCTAAATGCTACTATTTTGTTGTGGCTTTGTCTGTGTTGTAAGAAATTAAATATACTATTCTTTTACTATCTCAATTCATTGCTTTGTTATAAAGAAAAACTGTGTGCATAGACTGAAAATAATCGAAATCAAAATAGTATGTACTCATGTAGTACTAGAAATTTCCTCATCCACCCTAGGTGAAAAAAAGGAACCATTTTTTATTACTATGTGAGCAACCAACCCTAGCAATTAGCATCGAGGTCGCACCGTAATAGCTTTTAAAGCAAATGGTATAGTAGAAAAGTCTTATATAAATTTAATAGATTAATTATTTAAACTATATATATTGATAAAAAGGGAATTTTTAAAAATAATAGATTTTACAAAATATTTAACCTATAGTAAATTCTAACACTGATAGTCATTGATATGTTATAGTGATAGTATTAGAATGGAATCAATTTCACCATCATACTAAACTTAATGAACACTATATACGTGAATAATTGTATAGAAAAGAGTAAAGAGTGGGCGACTAGGGGTCTTCTTTTGTTGAAATTGGTTACCAAAGTTTATAAATTTGACATAAGAGTTGTGTGTTGTTTTGAATTTTATATCTTACCTAAAAAGAACTTTTTCTAATTATATTAACAAATTTTGGCATCTCTTGGACTTTTTCATACATCTATATATAAAATTAATATCTAGATATTTTTCTTAAAAGCTTGTTATTCCTAGTGTGCAAAATTTAAATTAAACAATTTAAAATCACTTTTAGTTTGAAGACAAGGATAATCTCAACAATGTCTAAACCAAGGTAACAATATTTTTTCTCTCTCTAAGCAGCATAAATTTCTCTCATTATTTATTATCGATTGTTATCAACATCTGGATTATTTACACACAATCTTTTATAAGATCTTTTGGCTATGTACAAAATTCCTCTCATAGGTTGCACGAGAAGGTGGCTCTTATTACTGGAGCTGCCAGCGGCATCGGCGAGGAGACGGCGAGGCTATTTGCAGCCAATGGTGCTTTTGTTGTCGTAGCCGACATCGATGACGAATTGGGCCAAAAAGTGGTAGCCTCCATCGGTATCAACCACGCTAGCTTTCACCACTGCGACGTGAGAGATGAGATGCAAGTCGAAGAAACAGTGAACTACACTGTTGAAAAACACGGTAGACTCGACATTCTATTCAGCAATGCCGGGATCATAGGCTCTCGTACTTCTTCAATTCTAACGCTTGACATGTCCGAATTTGACAACATAATGGCAACGAATGTCCGTGGGGTATGTTATATATATTAACCTTGAAGTTTAAGCTAATGGGTTATAGCGTTTAATTTTTTTCCTCATTTGTCAAAAAGATCATTGCAACAATCAAGCACACTGGACGAGTAATGATAGAGAGAAAGATACGAGGTTCAATCATTTGCATGGCAAGCGTGTCTTCGCTGATTGCCGGGGCACCACTAGCGTACACAAGCTCAAAGCATGCAGTGCTGGGGGTGGTGAGATCGAGCAGCTTAGAGCTCGGGGCGTACGGGATTAGGGTGAACTGCGTGTCGCCGTATGGGGTGGCGACGCCCCTGACTTGCCGAAGTTTGAATATGGAACAGAGTGAGGCTGAAGAGATTTATAGTTCAAAGGCAAGTTTGAAGGGTGAGGTGTTGAAGGCTAGGCATGTAGCTGAGGCCGTTGCGTTTCTTGCATCTGATGAATCAACTTATATAAGTGGACAAAACTTGGTTATTGATGGAGGCTTCACGGCGTCCAAATCATCAATATAATGTGATTTTTCCTTTTCAAGGTTTTAGGGTGTGCCTTGTAATGGAATGTGTGATAAGGACGCTCAAATTGTGTAACTTAACTGAGACACTTCGAATAATTTGTATTAAAAAACGTGTTCTATGGTATTATTGTTCCCACTTGTATGCCTTTCCTATGAAGTTAAAAAAATTGGCTTATTCAATTTTAACCATTTTACTAAATTAAATTTTAGTTATATGCGTGAAATTTTTTTGAAAGAAATTTATTGTAAAATGATTGATTTATGGAAGACTCGTACAAAAATTGAGTTAGACTCGTTTTGACAATATAAAAATAGATTATTATCGTTTTCAAGAATTGCATAATTAGACAAGTCAGGCTACGACATCTTTTTGAGCCACACATATATTATCACTTTACATATTTTGTCTACCTGGTATATCTTTGACAGATTTATTTTGTCCATGGAAATAATATCTTTATAGGCCTCCCAAAAATTTATCATCAATTATTACTTACTTTTACTCTCGGAAAATTATAGCAAATAACACCTATTTTTTTAGGAATAAATTAAAAATATAGTTCAAGAATAAAATATATGTAAAAATAGTAAATGTTCATCAATCAACTAATGAAATTTTAAAAAATCTCAAGTATATAATTGATTGGCTATCATTGATTGAAGCCATCATGGAAAGTTGATATCAATAATATTGATAGCAACTTATAGTACACTTCTCAAATTGAAAGCTACCATTGATAGCATCTATAAATAATAGCAACTTATGATAGTTATCAATTGCTATGATCCATTAGCTATTAATAATGATAGTCTTCACTTTTAGAAAATCTATAAAAAAATATTTGTAATAATGACAAATTGAAAGTTACCGCACATAGTAACTATCAATAATAGTAATAGTGTTTGTGTTTGGGACTTTCGAATCTACTTGTCTGAAGATGAAAGTTGCTAGTGTTTGGTTCTACATGAAAAATAAAAGAATTTTATGCACAAAACTTATATTTGAATTTAATTTATGAAACTAGGTAGAAAACTCTTATATAAATTTAATAGATTAATTATTTAAACAACATATTGATAAAATTATTATTCTTGAAAAATGAATTTTTGTACTTAAATTTTTTAATTAATCTTAATTTATCAATTAAATATATTTAATATATTGTTAGCTAATTAATTAATAATTTGTATAAAGATATAATTGTATTAATTCAATAATTTTTTATTGTAAAATAAGTTGTATAAGTATTTTAATAGATTATTACCGATTTATCAAAATAAATATTTTATATTATTTTTTAAGGGACATTTTTAAAAATAGCAAAATAAATAAAAATATTTACAAACTATAGCAAAATTTTGGATTCTATAACTGATAGTTTTCTATCACTATAGCATATCAATAACTATCGATAATAGAATTTGCTATAGGTTGTAAATATTTTGTAAAATCTATTATTTTTAAAAATTCTCCTTTTTTTAATGTTAGTATTAATTAATTAATTACCGTATTTCAAATGAAATTATATATAAAAAATATAAAAAAAAACAGATAGAGAAGGGAAAGGAGGAAACCCACTCTTTTGAAAGGGAATAGAAAACCCTTGTCAGTAGAAAATAAGGATGCATGAAGATATCACGCAAAAGTTTGAAAACTGTGGAACAAACATGAGTTTTAAATGTATGTATCCATTTCCAAATAGAAAATTCTCAAATCAAACATTTAGACTGGTGTTATGTATGAAGTGTTTCATCTAAGGTAGGTGGAGGGTTTAATATTTTTTTTTAGAAAATGATACTTAGAGTGTCAGTATAGATGCACTCAAGCGTGTTGACCTTTTTAGCACCCTCATCATTCCAAAAATATATTCAATAAAGTACAGGGGATACAAAGTTCACATTCGATACAAGTGGGCTAGAGATAAGCCACAAATAACGAGCTAACAAAAAGTATTAATATTTAAAGCAATAGATGCAAGAGAATAATTTTTCAAAAGCTTGTTTTTTTTGAAGACCATAAACCAGTGGGGTTGCATATATTCTCCCATAGCTAACAGAGGAATCAAGGCTGTTGTTGAAGAGTCTACTGTTTCTTTCCTGGTGACCACCAGAAGATTAAAGAGAATCACACCTTTTTGAGACTTAGAGTTTATAGAACAAATGTGCTTACATATGTCTCTTAAGCTGTTTGTATTGTTTGTCCAACCTGTGTGTTCCTTAACTTTACTCCATAAAGATAGAACAAAGGGGCAGTGGAGGAAAAGGTGGTATGTGGTATCACTGTTATTTTTACACATGATGCACCCAATTCGGGTTAAGACAAAAGTTTTTAAGTTTATATATATGTTGTATCGACTCAATAGTGAGGATCCCTTTGTGAATTACAGTCCATAAGAAAAATTTGCATTTCTTAGGGAGCTTAGATTTCCACACATACAAGAAGGGGAAGCTCTCATCAATAGAAGATGGTGAAAGATTCATATATAGCTAGCAAGATTGACAGATTGAATAGAGAAAATACCATTTCTGTTGGGCTTTCATATGGGGGCATCCCATTTAGCTGTTATGAAAGAGGGAGGGGAGATTATCTCTGATGTTTCTCCAAAGCAAGGCTTCTTTCTCTCTCAGGGCTCTTTTGTGATGGAAATCCCAACCCATTACAATCAGAATTCCACATATCCCTAATGGTGCCATTTTGCCAAGTTGAGAGAGCATATAATCTGAGAAATTAGGATATGCAAAGAGGTCCATATATGCTCTAGTTGCTGTGCCAAAACGATATATACCAGCCATTGTTAATTTTCCACCCATTTGAGACTTGAACCAATCCAAACCTTTGCATATATGGATCTCCAAGGAGCATTGAGACTTGTGCTTTGCGACAGTGGAAAAATCATCCATAGAAGTACTTGTATATTTGTTATCAATGAAGGTTCTACAAAGAACAGTTGGTTCATTGTGATACCTCCATAGCTATTGGTGAACAAAGCAAAATTAATAGCAGATACAGGAAAAATACCAAGGCCTCCTTTATCTAGTGGGACTGTAATCGTAGACCACTTGACAGGATTTAGCTTATTTTTGTGATGGTTCGTTATACATTGATTATCAAAGTTGCCTCTCCAAAGAAAATTTCTCCAATACGTTTCAATTACTTTGCAGGTGTATACATATAGAAGCTTTAAAAACAAATATCTGATTATGGAGAGACCAGTGAGAGAGGATTTGATAAGAGTTGTTCTGAGGTGGGGGGCTCAATTTTACAAAGAGAAATTGTTATCGGATGACCTTGAGTTGCTAAGTTTGCTTTTCAATCTTGTGGCTCCAATAAATGGGTTCATGATTTACCATTCTTGGTTGGCCATGTGGTGGAAAGTCACCGAAATTTTTGTCGTTGGTGTTGGGTTTGCTTTAATGAAAAATTTATTTATTCTAAAGAAAATATTTTTACTTTTTTTTTTTTGCACTTTTAAGTTTATGATTTTATGTGTTGTTTATTTTATTTTATTTTATTTTATTTTATCCAATTTGGCCAGATGTCTTTGTCTTTGATTTAAGAATAAATTCAAATGGGGTTCATATAGAGATTTAGATCATCGGTACCAATCTTTTTGTGCTCCATAATGTGGTTTATGATTTTTTGTAAGTTTATTTAAAAAGTCCTTCAATATATAATTTTTCCATAATGTTTACACTTTGTTTTTTTCTCAATCAAAGTCTCCCAAAATAAACAATGAACAAGTTATATTTGGCATCTCTTAGACTTTAATTTCATACATCTATAAAATATCTAGATATTTTTCTTAAGAGCTTATTGATTCTAGTGTGCAAACTTTAAACAATTTAAAATCACTTTTAGTTTGAAGACAAGGATCTCAACAATGTCTAATCCAAGGTAACAATATTTTTTTCTCTCTCTTTTATTATCAATTGTTACCAACATCTGAACTATTTACACACAATCTTTATAAGATCTTTTGGCTACGAAAAAAATTCCTCTCATATAGGCTCTCATTACCGGAGCTGCCAGCGGCATCAGCGAGGAGACGGCAAGGCTATTTGCAGCCAACGGTGCTTTTGTTGTCGTAGCCGACATCGATGACGAATTGGGCCAAAAAGTGGTAGTCTCCATCGGTATCAACCACGCTAGCTTTCACCACTGCGACGTGAGAGATAAGAAGCAAGTCGAAGAAACAGTGAACTACACTGTTGAAAAACATGGTAGACTTGACATTCTATTCAGCAATGCCGGGATCATAGGCCCTTGTACTTCTTCAATTCTAACGCTTGACATGTCCGAATTTGACAACATAATGGCAACCAATGTCCGTGGGGACGTTATATATATATTAACCCTAAAGTTTAACCTAATGCGTTACAAAATTTAATTTTTCTCTTCATTTGTCAAAAAGATCGTTGCAACAATCAAGCACGCTGGACAAGTAATGATAGAGAGAAAGATACGAGGGTCAATCATTTGCATGGCAAGCGTGGCGTCGGTGGTTGCCGGGGCACCACTAGCGTACACAAGCTCAAAGCATGCAGTGTTGGGGGTGGTGAGATCGAGCTGCTTAGAGCTGGGGGTGTATGGGATTAGGGTGAACTGAAGGTGTCCCCGTATGGGGTGGCGATGCCCCTGACTTGCCGAGGTTTGAATATGCAACCGAGTGAGGCTGAAGAGATTTATAGTTCAAAGGCAAGTTTGAAGGGTGTGGTGTTGAAGGCAAGGCACGTAGCTGAGGCTGTTGTGTTTCTTGCATCTGATGAATCAACTTATATCAGTGGACAAAACTTGGTTGTTGATGGAGGCTTCACGGCCTTCAAATCAATATAATGGGAATTTTCCTTTTCAAGGTTTTACAGTGCGCTTTAGATTGGAATGTGTGATAAGGACACGGTCTGTTGAGAACTTTTATATTTCTAATAATTTGTATTAAAAAAACGTGTTCTATGGTATTATTGTTCCCATTTGTACTCCTTCCATTTTGAAATATAAAAAAAAGGGCTTATCTAATTTCATTATTTTCACTAAATTAAATTTCAGTCCTGTGCCTAACAGTTTTTTTTTAAAAAAATGAATAGGAAAAGATTTGAATCACAAATCTCATATCTCATATAATGGAGTTTGACTTGTTAGACTTGTTTTGACTGTATATAAATTTATAACCATGGAGTAAAATCAATATTGGGTCAAAGAATTGCATAATTGGACAAGCCAACTGGCACATCTTTTTGAGCCACACACACATTATCACTCTACATATTTCGTCTACCAGCCATATATCTTTGACAAATTTATTTTGTCCATGAAATAATATCTTGATGGGCCTCCTACAAATTTATTATCAGTTATTAGTGCTTTTACTTTTGGAAAATTATTGCATATGGGCAGGGTTTAAGAAATAAATTAAAAATATAGTTTAAAGATAAAATATTGGTTAATTTTCATAAATAGAACGGACGAAATATTTACGACCTGCATTACCAATTGAAAAAGTTCATAGAATTTACCATTTTTTAGGAAAAAAAATTAGATTTGTCCTTCCTTAGCATCCTTCCCTTATGTGATCCTTTATCTTTTCCTTTTCGGTCATATTTTTTCTTTCTATAATCTTTTTCTCTTATTTTGTAACTTTTTTCTTTTTCTTTCTTCAGTAAATTTTTTATATTTTTTTTAAACTGTTATTTGGTTCAAGATCGTGTGCCAAATATAAAATATATAGTGAAAAACCGTTGGAATATCGGATGATCGTGTTCCAAATATAAACGATCGTATACCAAAAAAATCTTGAAAAAAATAGTTGAGATTTAACTGTGCTAAATCTAAACGATCATGTTCCAAAAAATCTTGAAAAAAATCATTTAAATTTGACTACTCAAATTTAAACGATTGCGTGTCAAATCTAAACGATTGGATATCAAAAAAATAAAAAAAAATCATTTAGATTTGGCTACCAAAACCTAAATGATCACATAGGAAAGAATAGGCGAATCTAAACGATCGTTTTTTAAATATATTACGCACGAATGACAATCAATGATGGAGCATTTTAAAAAATTTTCATTGTGTGCCTGTGAGCTTTCTTCATTTTCAAAATTGTTCTATACCGTGTAAATATTTTACCGTTTTGTTTTATTTTTTAAAAGACCTCTAAAATATTTGTAAAAATAGCAGATATTTTCAGCATTCATCGGCTATCATTGAATGAAAAGCTATATTGGAAAGTCGATATTAATAATAGCAACTGATAACACATTTCTCAAATTGAAAACTACAACAAATAGCATCTATCAATGATATAGTAACTTATGACAGCTATCGATAGCTATGACTTATAAACTACTGATACTTAATGATAGTTTTCATTTTTAGAAAATCAATATAAAAAAGAACACTTATAATGGTGACAAATTGAAAGTTACCACAGATAGTAATTATCAGTGATAACAATTGATAACAACTATTAGTGATAGCACATAGTTTGCTATCATTAATAGTTGCTATTAAGAATAGCTTTTAATTTGAAAAACTGATCACCTAAAACAGTGGTTGGACTTTGGTTTTAATTTAGTCTTTTGTACTAGTTTCTCTACTATGTTAATTATTTTATTCTTGTGATATATATTCTATTCTTTTTTATTTACTTATTTATTTATTTATTTATTTATTTATTATTATTATTATTATTATTATTATTTTATTATTTTTTTATTATTTATTATTATTGTTATTGTTATTGTTATTGTTATTGTTATTGTTATTGTTGTTATTGTTATTGTTATTATTGTTGTTATTATTATTGTTATTATTATTATTGTTATTATTGTTGTTATTGTTGTTATGGTTGTTATTATTATTGTTGTTATTATTGTTGTTATTATTGTTATTATTACTACTGCATTTCTGTTGTTATTTCTGTTGTTATTACTGTTGTTGTTACTGTTGTTATTATTATTATTACTGTTGTAGGAGGCTGCATGAGAAGGTGGCTCTCATAACAGGAGCTGCCAGTGGTATCGGGGAAGAGACGGCAAGGCTATTTGTAGCCAACGGTGCTTTTGTTGTCATAGCTGACATCAACGATGAACTAGGCCAGAAAGTGGTTACGTCCATTGGTGTCGACCGGGTTAACTTTCATCATTGTGATGTGAGAGACGAGAAGCAAGTTGAAGAAACGGTGAGCTATACTATCGATAAACATGGCCGCCTTGACATTCTTGTCAGCAATGCTGGTATTGTGGAGACACCCTCTTCAATTCTAGAGCTTGACATGTCTAACTTCGACAATGTAATTTCGACCAACGTTCGAGGAGTATGTTATACTAATCCATATTTTACTCCATCATAGGCTCGTTCATTTGGCAATAATTTTGTCTAAGGTTTTATGTTATGAGTGATAAAAGTTTATTACTGATTGACATAGTTTGCAATTTTTTAAAAATGTTGCTATACCTATATAGAGTAATATCGTATAAAGTTTTGTCTATTGAAAAGTTATATATGATATGTTTTAGATTCTTCTTAACCCATGTATTCTTGAAATTAAATTAAAGATGCTTGCAACGATCAAACATGCTGGACGAGCAATGGTGAAGCAAAAAATTCGAGGGTCGATCATCTGCATGGGGAGCACGACATCGGTAATTTCCATGAATACATTGCTAACGGCATACACAAGCTCAAAGCATGCAGTGTTGGGGTTGGTGAGGTCGAGCTGCGGGGAGCTAGGGACGTATGGAATAAGGGTGAACTGTGTGTCACCGCACGGGTTGGCAACGCCGATGGCTTGCCGGTGTTTGAATATGGAAGAGAGTGAGGTTGAAGAGAATCTTAGTTCAATGGTAAGTTTGAAGGGTGTGGGGTTGAAGGCTAGCCATATAGCTGAGGCTGTTATGTTTCTTGCATCCGATGAATCAGTTTGCATAAGTGGACAAAACTTGATTGTTGATGGAGGCTTCACCGCGGTCAAACCATTAACGTGATGTCTTTAATTCTCTTTTCATTTATTATGAGAATTTATATGATGTATTCAATTTCCAATAAGAATTCAAATCTGGAATGGCATTGAGAGATTTTGGATGTTTATTTAAGTTGATCTCTTTATTATACAATAAACCTTTTGATTTTGCCGATTATCGTTAAATCAAGCTAACTTTAATATGTTAAAATTGAAATGAAAATTTAAACTTATATATATATCTTTAATTAGATTGGTATTTCTTTGGGGATAAATTTAGAATAGTAGTTAAAGTAACATATAATATTCCTGTCCACAACATGTAACAAAAAAAATACATGGAAACAAAGAGTTACTTTAGGAGTACAAACAAAATTTCACATTGGTCAATAAAAGGAATGATCATTGAACATTAATTGAGTGTGAACAACAATCTTATTCATTAGTATATATGATACCAGTCTTATTCATGAGTATATATGATACCTTTTGGAGTGAAACACAAAAGAAAAAACCATTACGATTAGACCTAAAAGTGAACGAAAATATGAAATCATCGTCAGAAATATTATGTTTTTCATCACTAATTTTGCAACTAAATGTTTTTTGTCACTATATAATAATTTCGTTGCTAAAAATAATTTTTGTTGTAATTTAAATATAAACAGAAAATTTATTAACCATCCTATATTTATCAATTATAAAAATATAATTAATATCGGAATGTTAAGAATTGCAAATAAAAAAACAAAGTATACTTCAACAATTTTCACCAACATTTAAGTTTCATTTTTTCCCTCTATTTTTGTTCTCTCAATTTGCTGCTCTCAAAGTTTTTTCAATTCAATTTAATTTTTCTAACGAACATGTAAAATAATAAACATACCATTTATTTACATAAAAATTATTTAAAAAAATTGATAAAATATTTAAACTACTATATAGTAATTTTTTTTTTGCTTTTAGTAGGTTTTAAATTGTAAATAGTTTGTTTTATTATTATTATTTTTGCCCGTAAAAATGATATGTACCAAACCTATGAAGTACGTGTGAGAATACTAATTTAGTAATTTGTGTTTATGAAAAAGAATATCTTCACGGGTGGTGATGTACAAAAACTGTACTAATTTGTCAATTTATTACTACTGTTTCTCCTTTTGGCATTAACTTGAACATTCATCATGTGATTCCTGACATTTTTAATAGCTGCAAACAAGAGGTAGAGATTTGTATTTTGGCTTCTAATTTCTTGAAATGGGTTTGCATCTTTTGTTAATAACGATTAGTTTTTCAAAATATCAACAAGAAACTGGCTTCAAAGGCCAAGTTGATGATTCAATCAAATTTTTTTCACATCCAACTGTACTGGCTAGACTCGTAAAGCTTGACATATCTAGCTTTAGCAAATAATCTATAAATATTGAAAAGCTTAAAGAAATCTTAATACCCAACCAGTTTGAAAAAATTAACTCTTTTTTGACGTGAAAGTTAAGACAATACTACAACCATAGAGTATATTCATAAATTTAAGAAACTACGAAACTAAATTAACTAATACCATTTTGATGGGGAAAGGCGATCTATACCCTACCACTACTGTGGAGAAATATAACAAAGAAATTAAAAAGAAGTGATAAAAAGAAAAACACAAGAATAAATGTGGAAATTAAAAAACTCCAAATGAAAGAAAAATCAAGTACCAAATTAAAAATATTTGACAATATGAAAAACAAAAAAAAATATATATAAAATCATCACCATCACTCATGGATATCTTTTGAATAACGCAACTCTCTTAAAGCATTTGTATCACTCACACAATAGTTTCTAACGACATTAGCTTTTTTTATAGTACTTGAAGCCTGTTATTTCTTTAGGGTTTTTTTCACGTTCGACAACTAAAGTTTAATATTTTGTGAAAACTCAATGCAAATTAGGATACCACTTGCCAATATTTTGTCTTGTCGCTCTCATATCTGAACAAGCCCCCGACAAATTTGTTTCGTCTACAAGATGATATCTTTATGTATGATCTACAACATAATAATTTAGATTTATACAATATCTAATGCCAATTTAAACTATATTAACCACAAGATTCTTGTGAACACATTCTATTAAGAGTTTCTAAAAATATCATTCAATCATGCATACATAAAAATCAGTTGAAATATATTCTTCTTTAAAGAGCCTATATAAGCTTTGTGAAAATTTGAACATATATGCAAAAAAAAGTGAAAACACATAACAGCTTCAAGCTTGAGTAACATCTCAACAATGTCTAACCTAACAAGGTAACAATATCTTTATATTTTCTCTCTTAATTTCATTTACAACCATCTGGATTTTGCACACTATATCTTCGCAAGCTCTTTACTATTGTACAAAATTTCTCACCTAGGAGGCTGCATGGGAAGGTGGCTCTCATAACCGGAGCTGCCAGCGGCATCGGTGAGGAGATTGCAAGGTTGTTTGCAGCCAATGGTGCTTTTGTTGTCGTTGCGGACATCAACGACAAACTAGGGCAGCAAGTGGTTGCATCCATCGGTATTGACCAAGCGAGCTTTTTTCATTGTGATGTCAGAGACGAGAAGCAAGTTGAAGAAATGGTGAGCTACACCGTCGAAAAACATGGCCACCTTGACATTCTTGTCAGTAATGCTGGCATCTCGGGCTCTTCCTCTACAATTCTAGATCTCGACATGGCAAACTTCGACAATGTAATGTCGACCAACGTCCGAGGAGTATGTTATATTATAACACTAAACTCAGAAATTTTAATTTTGCTCCATTAGACAACAATTTCATTTTTCAGTTTTATGTTCTGAAAACTTATATGCTTGTTTTTCCTTCCAAATTAACCGTTGTTTTTCACATTTCTTAAAAAAAAGTTGAATTCTTTGTTAAATTCTATAAGCACTTATACGGAGCCATAAATGTTGGAAAAGTTATTGATATACATTAAAATATTCTTTAACATGTGTATTCTTGAAATTAAAGGTGGTTGCTACGATTAAGCACGCTGGACGAGCAATGGTGAAGCAAAATATACGAGGGTCGATCATTTGTATAGCGAGCACGGGAGCACAAATTGCTGTGAATTTATCGTATATGTCATACATAAGCTCAAAGCACGCAGTGTTGGGGGTGGTGAGGACGAGCTGCGGGGAGCTCGGAGCGTATGGGATTAGAGTGAACTGCGTGTCGCCGCACGGGGTGGCAACGACGATGTCGATTCAGGGTTTGAAGTTGGAAGCGACTGAGTTTGAAGAGGTTGTTTGTTCAAAGGCAAGCTTGAAGGGTGTGACATTGAAGGCTAGCCATATAGCTGAGGCTACTTTGTTTCTTGCATCTGATGAATCAGTTTATATAAGTGGTCAAGACTTGGTCGTTGATGGTGGCTACACGGTGGTTAAACCATTGTTTTGATCAATTTGATGTCTCTTTTATTCTATGGTTTCAATTCATAAATGTGCTTTGAAAACACTTTTAGCTTTGAGATTAGAATTTTTGGTTTCATAAAGATCATTATGAAAGCATAATCCAAATTTGGTTCCATGAAGATCATAAAATAAAATAGGGTTTAATTCTGTCTTCTATTGGTAATAATATAATTTCTTATATGAAGATTTTTTTTTACATAACTTATATATGTCATAAATGTACTAAAATTTAGTAACTTCATATTCTCTCTTCATCTTCTAATTTTATAATATTTTAAATAAGAAATACATAATTTCTAGATTTACTACTAATTTTTTACCATTTTGATTTTTGAGACATTCATTGATTACATAATCTTTCTCATTGATGAATTTTCATAAAATGTTTACTTATTTAATCACTTTAGCATCATTTTTCAAAATTTGACTTTTTTTTTCTTTATTGTAATTATTTATTAACCATATGGTTGATATTCAACTAATTATGCAATATTATTTTAAATATTTAAAATTTTAATTATAGCAAAACGAATAAAAAAAAATTTACAAAATATAATAGAATTTTAGACTCTATTAATGATAGTCTATCAATAATTATCAATTTAGGAGATTTAGTTTATCTTCTTTTATATTTTCCTAGCTCAAAAGACGATAATAATGACAATATATCAATGATAGTTTGATTCATAAGACGATATATTATACAAATCAACTTGTTGATACAATTATCAAATATGCCTCGGTTTATTTCTAGAAAAATTCAAATCTATATATGGTGCTGTATCAAATACATAGGTTGTTTTCTCACTCAAAGCAACTTGTTGATTCTTGCTTTCGTTTATACAGTGCACAATTTTTTCGTATTTTTGAAGAAATTTTCTTCCTTGTGTAGATTTTGAAAAGAAAAGTATTTTGGAAAGTTCATATCCCACACAATAAACTTTTTCTTACAATTTGGTATTAATATTATTATATTATACTTATTTCTAAAAGAAATGATCGGTAAGAATTATCGAAAAAGTAAACGTGGTCAAACTTTTGTGTAAAATAACAATTCATTAAGCTATTCATATGGAGAGCAAACAAGTTTATACAATCGTGTAACTT
The DNA here is from genome assembly GCA_025688845.1 of Cucumis hystrix. Taxonomy (NCBI): domain Eukaryota; kingdom Viridiplantae; phylum Streptophyta; class Magnoliopsida; order Cucurbitales; family Cucurbitaceae; genus Cucumis; species Cucumis hystrix. The sequence goes on from CM046883.1 coordinate 23,524,792, forward strand.
ATAAACTTATTTATTAGTGTTATATATGTAAAAAATTTATTGACAATAAGTATAATAATGAATTTAACAGTTATTTAGTGAAGAAATTTTTTATAAATATAGCAAAATTTCAAATCTATAGATTTTTCTTTATATGGCATTTATGGCCTCTCAACGTCCAAGAAGGAATGCTTTTTGGATTTACTATGCATGATTGGTTTAATTCTGTTGGTATACGCCTTCTGACTTTGAATTCAAATTATTATATATAAGTTATTGATTTCATGTTTTTGATGATTGATGTTTTCATGATACGTGTATGATTTAAGAACCATTCTTTATGAGTTATGTTATGTTACACATTCAGATATATATATATATATAGAGGACCTACCACTTAATTTTGTGGTCATTCATTTTCCTTCTACTACAACTATTCAACCAAAAAGAAAAAATTGTCTTGTTTAATTTGTTTTCGAAAATGTCAGTCACTTGAAAATTTGTTTTGTTTTGTTTTTTGAAAATGTTAATCACTTGAAAATTGTTTTGTTTTGTTTTTGAAAATGTTAGTCACTTGCTCGAGCACCACACCTTATTTTCTTCCTTGGAAAGTTGTAGACATCTACATCATGATTTTCATTAATTGTTTAATTCAATCATGGAATTTTCAAAATAATAATCCATTTGTATAATATTACTTTAAATAATTTTAATTTCTATTTTTGAAACAATTAGGAGAAAGGATAGGTATATGTTTGGCTGTTATTAATACTAGTGTCATTGTATTGGGGGTTATATTCAAGTAGAGTTTTATTTTTTATTTTTAATTGTAGGAATATGTTATTTATTCTTTAAAATATACATATCAATTTTTTTTTTCAATTTCGTACTTAACATCTTAAAAAAAGAAGTTGGGGAGATTTTTTCACTCAAATCTCTCCAACTTTTATTGTGCCCTAATTTATCCCAAAAATTGTAAAAAAAATTACGTAAACTTCATAATTTGTATAAAATAAAATTGTACCCACGAAGTTTTTTTTAATATCACAAAATAAGCTATTTTTTCCTTTCCTTTTTAAAAAATAAAAAAGGAAAAAAATGTATGTGGACAACGATGTGATTCATGGTCGTCCATTTGTCGAAACATCATGTTTAAAGAACGTACGTGTTGAATATGAGGAATATGAATTTCATGTTAATTAAGCCTAACAAATAAAATATCTTCTTCTATCAATTTGATCAAAATTAGCACTCCTTTCCCACCTCACATGTCACAACAATAAGCTATTAACTAGATCACAAAAGATATATTACTTGAATAATTTTGCCAAAATTCTTAAAGTCTCCTTGAAAATATAATTGTAGCTCTTATAAGTAATGTCATTTTCTCTAGAATCTTTACCCAATTTGATATATATCTCACTGGTCAATTCAAAAGAGACATTCTTTCTGCCATTAACAATGAAGAGGTAGGTTGGAGGGAGTCTCGAGCATTCCATCAATATTGCCTTCGTCATGTTGCTAGCAACTTCAATCAGAAATACAAATCGAAGCAACTAAAAGATTTGGTGTTTAAGGCAGGTTCAACACCAAATGTGCAAATTTATAAAGAGCATGAAAGAACGAAACTAAATTAAATGATGTGATTTAGATGTAAGAATCTTAAGAATATCAAAATATAATATTGTTTTAAAAAATAGAGAATCAAATATAAGAATAATGAGAGTTAAGATTTTCTAAATAAGACTATACGAAATTAAATTAATAATAGTACAATGTTTAAATCAAGAGTTGATGAATAAAATAAGATTTAGATTTAATAAAATTGTGATAGTAAATAAAATAATATCAAGAATTATATTAAGATTCTTCCTTCTCCTTCTCCCCACTTTCATTCGCTCTCTCTTCTCTTTCCCTTCTCCTTTTGAACCTTGTTCACTCGTTAAGCTTTCTAAGAGCAACACCCTAATTATGGGATAGACAGCTTTTAGGGAATCCAAAAAAAGGAAAGCAGAAAAAGGTGAAAAGAATATTGAATCCGTGGGAAGTGCACGTAAACACGATGGTGCGTATATCCTCTACTCTCGAATCCCTGCACTGCGGTCAAGCCCTTTCTTTGTCTGATTCTTTCCTGAAGATTATCTAGCTGATCTTATGCGACTTTTCTTGTTGTTATCGGTAATCAAAATGAAAATCAAATTCCTATCTCCTTCCAATCTTTTCAACCGCCTCCATTCCTATCTCGGGGGAGCTCGAATCTCCGCCTTAAATAACCTCATCAGATGCAGCTTTGCCATCCCTCTCTCTTGGAGTGTCGATACATCCCCTCTGTAAAAAAAAAAAAAAAGACTATGTAAATTACATATTTAAATTTCTTCTTTTATTATAGAAGTCGTGTACCCCGTATATGACTTCTTCCAATACACGACTTCCATTCATTTTAAATGACAATAGTTTGTCCATTCACCCTAATTTTGTTATTTTTTCACACACAGTTCCATTTTTTACATTAATTTAGAAAAACACTATATTTTTAAAAATAATCCTACAAAATGGGAAGTATAATATATAGTTTTTAAATTCACATTTAAAATAATATCCATAATTTGTATTGGAAGATCATATTATTGTTAGGAAATGCTTAGAGGATGGATACGTTTTAATCTCTTTCTAGTTAGCCCACACTAAACATCATTTGCAACTCTTCTTTTATGTATAGTTTCGATCTAATAGGGATACACTCAACATATCTCCACTAATTAAATGGACAATCTCACTACTATTGTACTCCTTTTCTATTGAACAACCACCAAACTCCTATGGTACTCCTTTCACTAATGTTATACATAATACTAATATAATACATTGTGTATATCTTTCCTATATACAAAAATAAATGGTTAGATATTATGTGATTTTAATTACATCTCAAAATCAAAATCAATTGATAATATAGTCTATCTATCTTATAAAAATTTATTTCATGTTCCTTAAATCTTTAAATTATAAAAGCAAAATATTAAAAGAAAACTTAGAAAAAAGAGTTTCAAAAACAACGTTACGATTTGTAAAAATATATTCTACCACTTTTTAAAAAGTTTGTTTTTCTTTATAGAGATTTAACCAAATTATTAGTACGTTTATTATTTATATTATATTCACACGGACAAAAATTTATGTCTTCACGTTGGGTCAATGTGGATGAGAAAATTTCTAGTACAAACATGAATACACATATATACTATTTTGATTTCGATTATTTTCAATTTGTGTTTCACACAACTTTTTTATAACAAAACAATGAATTGAGATAGTAAATAAAGCAGTATATTTTCTAACAACACGCACACAGCCACCAGAAGTAGTAGCACTTAGCTACTAAAATGGAGAGAATTATTCGAGATAATGAGAAGGGAAGAATCTACTTCTTCTAGCCAAATACTCGAAAGTATCCCATAACATCATATATGATAAATGAACATTTGAAAAGGATAAATTTGTTATTAATGTGTGTTTGAATATTGACTTTCTCAACATTTAAACAAGTGTTTATAAGTGTAAAAGAATGGTTTATAAACATTTAAAAAGTTGATCAACACGGTTCAATTGCCACATTTTTCCAATACGAATGATAAAAATAACATTTTAAAACCATTTTTAAAATGCTAGAGACTAAAGTGTTGTGAAACAACTCAATTGATAATATATAATCCAAATTTCTACCACTAAAATTGTATTTTACTTTTCTACATATTTCCTTTACTTCTAAATTTTTTTATTATCTTGAAAACTATAAATTTAATTTGTGAAAATTTCTTTTAAGATTTACGTTCGTACTAAACAGAAGAAAATTGAAAGTTTAAACTTCCATCATATATAAATTTTAAACTCTACATATTATATCAATTAATTTTTAAAAACTCAAATTTATCATAAATTTATTAAACACACAACTAAAAAAGTTACCAACTATTAAATACTTCCTAAAAAGAATTTAATGAGCAATTAAACACAAAGTTCATGGTCAAAAGACTACTCTAATAAAATATAAAAAAATAAATTTAATAAATAGACATTTTCTTGAGTACACAAAAGTTATTAATAACACAAATCCACATAATCATTATTAATATCAAAGGGGAGTATTAATATATCCCACGTCCAAGCAGATCGCTCTTCCACTCGAATTCTCCAACCCCATCAAAGTCAAAGAAAAAGAAAATCTCTCATTTCCCAACTTCTCATCGGCAATGTCCAATCAAAGGTAATATGTTTCTTAGTTTTCACATCAAATTAAACCCAAATTCTTCAAAATAATTTTGATTAATTTCCTCTTATTTTTTTATATATAGATTAAATGGAAAAGTAGCTCTTATAACCGGCGGCGCCAGCGGGATCGGGGAGGAAACGGCGAGGGTATTCGCAGAAAACGGTGCAATCGTAGTAATCGCCGACATCCAAGACGAACTAGGCGAAAAGGTCGCAAGGGAAATCGGTGAAAACAAGGCGAGTTTCCACCACTGCGACGTGAGAAACGAGGAAGACGTGGAGAAAACGGTTAAATTCACGGTGGAAAAACACGGGGTATTAGACATTCTGTTCAGCAACGCGGCGGTGATGGGTCCACTGACCGGAATCTTGGAACTGAACATGGAGGAGTTCGAGAACACAATGAGAAGCAACGTGAAAGGGGTGACGGCCACGATAAAGCACGCGGCAGGTGAGATGGTGAATAGAAAGACACGAGGGTCGATTATATGCACAGCCAGCGTGGCAGCCACGTTGGGTGGGGTGGGGCCGTTTGGGTACACGGTGGCGAAGAACGCAGTGGTGGGGGTGGTGAAAGCGGCTTGTGGGGAGTTGGGGAAGTATGGGATAAGAGTGAACGGGGTTTCGCCTTACGGGGTTGCGACGCCGATGATGTGTGGGAGTTATAATATGAGTGTGGAGGAAGCGGAGGAGGGTACGAGTGCGTTGGCGAATTTGAAAGGGATTGTTTTGAATTGTCGACATGTCGCTGAGGCTGTTTTGTTTTTGGCCTCCGATGAGTCGGTTTATGTTAGTGGACATAATTTAGCTGTTGATGGTGGCTTTACGGTCGTTTGTGCTGCTGCTAATTCCAATAATCCTACCCTTTGAATTTTCCAATACCATTGGGAAATTAAATAAAGAATTTTGAACTTTTTATTTTGAATAATTGGTGTGTCATTAATGTTTTGAGTTGAGGATATGTTATGTTCTTATAATTATTGGTTGGATTAATGAAAAGTAAATCCTGTTTTTAAATTTTTTATGTTATTTTAGAACATAAGAATCATGAATAAATATATTTTTTTATATTTGGAAGAAATTAGAAAAATAAATAAATATATATGCACGCTTATTCTTCAAATGTCAATTTGACAAAATGGATGATTAAAGTAAGTGAATGGAAGATGATATTCAAAGGAAAATTTATCTAAAGATCTTAAATTGTTTAATCATGATACAATTATAAGTTTCACAATGAGATGTTTTCAAACTGAAAATAAAAAGATGTATGAAATTGATACACATGGAATTAAACTTTGTCTTCAAAATTGAGAAATAATGAGTTGGAGATGAGCTGGATATATATATTGAGTCAAATTCTTGGAATTTTCACCATTATGTGGTTTGCATGTGCAATTTCCTTGTATTATGTGATCTATAAATTTTTACTTTTTTTTTCTTTTGAAAAATACGTAAATTGTGGATTCAATTTTCTCCATTGTCGGATGGACCAGAATGATGCTTTTCTTTTTTTTATCACTTTCTTTTGCATTCAAACAAATTTCAAAAACCAAAAATAAAGTTAATCAGTAGATTGAAATGTAAGATGTAGAATCTATTTTTAAATATTATGAAAATCAACATTTGGCCTTAAGTTTAATTAAAAAAAATAAGAAATAAAAAGGTATGTTTGGTAATTTATTTGTTTATTTGTTTTAAATTTTTAAAATTTAACTTCTAGGAAATAAGTGTGTTCCATAATTAATACCTTTTTGTTTTTTTAAACAAGACAAAAAATTTGTTTTTAAAATTATAAAGGAAAAATTGAAAATAGAAAAAGAAGCTTTCAAAAATTACAGAAAAAAAAAATCAGTTGTTATTTTTAGTTTTTGTTTTTAATAAATAAAAAAATTGAAATAGTTATCATAATCAAATGTAGATTTAAGTGTAGGATATAGTAGCTATGTTTTAGTATTATCAAAATCAGCCTTTGATCCTAAGTTTAAGAACAGGTAATTGTTTTTTAATGTTAAAATCTATATTTGATGTCCATCGATGATAGACGGTGATGAAAACCAATGGATTACTATCATCTATTAATAATAGACAAATGTTTTTTTTTAAAGATACGGTTTGAGTCAATAGGTGCACCGGGATATCTCTATATTGGGTGGACACTTCTGTAGCACCTATCATTATTCCCTCCTCATTAATATAAAGAGTAAAGTACAAGAAGCAGGAAAGAACAAAAAAGGCTAGAGAAAAGTCCAATACAACCCAAGAAAATACATGTTAATCAAATGCATTAAGATTTAAAGCTATAGTGCTGGTCGAGTAGTTGGTAAACTGAGGGGATCTACTAGTCCAAAGACGAGTTAGAGCTTGTATGTCTTTCCACACCTCATTGAGAGATTTATCTTTGTCATTGAAAGTTCTATTATTTCTTTCAATCCAGATGGACCAAAGAGAAACAATCGCAGAGTTGAAGATGATGCATCTGGATTGAAAGTGGTTTATGTCTTCCTCAGCTCCTCTGCATATAAGATACACCAGTTTGGTTTCAAACTCCAATTTGAAAGTTGTTTTTGTAAATTATCAATCGTGTTGATGCATTCGAGAAGTGACCAAATGCAAATTTGCACTTTTTTGGAATGCATGACTTTCACAAGTTTTGAAAAATAGTTGGATCGGTATTGTTTAAGCCCCTTTGATCTCTCTGATGTGTATAGCACTTTTTATAGAAGCAATGTAGAACATCCCATTCGTATTTAGTTTCCATATTGGAGAATCTTGGCCATGGTTATGAACCAGGGCAGATGGGAGAGGTCTTTTAGGATGAATATCCAATCAAAATTTTCAGAATTTCACATATCTTTTATGGAGCTTCTTTTATCAGTAGAGAGAGCGTAGAGTCATGGTCTGTAAAGGAATGTGGTAGAGTCATGGTCTGTAGGGGAATAGTGGGTTGTTAATGTGCCATAAACCATGCCAAAAAGAAATTTCATCATTATTCATTAATGAAACGTATTATTCTAACAAAATATAAGCAATCCTTTTTTATTAATAATAGACAATGTTTAATTACTATCGAAAATGAGTTGTTTAAGTAGTGAATCAAACGATCCATAAGTTTTTAAAATGTATATATATTTTTTTGTCTGTCTCTAAGTTTTTAAGATGAGATTTAAAATGTCCTTTATTTAATTTTTAAAAATAATTATATATAGTATTTAACTTAGTAACTTATTTTTAAAGAATAATTTTATGTAAAAGATAAAAGAATTTAACGAATTATTTTTCTCATTTATAGTTGCATGTAATTATCTATATAATAATAATAACAAGGAGGAGGAGTTTTTTAAAAAATAGAAAAATTAAAAAATTATTTACCTCTACATAACAAGGCAAAATTCATTAACTTGATTTTTTTTATGAATATTTTGTCAAAGGTTCTATTGTTTCTACCATTTCCATAATAGAATAATAATAATAATAAATTGTTTAAAGGACCTTTTAAGCTTAATTATTCTTAACTAGTCCATTTGTTGTTGTTTAGTATTTTGATGGTGAAAAGAAGTTTTTGTTCACAAACGTTGTTGAAGCAGTGGGGTGCTAGCCTTGCTGTTGAGTCTTAGCTTTGTAGTTGATGGTCATTACATGATTTGGCCAAATTGTGTTTTACTTTTGTTGCACACGTGAGTATGTACTTCTCAAGAGATAATATTATGCTTGAAGCCTCGAAACCTAAGGTTTATTTTTGGTTTCTCATATATGATTTGAGAGAAGTCGTTGAGAGAAAAATTGAGTGGAGTTAGTACTTAAGTCATTTTTCGAGTAAAGAGCATTTATGAAAGTGAAAGAGTCTCGAACTTAGAGGAATTAACTTAATTAAGTTCAAACTTAATTAGCAGTTTGGCAATAAGATTTGATAAACACTCTTTCAGTGAGTGACTTGGATACAACAAACTACTTGTGTTCTCAAGTCATTTGTTACATTACCATGTTCTTTTTCTTTGGTTAATGCGTTTCTCAACAAAGACAAAGCATATTATTTTTCAAAATGGATGATTAACTCGTGTAAACTAATTAGTTTTAAGAAAAAAAAACTTCATTGACACATTAGGGTAGTTTCAACACAATAGAAAAAGAGCTGAAATTGACTAATAAATCAGATTTTGCGAGGTTCAAATGGACCAAAACTTAAAGTTGAATTAGATATATTATTATCATCATCATTAATAAACTAAAGCAAGAGGAAGAAAGGGAAAAGCCAAAGATTCAAAAAGAGACAAGTCATGGATGGGTGTTGTTGGTTTGAAATCATATGAGGAGGAAAAGAAAAACAAAAGAGAGAGAGAGAGAGAGAATAAGAAGAGAATTTAGTTAGGGGAATTAAGGGGGTAAACTTTGCGAGGAAATGACATAGCAAAATATCTCAAAAAACTTGTTTGGAAAATGCATTTTTCTCCTAAATTTGGTTAACTTTTGAATTGATCACGAATCGTTTTAATAATGCATAATTCATAAGAATGAAATTCTAACTTCTACCACGATAGTTAAATAAAATTATTCAAAATTCAATAATATTTTCTTGATACTTTTAAGTCCCTAGTTTGTTACTAACACACCTCTTACAAATTTATAGAACTACAGGATCTTAACCTTTTAATTTTATGTCTAGCTTAGCCTTATTGGTTCGTCAGCATAGTAGGATTAACAACCAACTTTCTTTAGCTTAATCCATTGAATTATTATTAAAAGTTGAGAGGTTTATTATTGAAAAAAAAAATGAAAGTTTAATAACGTCCATACGTATTGCAATATATCAAATAATCCGAACAACCTAGACTACCCAACTCAAATTATAAGGGTTGAGTTGGATTGAGTTGAGTTTTTTATGTTTTTGTTGGGTTGGAGTTTATGTTGGATTTGAGTTACACTTTTAAAAATTCAGGTTGATCTAATCCAACCCGAATTTCTATATATTAAAATATATATATTATAAAACTTATAAAAATTGTAATTCATATATATTATTATGAATTTGTTTGAAGTTTGTAATAGATATATTGAATTTTGATATTTAACGTTTGAGTTTTATGAAATAGTAGTTATATTAATATGTGTTGTAGACAATTTTAAGTATTTTAAGTTAATAAAAACATACTTAAAAAAAAAGAAAATAAATAAATAACTCGATATCCCAGCCCAACTAGAATTCGAGGAGTTGGATTAGATTGAGTTGAAGATCTTATTTGGGTTATTTGAGTTGTCAATTTGACCAACCCAAAAAAGTGATCCAAAAAATCTTTTTAATCCAAACCAACCCCAACCCATTTACACCCTTACTCAACACCTTATCATCTAGACACAATTTTTTAAAATTTTTTATAAATACATATTAAACACAATTCCTAAAATTTTGAAAACTAGACTTATAGTTTCACCTATAGATTCATTCCATTTAGCCCCCGTCGTTACATATTTTCTTTGATTTTCCCTTTAGCACCATTAATATTATTGTATACACGTATGTAAACAAATGTGTTGGGTTAGGATTTGAATCATTTACCTTTTAGTTAATGTTATAATGTCTTCACCAATAAAATGAAATCAAGAATTAAGTAATACAAAAACGTATAATTAGATATACGTGGTTCAATGACCGTGTATTAACCATGTCTACGGAACAAAGAAAGAACTATATAATTAGAGAGAATATTTTCATAATACAAAATGAGATTACTATATTACAGAGTATGTATATTGCATTTCTCTAAATCATAGAGTCAAAATCGTAAATAACTCATAAATACTAGTTTGTTCATTGTTCATAAGTGCTATGTAATAAATTAAGGACATACCAACATCTATGTTAGTAAATACGTGGTTGGGTTGAGAAAATAGCACCAAAAACTTTTTCGTTTAAATTTTTAGGAAAGAGCAAGTTATGAAAAACAAAATTATGATTAGGGAGGTGGACAAAATTATTGAACGGCACCTATTCGATGTAATTAAGGCATTGAGGAAAATCAAATGAATTGTAATTGAATGGTGCCGGCATGCTTGCTTTATTCCTAGGAAATGTATTCTCAATCTATTTAATTAATCTATCATTAGTGAAATACAAAACTCCCTAACGCTTTTAGTTCATAAAAGTTTTGTTTCTATTTTATTGGATTCATAGAAATTGTTCAAACACACATTTTTGACCTACAGTCAAAACTTCCATCCACACACATTGTTCTTGAACTTTAGAAAAAGGAAAAAGAAAAAGAAAACTCTTATCATTTTTTATTCCACAACATGTGCTACATTGGATTAGAGGTTCGAGCTTAGTTGAGTTATACACTGGACAAACTTTACTCAGTACAGAATGTCCATGAACGGTTGAGATTAAGAAGCTACGTTATTGAGACAAAAATTGAAACGTGGAAAAACATGAAAACCAAATGAATAAGAACAAAATATAATGAGTAACGAAAACTATAATACAACCATTATAAAACAAAGAGGAGATTAAATAAAACATATATATCTAACTGTAACATAGACACCTAAGAGATTTTATTTACACAGACAAATGAAATGTTCGAATATATATGTGTATGTGTGTGCAGCAAAAGGGAATTCATTAGGTACAAAAATGGAAAAGGGTTACTTTTGGTGGAGCATTTTTGGGTTAATTGCCATATTTGGAGTCACAAAAGGTGATGATGAAGGATTAAGTGTAGGGTTTTATAGTAAAACATGCCCTTCTGCAGAGCGAATTGTGAGAAATTCTGTTGCTAAAGCTGTGGTTAATGATCCTGGCCAAGCTGCTGGCATTATTCGATTGTATTTCCATGATTGCATTGTTGGGGTATCTGTTCTTATACACTCATATGCCTTTTTTTAAAAACAATATCCGTTGAGGTTAAAAAAAGTCATTTTGTTTACAGACTTTTACTTTGCACCATTTTAATTAATTTCTAAATTTAGTTTATATGTATTGTTAATAGATCTTAAATAAATGATTTAAATATTATTATGGAAATCACCAGGGCTGCGATGGTTCCATTCTTCTAGATTCAATCCCAGGTATTACCAGCTCCTTCGACATAGAACGGCATAGTCCAGGCAACCCTGTACTCCGAGGATTTGAAATCATCGACGATGCTAAATCCAAGCTTGAATCTCGATGTCCTCAAACAGTATCTTGTTCCGACATCTTAGCCTTCGCTGCCCGTGACAGCGTCCTTGTCACCGGAGGCTTCTCTTACGCTGTCCCTGCTGGACGTCGTGATGGTCGAGTCTCCAACGGCTCTGCCGTGTTCACCAACGTTCCTCCTATAACACCTAACATTGCTCGCCTCAAACAACACTTTGAATCAAGAGGGTTATCCTTAAAAGACATGGTGGCTCTGTCCGGGGCACACTCCATTGGTATTACGCCGTGTGGGGCATTCTCTAGCCGCCTTTATTTTTTCAATGAGACGGTCGAGACGGATCCGTCGCTGGATCCAAAATTTGCAGCGTTTTTGAAAACCCAATGTCCTAAAGGGAAAATTGGTGGGACAGCGGATTTGGATAATGTGACGCCGAATTTGCTTGACGTTCAGTTTTATGAGAATTTGAGGAGGAAGATGGGGGTTTTGAGCTCTGATCAGGCGATGGAAGATGACCCATTGACGGCAGCGACGGTGAGAGAATATCGCAGTAGTCGAAGCCTTTGGAAGGCGGATTTCACGGCGGCGATGGTGAAGCTGGGGAATATGAAGGTTTTGACTGGAAGCCAAGGGGAGATTAGAAAGAATTGTAGTGCTTTGAATTAAGAGTTATTATATGTTTTTAATTTGGTGTGTGTATTAGAACTTTGCATGCATTATTATAAGCCCTGCTATTGGATTTTTTCGAAGATAAGTTTCTGATATAAAAATTGAGTACTGAATGAGGTTTTAGTTTATAATTAGTTGTTCATTAAATCCATATCATGGATGTGACATTCCTATATTTACTATAATTGAGCAATGACCATGAAATTATACTATTTTAAGATTGGAATCCCAGAACACAATCCAATTTGCCTTTTGAGTTTTTCTTAACAAAGGTTGATAGTAGAGAGGAACAACATCACCGTTATAACCTTACACCAAAAGAAACGACCAAAAAGAATACTTCCATATCAAACTATTATAACTCGGGTTTGCCTAGTTGTATTGTGGAGTCATTGAAAAAAAATGATGGCACTAAGAAGTCATGTGTTCAATTTATAGTAGTCACCTACCTAAAATTTAATATCCTGTCGATTTTTTTTACTTTCAAATGTTGTAGCGTCAAAAGGGTTGTTTCATGAGATTAATGCGCGTAAACTGGCATGAACACTACTGTGACATATATAAACAAGCAAGATTTAGAAGACTAGAGGAGCTACCACCTGCCAGCAAGCTAAGAGAACATCATCCGATCCCCATAGATGAGATGGTTTTTTTACCACACATTTTGTAAGGTTCATCTAATTTCAACTTTTTGAGTTATCAAAATGGTAAATGAATACGAAGTTGTAAGATAACTAAAAGAGAAAGAGCTAAATTAAAAGCATAGAAACAAGAAACCCTAATACCTTTTTGATAAATAAATATATACATATATATAACCCTCAATTACCATTGCTAAAGATCATCAACTCTTATATCCATTTCTCTCTCTAATTTAAGTTGCCTAATTTTGATGAAGGGGAAGTACATATCAATGAATAATTTGAGTGTAGAAGCAAAGTTTGTAGCTTTGTTAATGTTGGGCATTGCTAGTGATGGCATCTAAATTGGGTTACTCTCAAAAATTAGAATTAGGATTCTATAGCACTGAAACATGTCCTTTGGCAAAACGTATTGTGAGAGCCACAGTGGCAAAGGCTGTTTTCTGCAACCCCTGGCATGGCTGCTGCCTTTATACGTTTGTACTTTCATGATTGTATTGTAATTCTTGTAGCTAGGCCTCAATTATTACTTATCTCCATCTTCCCAATCATCTTAATTAACATTTTTCTTATGTATATTAGTAGTCCTTCACTAACCCAATGTTTAAATTAGGTCTATTTGATAAATATTGTGTAATTTGTAATTCCTAAGCTCTTCCATATAATTATCTTTTTATTAATATTATTTATTATTTGTTTATTAGAAGGGGTCTTAAGAGGGTATTAAGTGTATATCAACTTAAGATATTTGTGTATACAAAACTACTAATCCTATTCCAATGGATGTTGTTCAAATAGTGTTTTCAAATTGATGCTAAATTTTTAAATTTATATTCTAAAAAATAATTAGAGCTTTACAAAATAGGAAAACCACCCGTTAATTGAAAAAAAAATGTAAGACAATAAAAGGAATATCTATAGTTCTTTACTAGCAAATAGCTAGCTAGGTGTCACGTGGTTAGTTCTGATACCACCTGTCACGTGTGGTTTCGCTTCTCGACTAACCAACCGTGCGGCACTTGGCTTGACTATGTCGTCCTCCTTAGCCAAGTAAGCCTTCCCAAGAGGTTAGTGCACCACGCACTATGAATAACCTCTATAATAACGCAGCGGAATATGATTAAGTGCACCTAGGGCACTTAGAATTACAAGGGGTTGGCAAGAGAGTGAGTGAGAAATTGAGAGCTCTTCTTGGAAGAGTACTTTGTATTAAGATTGCTTCCAAGGTAAATTCTTGCTTGGTTCTTCCTTGTTGTTTACAAA
>CM046883.1:23538752-23918959 GCA_025688845.1 Cucumis hystrix
ATGATGGCACTAAGAAGTCATGTGTTCAATTTATAGTAGTCACCTACCTAAAATTTAATATCCTGTCGATTTTTTTTACTTTCAAATGTTGTAGCGTCAAAAGGGTTGTTTCATGAGATTAATGCGCGTAAACTGGCATGAACACTACTGTGACATATATAAACAAGCAAGATTTAGAAGACTAGAGGAGCTACCACCTGCCAGCAAGCTAAGAGAACATCATCCGATCCCCATAGATGAGATGGTTTTTTTACCACACATTTTGTAAGGTTCATCTAATTTCAACTTTTTGAGTTATCAAAATGGTAAATGAATACGAAGTTGTAAGATAACTAAAAGAGAAAGAGCTAAATTAAAAGCATAGAAACAAGAAACCCTAATACCTTTTTGATAAATAAATATATACATATATATAACCCTCAATTACCATTGCTAAAGATCATCAACTCTTATATCCATTTCTCTCTCTAATTTAAGTTGCCTAATTTTGATGAAGGGGAAGTACATATCAATGAATAATTTGAGTGTAGAAGCAAAGTTTGTAGCTTTGTTAATGTTGGGCATTGCTAGTGATGGCATCTAAATTGGGTTACTCTCAAAAATTAGAATTAGGATTCTATAGCACTGAAACATGTCCTTTGGCAAAACGTATTGTGAGAGCCACAGTGGCAAAGGCTGTTTTCTGCAACCCCTGGCATGGCTGCTGCCTTTATACGTTTGTACTTTCATGATTGTATTGTAATTCTTGTAGCTAGGCCTCAATTATTACTTATCTCCATCTTCCCAATCATCTTAATTAACATTTTTCTTATGTATATTAGTAGTCCTTCACTAACCCAATGTTTAAATTAGGTCTATTTGATAAATATTGTGTAATTTGTAATTCCTAAGCTCTTCCATATAATTATCTTTTTATTAATATTATTTATTATTTGTTTATTAGAAGGGGTCTTAAGAGGGTATTAAGTGTATATCAACTTAAGATATTTGTGTATACAAAACTACTAATCCTATTCCAATGGATGTTGTTCAAATAGTGTTTTCAAATTGATGCTAAATTTTTAAATTTATATTCTAAAAAATAATTAGAGCTTTACAAAATAGGAAAACCACCCGTTAATTGAAAAAAAAATGTAAGACAATAAAAGGAATATCTATAGTTCTTTACTAGCAAATAGCTAGCTAGGTCTCACTTTAAAAAAAGAAAAGAAAGAAAGAAAGATATGGTGGATCAGTTGGATGTACCAAACATCTTCACTAGGTGGACAACCCATAGCACTCTCATCAATACTCTTACTTCATTCATAGATAAAGAAAATAATACAGGAAGCCAAGAGATTACATGGCTAGAGATAAGCCCAAAGAAAGAGTTATATTACAAAAACATTGATATTTAAAACAATAAAACTAGCACTATAATTTGAGAAGAGCTTCGATCTGCTAGTTCAAAAGATTGTGAGAGCTTGTATGTCGTCCCAAATTTCAAATGCTACATAAGTCTATGTCGAGAGAAGCACTATTTGAAAAATTGTGGCCCTAATTTAATATGTTTACACTCCTTTTCTAGAGATCTTGGAAGGTTGGACAAGTAATGAAAACGTGATCTAAATCTTCAGCATGATTTTTGCAAAGAGAGCATCTATTTGGGTTAAGATACCAGCAAGGAAGCCTTCTTTGGAGCTTATCAACAGTATAACACATTCATGAAAAACTTACACTTTTTTAAGATGCCAGATTTCCAAAGATTATTACAATTAGGTCTCACTTGATGATAATTATTTGATTGCTTTAATAAGTGCTAAATACTTGAAAGATATATATGTCCTCTTTAAATAAACAAAAATACTTGAAGTGGCATATTGACGTGGCTCATGCTTATTTAATTACAATTTTAATATAAGAATCATTTAGCAATGTACTTAACTGATTTCTTAATAAAAATTATTTGTAGTTCGAAATATATAAATAATCCCTGCTAAAAATATCAACATATATAGATTACACAACACTTCAGCATTTCTAAGAGCAACCTCGACTCTGATCAACCTTTATGGAATCTATGTATCAGCGGAAATTTTAGTGTAGCTTCTGTTAAAAATTCTATACATTTTATGGACTTGAGAGATGATAGCAACCTCAACCCACCAGTTTTCAAAAACATTTGGAAATCCAGTTTCCTCAAAAACAATGAAAGTTCTTCATTTGGTCTCTTCTCTATATAATTGTATGATCAATACTACAGACGAGCTTCAAAAAAGACTCCCCAAATGGAATCTTAATCCAAACTGGTGTCTTTTGCAAAAATCAAGCTGAAGACTCCGATCATTTATTCACTACTTGTGTTGCCGCCACTTCAATTTGGGATAAAATCACCCATTTGACAAACTGGAGAAATCACCATTCTAACACTGTCTCTCTCTCCTAAGAACTTGGTAAGCATAAATCAGAAAAGCAAAAAAGGGTCCATCATAAGTGATAAACTATATATTGTCATTTTTTTTAAATAAGGAAAAAACACAAAAAGCCACTCTTGAAACATTATCAGAGCCAGGTTTCGATCCTGGGACCTGTGGGTTATGGGCCCACCACGCTTCCGTTGCGCCACTCTGATTTGATGATATGATAGACTATGATAGACTATGTCGTTTATAGAAAAAAAACTCGTTGATATAGTAAATTTCAAGTCTATCGATGATAGATGTACTATATCATTGGTAAGACGACAATAGACTTCTTTTATTTTTTAAAAATAATCAACCAAATAATGTCAAATACAAATAAATTTTGCTATATTGTTGCATTATTTAAAAAACTGTCATCATTTAATTATTAGTTGTGTTACCTATTGCAATTATATTTTCCTAAAAAATATGAAGGAAATTTTTAAAGTCTCAATTAATAACCATCAATAAGTTTCTATGTTTTATTATTCAATGTCTTTATGTTTTCAAAAGCCAAGTGAAGTTTTAAAAGAAAAAACAAAATGTTGGTCCATCACACACAAAAAAAAAAAAAAAAAAAACCCTAAAAAAGTCATTTTAAAAAACTTATTTTTTTTCCTTACTGTTTATTATAAATTCAAGTGTTTCACTAAGATGGTGAAAATTAAAATAGAGAAGTTGAGAGAAAACCTAATCAACCAAAGACATAAAATTTCCATTTTTTTTCTATTTGTTTTTATTAGATTCTATAATTAAATTTCAAACTCTCTCCTAAATTCATACACTATATTTGGTACTGTTTTCGAATATAATAAAATGAAACAAAATAATTATATAACAAAATTTTACTATGTTTCTAAATATTTTAGACAGGTTTGAAATAATTTTCCTTGAGAGTAAGTGATTTTTTAATTTAGTTTTATAAAACTCACAAAGCAACAATTAGGCACAAAATTAGTATGATAAGTTAGAAATTCATAAAATTTGAAAACGACCCATTAGATAATATAAACTCGAAAGTGAGATTAATTAAAAAAAAATTACATCACTAAATTCTACAAGATTATTGAAGTTTGAAATAAATATTTGAAAAATGTCAGGGCTACGATGCATCAATACTCCTTGACAAAACGCCACAAAAATCCCGACTCAGAGAAAGACAATTTCGCCAACCCCTTCTTACGAGGCTTCGAAGTCATCGACGATGTCAAATCCAACCTCGAATCCAATTGTCCAAACACAGTTTCTTGAGCCGACATTTTAGCCTTTTCGTCGGCCAATTCACTTACCCCTTCCCCGGAGGCCGTCGCGACTCACTCGTCTCCCAACATCCGACATTGGGTTCCTCTTTCAAGCTGGATTTGAAAACATAAGGTTTGTCATTGAGAGACATGGTGGCTCTTTCAGGTGCTCACTCCATTGGAGTGGCGCCTTGCAGCGCATTTTCTGAACGTCTTTATTTATTTTTTTGATGATATGATTAATAAAACTGATCCGTCTTTAGATCCAAAGTTTGCAGCTTTCTTGAAAACTGAGTGTCCGTTCGGTAGTAGGTTGAATGAGATTACGGCGAATTTGGACAACGTGTCGCCCAATCGGTTGGATGTTTAATATTATGAGAATTTGAAAAGGAAGATGGGCGTTTTGTCGTCGGATCAAGCGCTGGCGAGTGACCCTTTAACGGCGGCCACGGTGGGGAGATACCGGAGGAATAGGGCGGTGTGGATGAGGGATTTCTCAAAGGCAATGGTGAAGGTGGGGAAGGTTTGAATGGAACACAAGGGAAGATTAGAAGGAATGGTCATTTTAGAAACTAGGGTTTCTTTGCTTGAATTAATATAAATGACCATTGGCTTAGTATGTAATTAGTTTTATTTTATGGTCGATGATTTCAATAAAGGGTGTTGCTTAATTTTCCTTAATCTAAACACTAAATTCTGATTGATGAGTTTTGTTTTAGTATATATGTAATTAGATTAATGTTCATGTGCTGATTTTAATGAAGGATGATATTATCGTTCCTTCATTTAATTTTTTCCCTTAATGTTACCTACTTTTTGAAAAATTATACAAAATGCACTTAATTAATTATATTTCTTTGGGGCATTTCTTGATTTGTGTATATCGTTTTTGTATAGCGATTACATGAACTTTAGGCTATGTTTCAATTATACATATACCCTGTACCGAAAATTTTGGGGAAATTGGAGAACCTATTTTTTAAAAAAAAAAGATACTGAAGGGTCAGCAGGTGCACCCCGGCATCTCCATTAGGTGGACACACCCTTAGCACCCCGCTTCATTAATATAACAAAGGAGAGTACAAGAAGCAAGGGAGAACAAAAAGGGCTAGAGATAAGCCCAAAGCCCAACAGAAAGACAGAATTAACCAAAATCATTGATATTTAAAGTCATAGTGCTAGCAGAGTAGTTAGAGAATCTTCTTGATCTTGTCGTCCATAAGCCGATTAGAGCTTTGTTATCTTCCCAAAATTTCGAGAGGGATTTGTTTTTTTCGTTGAAAGTTCTATCATTTCTTTCAAGCCAGATACTCCATAGAGTGATGGATAGAGAATTGAATAAAATGATCTCCTTTTTGTTCTTCTGCTTCACCCTGCATATATGTTTACAAAAATTGGAGATATTTTTTTGAGGGAAGTTTCAATTAATCAACATCTTTAATCTTTCCCATATAGTTGTGGCAAAAGGGCAAGTTAGAAAGAGATGATCTTTGTCTTCTTCATTGTTATGGCACATCACACACCAGTTAGGATTTAACATCATGTTAGGGATCCTTATCTGTAAACTATCCATCGTGTTAATTCTTTCATGGATAAGAGACCAAATGAAGAATTTGCATTTTTTTGGTATGCAAGACTTCCATAAGTTTTGATATATGGTCGCTTCGCTATAGCTCAAGTTGCTGTCGCCACTGTTAATCTCTTTTTTTATGGATGCAACAGTGAAGTCTCCATTTTTGTTCAGCTTCCAAAGAGGAATATCCGGACCACTGCCTCTGTTTGGGATTGTAAGGGATGATTTAATATCGTTCCATTGCCCAATTTCCCAGCTACAGAGATCCCTTCTAGGATGAAGCTCCCAGTCTTGTGTATCATGATTCCACATGTCTTTGATTGCGCTATCCTTTCTGGTTGTGAGAGCATAAAGTCTTGGCCTGCGTAGATAAAGAGGATTGTTTGCACCCCAATGACCATACCAAAAAGACAAATTGGCACCACGATTGATTTTCCATTTAATATGAGGAACGAACCAGTCCAGTCCCTTAATAATTGAGCGCCAAGTTGTTACTGCTATACTTGCTCTTTGTTAGGATTTCACCTATGTGAGTCTGTTCATATTTGGCTATAATAATACGTTTCCAAAGAGGATCATTTTCGTTTAGAAATCTCCATAGCCATTTACAAAGAAGAGCAAAGTTAGTATCCTTTAATATGTTGATTCCGAGGCCCCCATTGTCTCTTGGGGATGTAGTTATCGACCATTTGATGAGGTGTATATTATGCTTGTCTTTGGATTTGTTCCAAAGGAAATCCCTCCAAACCTTCTCAATTTCCTTGCCAACAGAGGAAGGGGCTTTGAAAACAGATAGCTGATATGTAGGCTGGCTAACAAGGGAAGAGTTTATCAGAGTGATTTTTCCACCTTTAGACAGATACGAGTACTTCCACTTGTTTATTTTCCTACTGATTTTTTCAGTGGTACTTGCCCAAAAATGTTTTGTTAATGGTTTTCCATCAAGAGGAACCCTCAGATAATTGATAGGCAAGAATTGGGATGGTATGCCCCATCTGTCAGCCACACTGTTTAATTTGTTTGAGTTTACGTTGATCGGAGATATACAGGATTTGTTGAGATTTATCTTCAGCCCTGAAGCTAGTTCAAAGAGATGGATAGCATATCTCATATTTTCAATCGAGCTGTCATGGTCTTCCACGAAGAGAAGGATGTCATCAGCAAAAAGGAGGTGTTTAAGATTCTAATTGTCATTAAATTTAACTCCTTTGATTTTGTTTGTGTTCTCCAATACCTTAAGCAGACGACTAAGGTAATCCATCGCAATGACAAAAATGAAGGGAGATATGGTCTTGATGGTTGGAGGTGTGTAAGGTTCTAATTGTCTCCTTGTCTAATACCTCTTGATGGTTGGATTTTCCCTCGGTTTTCCATTTATCATTATCGAATATTGTACAGAACTAATACAAGCATTGATCCATGATCTCCATTTACAAGGGAAGCATTTTTTCATCAGCATGTAGTCAATGAATCTCCAGCTGATTTTGTCAAAGGCCTTTTCAATATCTAGCTTGATGACAAATCCTTTTATTTTTTTGGATTTCCAAAAATCCACCGCTTCGTTAGCTATCAGAATAGCATCCGTGATTTGTCTTCCTTGTACAAAGGCCATCTGATTTTCAGAAATTGTTTCAGGAAGAGATCTTTTTAGTCTTTCTGCCACTACCTTAGCCATGAGTTTATAAAGAAATGTTGTAAGACTAATGGGTCTGTAGTCCGATGCCTGGGAACATTTTTCCTTTTTTGCAATGAGGGCGATGTAGGTGGCATTCACGGTCTTGTTTATGATATCATTTTTGTGAAAATCTTTGAAAATATCAATAATTTCGCATTTGATGTATTTCCACGTTTCTTTGAAGAATTCCATTGTGAATCCATCAGGGCCCGGACTCTTGTTGTTTGTGAAAGATTGTAGAGCCTTGTAGATCTCCTCCTCCATAAACTACTTGCAAATATCCCTCTGTTCTATGGCTGATATAGGGTTCCATGGCAAGTTATCAATGAGCCAAAGGGTGGTGTTTGTATCTCTGTAAATGTCTTCGAAGTGGGTAATAAATACTTTTTCAATTTCCTCATTAGTATTGCTAACCGATCCGGAGGATGTAGATATGCTCGAAATTTGGCTTCTTCTTTGTCTAGCAGTGCAAATCTTATGGAAGTAGGCCGTATTCTCATCACCTTCCAGATTCCAAAGTCTTTTGCATTTTTGGCTCCATAATTGTGCTTCTCTGAATTCCCACTGATTTAGATCGGCTTTAATTGCCGAGCGTCTTATGCTTAATAATTCAGTGATGTTGTGTTCCCCTTCAGTCTTGTCAATAGTGTCCAGTTCTTTGATCCATTGCTTTTTTTCCTCTTCCTTGTTTTCCTAGATGGATTTACTCCAGTCTTTAATTTTACCAGTCAACTGTTTGAGTCTTCTCATGAAGGAATACCCTGGAAAACCATCTTGGGCAGTATTATTCCACCATAATTCAAAGTTATTTTTAAAGGAAATTTCTTTGAGTAGGTTATTTTGGAATCTGAAATGGGAAGGACCCCAATTCAAGTTGTTTGTCTCAAGGACTACCGGGAAATGGTCAGAAGTAGTTCTGGTCATAGTTCTGGAGTAATGCGTGGAGAATAAAGTTTCCCATTCTGCAGAGCGTAGGAATCTATCAAGCCTGGACATGGTTGGTTGAACCCTGATGTTTGACCATGTATATTTTGCATTTGTGAGGAAGGGTCAATTAAACAGCATTTTTCAATAAATTTGTTGAAAATCTTCATGCTTCGTGAGCTTGGAGAATTTGCTGTAGTTTCTAAAGAGAATCTCACTACATTAAAGTCACCCCCTAAAAGCCATATGGGAAGACATTTGGTTTTAAGCTCCTTAAGTTCATTTCAGAATTCTGCTCTTTTGTTTCTACATGCGGGGCCATAAATAGAAGAGAGCCACCATTCGAAAGAGGGGGGGGCCATTGGGAGTATTAATTTTGATGGAGACAGAGAATTTTCCCTCAATAAAATTTGAGACATTAAATCTTAAGTCATCCAAAGGATTAAAATGCCACCCGAATTACCCACAGCGTTAGTAGCATGCCAATTGACACTAGTTGAGCTCCATAGAGATTTGACAAATTTTTTTGAAATAGTTTGCAATTTGGTCTCAGTTAAAATTACAAAGTCAGGAAAGTAACAAGAAAGAAGACTTTTTATTTGAGCTCTTTTAGAGGGAGAGCTTAACCCTCTAGTATTCCAACATACAACTTTCATGGAAAACTAGGTTGCCCCTTTTCTAACTGGCCCATTTCCACATTTTTAATTATATTCATATCAGAGTTCACATTTTTTCCCTTCGCAGTCGCAGCTAATTCCAGATTATTTCTTCTGAGCCATTCCTCCAATTTTTGCTTGAAAGTTATTTCTTCTTCTTCGTTGTCTGATTTTTCTTTTTCTTCTTGGTCACTTATCATCATCGGAGCAATGCTATCTTTCACAATGTCTGATTGGGTTAGTGAGGGGGGTGACAAAGAGGGAGTGAAGTGGTCTGGACTTGAGAGGAATTCATCTGATAATGGCGAAAGTGGGTCGAGATCCACAACCAGCTTGAGTTCTGCCATTTCTTCCTTGTCTTCCTTTGGTTGAATTTTGAGCCCAATGTTTCTTTCGTTCTTTGTCTTTGCTGAGTGTGCTTGTTTAATTGGGCTTTTCACTTTATATATTTGTTTTCCTTTTTTCTGTTTCAATCCGCAAGTATTCTTCATCTGGGCTTTTTTTGGGCTTTCTTCTGGACTTCTAATTCTGATGGGCCTCGTGGGGGCTCATTTTGGGTCAAAAAAGAATATTTTGCTTTTGGGAGAGTTAAAGGTAACCTTTCGTTTTGCATTAATTGTGCCCATTTGATTTGATTTTTCCCCTGTACAGATTTTTCCCTTTCCTTTTTTCAAATAATGGATTTATCTTTCTGTCAGTCTCTTCTTCATGTCTTTTCCCGCTACTATCACTGTCTCCATCATAATTTAATTTACCCACCGTGGTTTCATCTTTTTTTTTTTTTTATGATAGTCGTTGCGGTGGCTTTCCTGTTCATCTTCAACAGTCTTAACTTTTTTCGGCAAGGCTCTAGTGGGCGAAATAGCTACATTGTTAACAAAATGATATTGATCACAATCCATATCATATTCATTGAAATTTTCAGCTGCCTCTCTTGTGAAAGAGCCGTGGATCCTTGGGTTTCTATCCATAAGCCATTTTCCTTCAGCCTGAACAATGGATTGGACAAGAAAAGTATTTCCTTTTTTGTCAAATACATTGATAAATGCCGGAATAAATCCAGTGAAGCTCTCTTTGATTTTTATCATTACTTCCCTGATTTCTACATGTTCCTTTGTTTCTCTGGCTATCTCACTGAAGCCACCACAAGCATCCCCAATTTGTGTGAATGTCTCCATATCCCATGCATGCATCGGAATGCCTCTGAAATTAATCCAACCACCATAACTTGGGACTAGTTTTGGAGAGCCATGTTTCATGGTGTTCCATTCCTCAAACTTAACATAGAATTTACCTACAGTTTTCCAGCCCCTGTTCTTACATATGGTGGTAGCTTGATTTCTGTTTTCAAATGAAACAAGGGCTTTCTCAGCATGGAACGGCTTGTAGGTAAATGACCAATTAGTTTGTTCCTTCAGTTTTCTCATAATTTTTCTCCAGTCATCATGGAAGTATCTTCTAGTGATCACAACTGTCTTTTTCCAGTCGATAGTAGTCTTTTTCATCGCCTCCTCTTCCATCTTTCTTTTTCCTTTTGCTACTTCACTGTCTCATTTAAAGGAATCTATTTCTGAGGAGCTTCCTTTGCGACTACATCAGCATATGATCGGCGGTGAATTTTTGAGTCAGTTTCAGAACTTGTGCTTGCTATTTTTGTAGTCTGAGGATGCCTTTTTGTTATTGTTCTAGTTTGCAAAGCTGGTTCGTTATTGACCCTCAGCATTTCATCGAAACGGGCCCATCTTGCCTTATCTGTACCTTCCGAAACTAATAAGCAGCATCGGCGTTCTCTATCATTCACTCTGTAGATTTCAGCAATGTACCCTTTTCTATTGTAAATCTTCTGGACCCACAGACAACTGTCTTCGAATCTCTTTTCCAGGAAAAATCTGGTTGTTCGTGGTGTTTCCAGAAGAGTTTTGAAAGCGGCCTTTAACCATTCCAATGATTTTGGGGTGACTGCTATAGAAAAAGACTTGTATGGGCCCATTTCTGTAATGAGGATCTTCAAGTCTCTAGCTCTTTTGTCCACAGACAGGACAAAGTTTTTTTGTTTAATGGAGCAAGAACGGGGCAGGTTTCTGAGGAAAGCCATACTGGATAGTAGAATAGGATACCGAGAGAGAGTGAAAGTAAAGGTATAGAAGTAGTACCTTAAGGGGGAGTAAAAACCATAATCTACCTTGAGCAGAGTTGGTGATCTGGTGTAGTAAATGCTCCTTGTGGGGGTAAATGTGCTGATCAGGAGAATCACGACAGATGTCCATCTTCGTTGTTTTTTCTTTGGGGAAGTGGGAGAAGACCAAGCGGTGGAGAGAAATCTAGAGAGAGAAGCTTTGCCATTGCGGTAGTTTGACCCTTTCTGAGAACCTATTGAATTAGAAGAACCAACATCAGAACATCTTTTTCCTATGTGATGAACTTTGCTCCATAAGTAAACCAAAAAAATTGATTTGGCATCATCAAATTCAACACCAATCTCTTCGGTTCTCGGTCCACTTGGTTGGAAAGAAAGAACCGCATATTCAAAGATAGAAAAAATCCATTATTGATCTTTGGAAAGACATTTGCACGCTCATAGAATTCTAGACCAATAAATCCACTCTCTTTGGCCAACTACTTTAAATCTAAATGCTTTTATATAACTTTTATTTTGGAGCTTACCTCTAGCCCCTTTTGTTTTCTTCCTTGTTTCGTTGTACTTATTTTCTTATCATTAATGCATGAAGCGGAGATGTTCAGGTGTTCTTAATGACCCAAAGTATTTGGAGTACAAATGGCCCCCTCAAAGTGGCTGCCCCTAGGATTTTCGCTCTTTCTCAAATTCAAAATGCTACCATAAAAAAAGCATGGGAAAGAAACTATTGATGATTGGGATTTCAAGCCAAGGAGACAGCCCCAGTGTGAGAGAGAGAAAATTTTGTGGAGCTTCATTAAAGTATCTCTCCGTACTCCTAATGATAACAGAGTTTTGGATGTCCCTATTTGGAAAAACAATGGCAAAGGTATTTTTTCTATAGCCTCTAACAACGAAAATTTGAATATTTTCAATATTGAAAACCTTGACATGTTGCTTTGTAAATCTCTCTGGAATTGAAAGATTCCCAAAAAATGCAAAGTTTTCATGTGGACGTTATTTCAAGATGCCATCTTTGATCAACTATGATAAGCGGCAAGGAAGACTGAAAAATTATTGCCTTAGTCCAAGTTGGTGTATTCTCTGTCAAAAAAATAATGAAATTGTTGATCACCTATTCATTCATGGCAACTTTGCAAATTCTTTTTGGAAGAAAATTGAAGATTATATAGGCTGGAAGAACATTAGTCAAAACTGTCATAACCTTTGCAAGAACCTTTGCTCTATCAACACAAAGAACAAGAAAGGTATTATCTTTTTCAATATGGGTGTGGCCCCTGTTTGGGCTATCTGGTTGGAGAGAAACAACAGAATTTTAAACAACAAATGTGCAAACACTATAAATATATGGGAGAACATATGCAACTTCACTTGCTCATGGTCATCCAAAAACATAATTTTTTCGGATTATTCTTCATCTGTTATTGCTCTAAATTGTAGTACTTTTACATAACTGTTTTCTTCTTTTATTTGGGTTTATCTCTAGCCCTTTGTTTTTTTATCATCATGTACCTTGTGCTTCAATGAATGAAATTTTATGGGAGATAATGAGGATACTATAAGGGTGTCCTGCCCATCTAGTGGAAATGTTTGGATGCACCTACTGACTCGTATCCTTTTAAAAATAATGACCCAAATAATTTATTTCAAAAAAAAACAAAGCAAGCGCTCTACCATTTGAGCTACATTCCCAAACTTTTTATTCAAATTATTCTTTTACATTTTGTTTCTTTATGATTATATTTTTTATGACATAGTTCGTATTTAAGTTCCTCACTCTCCAATGTTTCACTTGTCCATCAAGAAATATTTTTATACAATTTTTTTTCAAAGAAAATAGCATAGATCCAAATGGATTTTCTCATCTCTTACGGGTACTCTAAAAAAATATATATATATTTTTGGCCTCCAAAAATGATAAAGGTGTGAGGATGTGTCAAACCGCGTTGAGATCTTTTATTCTTATTCGACTGTTATCTTATTAAAATTAAGGTAAGGTTTCTTAATTTTAGGGGATCACAAAAAATTTCGATCCATTATAATTGAGTCATTGAGTGGCATATTTCCATGATGTTGATTTGGTTGTACACTAGCTACTGTCCATATAATCTCTTGTTAAATTAAAGCTGTCCATCAACAAACAAAAACTTTATATATATATATAATCATTATGAGACAAAGACATTGTTTGATGTCATTATTTTTACTCTCCAAATGTAATTCCTTCGACTACACCACCTTAGATTGGAATCCAGCCCTCCATTATTCGATGTAATTAAAGTTTGTTTTTATCTTCTAATATAAGTATATATTTTCTATAACGTCTCATATCGCTATTATTTTTTTTATAAATGGGTTTATGAAGGTAAGTAGGTGCATCCCACTAGGTGGACATTCTTTTAATACTTTTATCATCCACTTCGATAATATATTCCTTAAGATTAAATAAGGTTAGCAACTCTACTTTTTGTCTATAGGTTTTATCACTATGTTCATTATTTTTATCTTACCATAATACATTTATCCCAACCAAGTACAAGAAAGTTAACAAGAGAAAAGATAAAGGAGGCCAACAAAAACTTAATTCAATAAGCATCTATATTTATCTAAAAATTAAGAAATCTTGTATTCAAGTTCTTTTGCTTTTAATTTGTACTCGAAACAGAAAAAACACACAAAAGTGTCTAAAGAAAAACTTTTCAAATGGAGAGATTTAATTTCCCAAGCCTGACAAAGAGGCTCAAACTTACTTTTCCTCTAAGCTTTCAATTTATTTTTAATGGTCAAGTATAAACTTATTTAAAAGTATTTAACCTATGATAATTTTTATTTGCATAAATTATATATATTGTTATATATAAAATTTTGAAATTTTAGTTCCAATTCAATGCAAAATTTAACTTTATATTTAATAGACTCATTAATTTATTTTTTAGAAAAAATTTGTTAAAAGTAACCGTTGAAAAAATATTTATTTTTTTATGGGGTGTAAGTAGTTTGTTTTATTTTTTTATTATTTTTTATAAAAAAAAACCGTTTTTAATATGCCAAATTAAACAGCTTATAAATGTTTGCATTTTAAGAAAATTGTTACCCACATCATTTAAGGATCACATCAATGTATTGACATTATTATTTTCCACAAAATCGATAAAATATAAAGTACTAAGATGGAAGAGTTCGAAAATTCAAAAGTATGAAAACAGAAATTGACATAAACAAAGAAAAATGTAAACTAAACGTACATTTTTTTACTCAGCACTATCTACCAAAAACAAAGGGCCAAAATCAAAAGAA
Source organism: Cucumis hystrix (assembly GCA_025688845.1). NCBI lineage: Eukaryota > Viridiplantae > Streptophyta > Magnoliopsida > Cucurbitales > Cucurbitaceae > Cucumis > Cucumis hystrix. Next base: position 23,552,697 of record CM046883.1, read on the forward strand.
CAAAAAAATAATCCTAAAACCTTTATATATATATATATATGGCTCAAAGAGACCATAACTCTCATCCATCTTAATTTCTTAAGAAAATTTTAGGTTCAAGTATGAAGATCAGAAAGTGCAAGATGCAAAGTGAATTGAGTGGAGAATTAGCTAGGATTGTGGCTTTGTTAATGGTGGGCATAGTTATGATATCTAAAGGTCACTCACAAGAGTTAAAAGTTGGGTTTTATAGTGAAACATGTCCTTTGGCTGAAACTATTGTGAGAACCACAGTGGCAAAAGCTATTTCTCAAAACCACGGAATGGCTGCTGGCATTATTCGATTGCATTTCCATGACTGTATTGTTCTGGTAAGCTCATTTCATCCTTCTTTTAATAACTTCTTCATCATTCATTTTGGTCAATGATCGATTCTGATTAACGTTTAGATAGCGGAATAAATTAATGAACGTGTCATGTCAATATCTTGTTAATTTGTGTGTTGGTACCATAGTTCAAATGATTTACACACGCTTATAATTTAACCTAATATTAGGTAACTTAGGTTTCATCTCCAAATCGATTGACATTAGCAGATTATTCTCAACATGCTCTCTCAATATTTGTTTTTGTATTATATGTTTGTTTGGAGTTCATCAACTTTTTATACCGTATTAAATTTTTCTACGTGAAATCCTAGAAGGTCGTGGTAATTCTTAAATTATTTTGTTTATACTTGTGTACTTCGTAGGTCTTTAATATTTTATTTAATATTTTAGTTCCTTTCATTAAAAAATTTTCAATTTAATTGTTTTATTAAGTCCTAAACATCTAATTTCGTTTAAGCTTTTTATTTAAAATATAAAATTGCTTAAATGATAAGCTTGGTGTATGTATCACATGATGATAATTTTTTGTATGACGTAAATTTCAATGAGAAATTAGATCACTTTAACTTTAAGAGAATTTTAATGTCTTCCAAATTTAAATTTCTTATAAGACAATATATTGTGGCATTTAACAAAGGAAAAAAAAATGGTATAATTGAAAAATAACATTAAAACATAAAAGATTAAACTGACATTCAACCATATACTATCCATCAATAATTTTAAACAACCTCCAAATGGGAAAAAGCACCAACACCGTATAAACAAAAACATAACTTTATAGCTATTATTGCATATGGTTGGATTAGGTTTTTGTTACACATTTATATTTCATACATTAAAACCTTCAAAAAAAATTTGACAGGGCTGTGATGCATCAATACTCCTTGATAAAACACCAGAAAATCCTGATACTGAGAAAGGTGTAAATGTCGGTAACCCATTATTACGAGGCTTCGAAATAATTGACGATGCGAAGTTCGAAATCGAAACTCGATGTCCGCAAACTGTTTCTTGCGCTGACATCTTAGCCTTTGCAGCTCGGGACAGTGTCGCGACACTCGGTCAGTTCACCTACGACGTCCCAGGCGGTCGTCGGGACTCACTCGTCTCTCATGGGGCAAATGTATCTGACAACATCCCTTTTCCAACAACTGATATTGGATTTCTTGCACAACATTTTGAAGAACGAGGCTTGTCGCTTAGAGACATGGTGGCACTTTCTGGAGCACATTCTATTGGAAGGACGGGTTGTCCAGAATTTACTGATCGACTTTTCTCGAGCAATGGAACAGAAATAACCGACCCAAGTTTGGACCCAAACTTTGCAGCGACTTTGAGAGAGAAGTGTCCGTTTGGTAGCGGATTTGATAAGACGGCAGATTTGGATAATGTGACGCCAAATCATCTCGATATTCAGTTCTTTGAGAATTTGAAGAACAAGATGGGAGTTTTGTCGTCTGATCAAGCGATTGCGACTGACCCTCTTACGGCAGCGATAGTGAGCAGATACCAAGGGAATAGAGCAATATGGATGAGGGATTTCTCAGCGGCCATGGTGAAGATGGGGAAGCTACTAGTTTTGACTGGAACTCAAGGGGAGATTAGAAAGGACTGTCATTTTAGGAACTAGGGTTCTTTTTTGTCCGTCATGGTTATGATTAAGCTTTAAGCGTAATAAAATTATTGGAATTAAGTGGTTGCATCCTAATAACGGTTGGATATAGATTTTTAAAAAAATTATGTTTCTCTAAACATCATTTAGTACAACCTTTGGGGTTTTTCTTTTTCGTATATTCAACAGTTTGAATTGCTTTCGATAATTTCTAATTTGTGTTCATGTGGAGCAGTGTGATTCCTCTTTTATGTATTGTCACTTTTCTCTATATATGTATTTAGTTTGATTGGATTGTTGTTTCAAAAAACAATGTATTTTTTAAAGTTTACATTTTATATATATACATATATTGCAATTTCAAGTCGGTTGAGTTATGTTTTATATGTTGACAATGTCAATAATATTTAAACCAACCATTCTATATTAGAGGAGCAACTATTAAAACTTGTTGCCATGATAGAATCGTTGGAGGTAGAAGAGAAAAATTGTATAAACGTGATTCAAATTTATATATAATAATATGATATGAAACTCCTAGTGAATTGGAATTAGAAACTCTCTTGGGAAGAGAACCCCTAATTCTCAATCATTTAAACCCCTAGATCAATATAATTTCAACCCTAAAAATTTTGGTTAGACACGGATTGGCCTAAGATCAAATATCTTAAACAATAACATATTCGTCCTCATCCAAGATTCGAACACTCTATAAGATAGGATATGATCAATCTCATTGGAATGTTTTTGGCATGCAATTCAACACTGGATTGTAAAAATTAAAAAAATAAAAAAAAAAAAAAAAAAAAACACTCTCTTGACTTGAAGAAGCGAAAAATGCTAAATTTGATTAAGTAAAAAAATAATAATTAAAACAACCTAATAGCAAGGCTTAAAGTTCTTATTAGAAGACTATTTTACTCTCGCTATTAAGTTGTTTTAATCCATTGTTTTTTTTAAAAAAAAAGTCATATTTCTTTTTGGTATTTTCAAATATAACAAAAAAAAATTGAAATGATTTACAAGATATAGCAAAATCAACTAAGTTTTATATATTTCAAGTTTTGGTTGTTATATTTTATAAATAGTTTCAATTCTTTTCTATTCATGAAAATTTTTCTATTTTTTTTACTATATCATTTGCTTATTTGTGAATTAATTTTTTTTTTTATTTGTTTATTTTGCAAAGCAGGTTCTAATTAAAAGTTTAAGTGTAGTTTATGTAGATCTAAAATCATAAAATTGTGGTTTATTTAATTTATTAGAAAAGATTAAGTGCAGTCTAAACTACATTTTTTATTCTTTTTAAATTTTCTTTTCTCAATTTATGGTAAATAAAGATTGTATCACACTATATATTACAACTCACATAAATCAAAATCTAACTGATCTATTTTTTCATGGGTTGGATGTGACCAATTTATTTAAACTCACCATATTGATTTTTAAAAGAAAAAATATTACTCAACAACTAATCTTAGATCAACAAAAAAATAACATATTTAAAAAATTAAAAATAAATTTAGTCATTATATCTAAGACATAATAATTTAGTATTTATTTACCAAACATGACCGATAAGTTACTTGTTTAGGTTGAAACCTCAAATCCTATTTTATTTTATATTATTTCTATTTGCTAACTTCCCTGTAAAAGTATAGAGTTGACAGGAATTACAATATTTTGTTTTTAAGTTTTATTAACAGAGTTTTTGTCATTCAACAAAAGTTTATTTATAAATATTTTCAGAAATTTTGTAAGTTAGTTTTTTATTTTAATAAAAAAAATTAGAAAATCATTTTGGGTTAATACTTTAAATTTTGCTCTGTACTTTTAATTTAGTGAATTTTAATCTAGTTGACTCAAATCTTTATTTTAACCTTTTCAACAAAAGATTTTTTAAAGTATAAGTTATTTTTTATTTTTTATTAGTACCGTCTTTGCCCACAGAAATCAATCAACTTGATAAATTAAATATTAAAGGTAATTTATGGTAAATAATAAAATTCCTTAATATTTATAAAAATTTAAATTCTAGGGAAGGAATGTATATTGATATCAATTTCTATCATTGATATAATCTAAAATTTTATAATATTTTAGTTCATTTTTTTATATTTAAAAATGTATCTATTTTTAAATACAAGGTTAGAAAATTGTTATGAATTGTAAAAGTTAAGAGAAATTGAAACTCTATAGAAATCAATTGAACAATAGATTTTGCTATATAGTAAATAATTCCATTTTTTTTTTCGTATTTGAAAATGTCCAATGTAGAGAACAATTGTCGTCAAATAAAGATATATATAATGCTTTTCAACAAGAATACATATTATATATTCAACCACAAAACCATGAATACATGCATGAAAGAATTACAACAATAACAAACCAAAAACAAGAGAAAACATCCACTCTCTCAAACTAGCTACATTAAAATTTAAACATATACATAGATCAATATGACATATTGAATTCAAACAAACAAAAAATAAAAACAAGAAATACTTCACAAAACACAAACAATAATTGAAAAAGTAGTCATATATATATCAATTCACAAAGCTACACTGACGCCTAATCTCGCCTTGTGACCCAGTGAAGACACCAATGGAACCCATTTTAACCATAGACTTCCCAAAATTGGAGGCCCATATCGAGCCATACTTTGCATAAGCCAACACTAATTTTGATGTGGAAGGGCTACTCAACAATATTTGATCAGAGCTCAATAGTCCTTGATGCTTAGTCAAGCCGATGTAGTATTGGTTATCTAGACGATTCGGGGTCGTAAAGTCGAGGGCTGCCTCGAGCGGCTGAGCATTTTGGCCTCCGACGTTGCTAGTTGGTGGTGGGCATTTGGTCTTCAAGTAAGCTGCGTATTTTGGGTTCATGGAAGTGTCTTGATTGTGGGTTGCGTTGAAGGAATAAAGCCTCTTGGAGAAGGTGAGGCATCGAGCTGCTCCGATCGAGTGGGCGCCAGAAAGAGTTACCATATCTGTCTTCGATAGCCCTCGCTCAGCAAAATTTTGGGTGAGTTGTTCAATGTTGAAGGTGGGAGAAGGAAGACGACTGGCCTCTTCTTTTATTGAGATGCGCCCATCACGACGACCAGCTGGTACTGCATAATTAATTCCTGCGGACAGTAATTTATACATATTTATATTAGTGACATTTTTCATTTACTTTCTGTATTTTATTGATCTTTTATGATATATCGAAAGTATCGATTTATTTCTCGTCTCTATTTTAAACTTATGAACATGTGAAAAAAAAATATTGATGATAATGTTAACGTGTTAATGGAAATTTAGAAAAATATAGTTAAAATATGAACTAAAAGATAGATAAATTTAAAGATTACCAAGGCCATAATGAGATTTGGTTTATAAAATTTTAATTAAGCTCATCAACGCAATGCTCTCTCATCTATCATTTCCCTTTTTTTTTTTATTAACTTTCTTGCGATATTTTTTTTTTTTTTTTGTTAAAAAATTACATTCGTGTGCTAATCACAATTTTTAAAAACTAAAATCCAATAAATAAGATGATTATCAAATGATGATGATATACCTCCAACTTTACGAGCGCTATCACGAGCAGCAAAGGCAAGGATGTCAGCGCAAGAGACAGTGTTGGGACAAGCAGCTTCAAGGTAGGCCTTGGCTTCATCAATAATCTCGAAACCTTGTAAACTTGGAAAGTTTGAAGGATGATCTCTCTCAGATGGATGTCCAGGAGTGGATTTCAACAGCACAGAACCTTCACAACCCTTAAATTTAAATGTGAAGAAAGAGAGACTTAGAAATCAACCCAAGAGAAAAATACTTTAATACATTCTGAAGTATACCTACATATCTCTTTGCATTCCACTTCATCAACACGGCATAAAAATTAAAAAATATATTTCTCTTTAAAGAAATAAAATTTTTCATGCGACTAACTATGTAACATTGCAATTGAATGCAACTCAGAATGCGCACAATAATTTTTTTTATCTTTTAAGTATTAAAGTGTTTTAAGGAAACTTTGAGACATACCCTGATAAAACAATCGTGGAAGTGCAATCGAATGAGGCCGGCCGCTGCACTGGGGTTTAGAGAGATGGCTTTGTTTACAACTTTCTTAACAATAGCCTCAGCATTGGGACAAGATGAACGATAAAAACCAACTTTTAGGGTTGCAGAAGCAAAAGTGGAGAGATAGAGGAAGAAGATGACGGTTGAAAGCTTTAAAAGAATATTGAACTTTTGAGAAGAAGAAGAAGCCATTGAGGCCAAAGAGAAGAAAATAAGAGAGTTTAGAGATTTGAAGAGAGGGTTTTGAAGGTGTGTTGTACTTTAAAATTTGTTTTTCTTCTTTTGTTGGGTTTGAGAAGAAGGTGGATGTTAGGGTAATATATTTATAGTCATGTATGGGCTCTCATGCAAATGGGATTTCTCAGGCAAATGGGATTTTTTTAACTCACTTCTTGAAAAAGAAACCGTGTATTGAAAGTTGTTAAAAGCATAACAATGATAGTACAATCGTACGAGCTGTGAAGTTTCCTAAGTTTGAAGGATTAATTAATAATTACATTGCAATGAATCTCTTTTTTTCGATCCAGAGACTTAAAATGATGAAAGTGGTAGAAAGGTATTAACTTTAAATGATTTGGTATGTCTACCAATCACATCTTTCTTTTTAGTAATTTTTTGAAAAGTAATTAAAACTTCTGAGAGAAAATGACTAGCTTCCAATATACCAAAATGAAAGAAATATTTTCTGATAAACACTAACAAACATTGGACATGCTTTTTATTATATTTATAAATATATTTTTGAAATACCTTTTGATCTCATCTTTCCATAATTATTTTATTAGTGTCTATTAGTATCTATCGCATTCATAAATTTTAAAATTTTTGTTACATTTATAAATATATTTAAAAGTTTTAATTTATCATTAATTTGAAATAATTTTTTAAAAATTACACATACATATGTATGTATGTATATGTGAGTCGTTAAAATAAAATAAAGATAGAATCTAATACTATGTCAAACCGAAAGAATATATATCAATACCATATTCTATTACTAGAAAGTTTTTCAAATTTTGGATCGTGTCGGTAGTTTTTAAAAGTTTGATTTTTATAGTTGAACGACGTCATTGTTCATTTTTTCAGACTCAAGATAACATAGAATTTGTTCCAAACAATTTGCATTAGAAGATATATGTGATAGAATTAATTTACCAACATACATATATAAATGAAACTTTTAAACTGTTCGAGTGCATTATTTGAAGTAAACTCTAAAGTTCAAAGTGTTTTGTATAATTAAGAATTTAAAACTATATATCATCTCACACACGTATATATAGTTTACCCTCTCAAATAAATAATAGTTCATATTGGCATTACGCATAGGTACTCTCAACCAAAAAAAATTAAGATTCGAATTATTCAACTTTACATTTATCATTAAAATGTTTCTAAAAGAACAATAAGAATAATCCGATCAAAGTGTATAAGTTAAACCCCAAAAAGACAAAGCAATGTTGATATAATTAAAGATCAAACATGGAAGAAATGAAATTTCCTCACAATAATGTTTTTAGAATGTTTGAATAGGGGTTAATGGGAGGGTTAATTGTTAACTAGAAAAAAGAAGGCCTAGTGGGAGATTTATATTAACCCTTAATAGAAAGAAAGGGAAATACCTTGGGCTGCATGGAGACCAAGTAGGCTGTGTAGAGAAAGAATAAAAAAGTCAAAGATTTGCATGAAAACAATATTAATTTAAGTTGAATGAAAAACAAATAGTTTTTTAGGGCACAAGCCCCATAATATTTTAATTGAAGACCACGATTATAAAAATTATTGTAAATTGTTAATTAGGAACATTTTCAAGTTGATGAATTTTTAATTGTAATAATAAGTTTAATTTTTGGGTTTGAGAATATAGTATGATTATCCAAGTGATCATTGTCCAATAAGCCAATCCGATTTGAACTCTTCTACATTATTTTTGTTAGTCCAATTATAAAAGTTACCAGCTTTTATCATTCCTAGTTTTCTTTTTTTTTAAATAATAATAATAAAAAATAGGTCGGTCGATACACCAGGACACATCTTTACTAGGTGGACACTTTCGTAACATCATCATCATTTCCGTTTCATTAAATTATCATTCTTAGTTATTAGTAGTAGTAAAAGATTGTAAATCACGTTAGAGTTTCAATTATACTCTCAAACTTATAAAATTCGACCTTCAAACTTATATAATTGGTAGAAATTATAACAATTGCAATAAGTTTAAAGGTTTAATTGTTATAATTGAATTATAATAAAAAAAATTATCATTTCTAGATTCAATTCTACAACTGCTATTGTAAACTTGAGGATTATTTTGTATCATGTGTATAAATTTGATTACTTGCTTTTTACAATTAAAAGTTTGAGAGTATAATTATAACGACAGCTAGCTCGTTGTGTAGGAATCGTTTTTTGCAATTTAGGGTAGTTGCAATAATTTTTTGTTACTATTATTATAATAAATTAGAAACAGTAATAAATATAACAAATTATTATTAAATATAGTGCAATAGTAAAATAATATTATATTTAAATTTTGTTATATTGGTAAATTAATTTACCAATATAACAAAATTTAATATAACTTTTTGTGTATCACAAATACATTTTTATATGTTTAAAATTTTGAATACAGTTAAAACACATCATTACTCAAATTAACATTTAATTGAAAGTTTGCTTGTGTTATAAAATATGTAAAAGAAAAAAAAAATATACAATTTTAAAAATAGTAAAATAAATTAAAATATTACAAACTATATCAAAATTTTAGATTCTATCAATCAATGATAGCTACAAAGCATATAGGTGGCTATCAATGTCTATTATTGATAGAATCTGAAAATTTTACTATATGTTGTAAATATTTTGTCAAACTTACTATTTTTGACAATTCTCTAAAAGAAAGACTAAGTATCATGACTGGTTTAATTTTTGAAAAGTTAGAAGAAAAAGAAATAGTAAACATGAACTCAGCTTAATTCGTATCAGTATTTTGTAGAGGACAAGATATCTCGTGTTAAAATCCTCACTTCTTTAATAAGACCTTCTAAAATAAATTGATTACAATGACACAACAAGTAATTAATTCAATGTTTTATTACATATAAAGAAAAACAAAATAACTCTTCCAACTGGACATGTCTTTTCTAAAAAAAGAACTTTTAATTCAAAAGGATCTAAACAAATTAGGAGATACTTTATTTAGTACTTTCAAAACTATAATTAGTAATTTATTGTTTATAACAAAACTTTATTCGAGGCATTATGTGAGGTAAATAAAACCAAGGGAGGTTCATCTGATAGTTCCTGCCGTCTATTGAATAACTATATAGTATATATGGTGGTAATATTATAATTATAAATAATAATTTTTTTGGTTGAACAAATTATAGAGATAATAAATATGAGGTAATAAATGGATGAAAGAAAAAAATAATAAGCCTTTTTCCTATTTAAAAAGTATAACTTGTTAATTTATTTATTCTAGTTTTTCAAAATTATAAGGTTTTATAGTTTTTTTTTTTTAAATAAATATTGATTGAGGTTGACCTTTTTGTCATTAATAGTAGTTTTTGAAGGCAATGGTAAGAAACTACCATGGTCAGTTGCAAATATATTTTATAAATATTCGTCGGTATTGCTAGTATCATTGAAGGTGGTGACAACAAGCGATAAAAGTTGATCATAGTTTCATTGACAACAATGAGCTGTTGGAGATGTTGAGAATCTCGTATTGAAAAAACCAAAGAAAATTAATAATCCATATAAAATAAATGAGTTACTCCTCAATTGGTTTTGGTATAGAACCTCATATTATGAAACATGAACGAAGAAGAGTGTACAAGAGTATTTTGGTCATTTTTCTATAGCATGAAATTACACTCAAAAACCATTTTTTTCTAAATCAAAGAAAATGGTAATTAGTTTGCATGGTTTTTTTAATACTCCATTGTCTTGTTTAGAAAGAATTCTCTCCCACTAAAAATTAGTGTTTATTTTAAAACTATCTACAAAATATAGAAAAATATATTTAATTTTCTGAAGTCCATTTAAATATTTTTTTTTTGCTATAATTTGTAAATAGTTTCAATTTTATTGTTATCGATTAAAATTCCTCTTAATTAAAAATATACATATATGTTTTAAAATATTTGAATAATGAATATTTAAAGGGAGAAAATTTAAAGAATCAACTAGAAGAATAACAATTTGGAAGAAGAGCATAGAACCGCTTTTTTTAATTCAAAACCCAAGGATTGAGTCATGAGCTTGGCAATAAGGTTAGCCAGGCCCAAACAATACATTAAGGCTCTTGAGCTAAGTTTCGGCCTTCATGTTTAACCCAATTAGTCCAATTACGAGACTGTGTCCCAGCATTGAAAATGTTAACTCATTAAATCAAGTGTCCAACCATTACTATTTAGTTTTATGGTTAATTTTCATAAATAGGATGGAGTGGCCAAAATCATACAACAATTTAGGAAAAGCTCGTTAAGGTTGATTATTTTATCACAATTATATATTTTTTTTACTGGTTTTCAATTATGATTCTTCCTTTTCTTTTCGATCATCGCCTTTCTTTTCTTCTTCTGCAATTTTTTTTCTTCTTTTTATCGTCATTTTGCAAATTTTCTTTTATTTTTTTTCAAACAGTTATTTGGTTCAAAATCGTGTACCAAATATACAATATTTTAAAAAAAAAAACTTCAAACTGTTATTTGGTTGTTTAGATCGTGTGACAAATATAAAAGATTTTGGAAAAAAAATCATTGGAATTTTGGATAACCAAATCTAAAGGATGGTAGGCAAATTTAAACCCAAAGAATCTTTAAAAAAATGTTTTAGATTTGACTTTCCAAATTTAAACTATCAATACAAAAATCTTTAAAAAATTGTTTAGATTTTGCTATCCAAATTTGAAGGATCCATTCTAAACGATCGTCTACAAAAAAAAATAGTCAAATATAAACAATAGTATACAAAGAATCTTTTAAAAATTGTTTAAATTTGGATACCCAAATCTAAACATTGAATGAAAATGATTGTGTATTAAATATAAACTATCATTTTCCAAAAAAATTGAAAAAAATCGTTCATATTTGACAACCCGAATTTAAATGATCAATCTAAACACGTGTGTATAAAAAAAATAATTAAAAAATCAGTTAGATTTAGATTTGATTATTTAGATTTGAAACGATCAAATTCTAGACGATCGTTTTTCAAATACAATGGTTTCCAAATATATTATAGGGAACATTTTTTTTAATTTTAAAGTCCGTTTTCAAAATTGTTTTATACGATGTAAATATTACGTGGTTTTGTTCTATTTTTTGGAAATATCTCTTATTGTAAATAAATTACATTAATAAAGTTTAAAAGTCAAATTGTATTGCATCAAAAAGTATTCTTTAAATTTATTGCTTTGAAGTGAGGTTTTTCTTCAATCTCATAAATTTTAAAAAAAAATTATGATTAAAACATTAAAATAACTTTTGCACATCATTTATAGTATCTCATAATTACTATTATTCTCCACTGCCTATATACTATATAGAATCACAAACTTGTACTTCTACGAGTTCATTCTTCCATCTATACTTATACAATCATAATATGTATTTTCCAAATTTTAAGTAATAATCTCTCCTTACACAAATAAAATTGTTCTTTAATTTAGTTAAGACTATTCAAACTCAATAGAAATTGTATACGTAAGTGAACCTTCTCTTAATAAAATAAATTTCACTTTATTTCCAGATAAAAAAGTGAAACTTCTCTTATAAAATAATTTTGCATGGTTGAGGATCCTACTTTTAATAAAAATAAAATTGTTAATTCTCTCATTATTGATAATTGATTTTGAGATGGAACTCAGGTAATTTAATATAGTTTCTGAGCTGATGAAGTCTAAAAAGACAAAAATTGTAATATGATTCAAGAATGAGGAACTAAAAAATGTATCATCTTAAAGATCTACATTAGAAAAATCAAAAGACTTAAGTTATTCTTTCATCATTTAGAGTGTATGAACTCAATCTTTTTTCCGAGTCAACAAATATGTTGGAGGCTCTAAACAAAATTTAATGAAGCCAAAACTACAATAAGGATATTTGATATATGAATCCAACTCAAGCGCTTATACTTGTTGGATTTGGATATGATTTTTCACTATTCAATTAATTTAAGAAATTGTTGTTTAATTTGCATGATTCACCTAATAGCGTATTGACTATATCTACGTTCGTCTAGTACAATGTCAAATTGTAGATAGATTCAAATGAGTTTTAGAGAATTCATAGAGTAGACTTCTCAACCCACAATCATTATAAATAACACAAATATAAGAATACAACGACTTAAGCTGAAGTTTAAGATATGTTGTAATTAGTCATTTGAAACTTTAGGAAAACAAATATTACAAGGATTATTCAAACAAATTAAAATATCATTCCTTAGAAAAGAAATTACAAAGAGCTTCATATATGCAACAAAAAAATTTCAACAATGCATAAATAAAGAGAGAAAGTATACACATTTGTTGAGTTAAACGATGAAAAAAATCAATAAATTTGAAGAAAACAATAACATTTTAACATATATAAAACACACACACCAAAGTTCTTCTTTACTTGCAGATTAAACATGTGATCCCCAAAGAAAGCTTCGAAATCAATTCACAAAGCTGCATTGGCGTCTGATCTCTCCCTTGGATCCTGTGAGGACATCAATTTTGCCCATTTTAACCATTGCCTTCCCAAACTTGGCTGCCCATTTGGACCCATGATGGGCATTTCTCAACACCATTTTTGAAGTCAGTGAACTGCTCAACAATGTCTGATCGGAGATCAGCAGCCCACGGTGGTTCTTTAGCTCGATGTAGTAACGGTTATCCAAACGATGCGGGGTTGAAAAATCAAGAGCCACGTCTGGCTGCTGACTCCCTTCATCACCAGAGCTACTTGGCTGTGGGCATTTGCTCTTCAAGTAATCAGCATATGAGGGGTCCAAGGAAGGGTCTTGTGCATGAGTTGTATTGAAGGAATATAGCCTGCCAACAAAGGTAGGGCAATGAGCTATTCCTATGGAATGGGCACCGGAAAGAGTCACCATCTCCTCCACTGACAGCCCTCGTTTTCCGAACTCACTAGCCAGCCTCTCGGCATGGAAAGTAAAACCAGGGAGAGCGTTAGCATCTTCCTTTCTCGAGATGTATCCATCACGACGGCCTGCTGGCACGGCATAGTTAATACCTGGTACAGATATGAGTAGAGAAGATTTAGATGTATTGTAATGTATCAAATTTCCAAAAAAATATTGTAATGTATCAAAGTTCAAGCTTTTGAGTTTAATCAGTTAGGGATAATTAAGAGTACCTCCAACTTTGTTGGCGCTATCGCGTGCAGCGAAGGCAAGAACGTCGGCGCATGACACAGTGTTGGGACAAACAGCTTCAATTTTCGCCTTGGCTTCATCAATAACCTCGAAACCTCGTAAAGTTGGAAAGTTTGCAACATGATATTTCTCAGATGGATTTCCAGGAGTCGATTCTAGAAGCACAGAAGCATCACATCCCTGAAAAAATTACAAAACAAAAGACAGACATAGAAATCAATTTTTTTATCTTCCCTAATAATATTTTTGTGGGTTCAAGAAAGAGAAAGAAAATATACAAAATTTGCTAAATTAGAATGTGCAAATATAGATATCTAAACTCAAGTTTTTTTTTGACAAATAACGCATCTGTGTTATAGTAAAAGTGAGGTTAAATTACAAGAATTTGGTCGTTATAGAACGAATTTTTCACGTAGTTCTAAAAGTTAAAATTCATTTTTGTCATACATTATTATTATAATTTATAAGGTTTTATCAAACGAATAAACTTTGAATGAAACATACCCTAACGAAACAGTCGTGGAAGTGCATTCTAATGAGACCTGCAGCTATGCCGGGATTTCTAGAGACGGCTTTGTCTACCGCATCTTCAACAATGGCCTCAGCATCAGGACAAGATGAACTATAGAAACCTACTCTAAGGCTTGTAGAAGCAAAAGAAGATAAAGAAAAGAAGAAGATGATGCATAAGAGCTTGGAGAAAAGTGCTTGGAATAACTTATGGGAAGAAGAAGAATTAGCCATTGTAAAGAAGAGCCCAAATAAGAGGGATGTTTTTAAGCAATGATGTTATTAAATTTGTTTGGTAATTTTGATGATGAAATTAGGGGTGTTGATGATGCATATATATAGCTTGAGGACATGAGGGGTTTTTCTTATGGAAATTAACAAAAATTGTTGTGTTACGTTGAAAAATGGTGATGAAATAAAAAAGGTGGCTAAAGTAAGTTGTCTAAGTTTGAACTTTTATATATTATTTGTCATTTATGTAATTAAATATATATAACAAACGGAGGGGGGAATTTATAGAGAGATAAATATTGACTTATAATAAGAAAAAAAATCCCTAGTGGGGAATTTTAAAATAAGTTTACTTAGCAAAAAATGGATTGCTTGAGGCTGCTTGAACCAAGAATTAGAGTATACATTGTATATAGAGACATTATAAATATATATTTGCATGAACAAATATAAAATAACATCTCCTTTTGTATCTCTTTCCTAAGAAAGATTATTAATTAATGTGACTCGTGCTTAGTTAGAACATAATTAGATGTATGAGAGAATGATAAAATATTAAAATATGCAAACAAAATTTCAATATGGTCGTTATTAAGGGGAAGATTAAATGTTTTAACAACAAAATTTCAATTGCATGCCAAACTCATCTTTTGAACTATCGATATATATTAGATTGATTATTATTAGGGTTTGTTTTCAAATATAGCAAATTGAATCAAAATAAGCAAAATTTTATATTTTACAATAATTGACACTGATAAACTTTTTATTGTCCGCGTCTAATTTTACCATTTGAAATAGTTTTCTTTATTATTATTATCATCTATGTTTTTTTTTTTTTGAAATAGTCTGATGTTGAAATTTGGTTAGTTAAAAAACGTGGGAATAGAGATTATTAATGCATATAAAAATAATGTATTACTAAGTTTCGACTACCGAAGTATATGGAATATTATACCAAAAAGTAGAAGAGAAAAAAGAAGATAAAGTCAGAGATGCTTATGAATGTCAAGTTGTCAACTACTAAACTATTTTATATAAACTTTTGAAATATATATTATTCAAAACTTCAACTATATATATATTTGTTAGATATTCTTATGATAACTACTTAATTATTCATAATTTTAATGTGAATTTCATGTTTTGAATAAGCCATATTATCTTTCTAACACTTTTTGTTTTATAGCTTCTTTAGGTGGCTTTTTTGGTTTTATCTTTCTAACACGTTAATTAGGTTTATTTGATAGCTAAAATCCTACTGGGCCTATTTTAAAGCAATGCATGGCCAATAGATGAATATAAAAGAAACGTTCATTTTTCTTAAAAAGAAGATACATGAGTCAGTAGGTGCATCCGTATATCTCTACTAGGTGAACACTCTCCTTAGCACCATTATTATTCTACACTTTATTAATATCAAGAAAAAAAGTACAGAAAGTGAGAAATGTCCAAAGAAAAGGGCTAGATAATAGCCGAACAGACCCAAAAAAGTTATACAAAAGCTTGAATGTTTAATGCAATAGTACTAGCATTGTAATCAGAGAAAAGTTTAGCTCTACTACTCTCGAGGGTCGTGAGTGCTTTTATATCTTCCCATAATTCGATCTCGATTCTAGCCTTGCTATTGAAGATTCTATAATTTCTTTCAAGCCAAATGGTCCAAAGTTAAACCGCAACAGTATTGAAAAGGATGGATCCTTTTTTACTATTCTGATTGATGCAACTAATGTCTTGTAGCAGTGCTTGTGTTATCATTATATATGCCACTTCAGCAAATTTGCAATTCTCTCCCAAATAAAAACAGCAACAGCACAAGTGATAAATTAATGGTTTACATCTTTAAAATGAGCTTTACAAAGCACACACCAGTTTGGATTTAAACTCCACTGTCGGAGTCTTTTCTAAAGCTTTTCCGCTGTGTTGATGCAACCATAAAGAAGGGGACCATATAAAGAATTTTTACTTTTTTGGAAGACTAGATTTCCAAATGTTTTTGAAGACCAATGGAATTATGTTGATATCATTTCTGAGATCAATAACATGTATAGCTTTTCTAACAAATGCAACACTGAAAAGTCCATTAGAACCCAGATTTCATAGTGGTTGATCAAGTCCCAGATTGTTGTTAGATGTGGATAGAAATGGTTTTATATACAAGAAGGTTCATAAAAGCAAAAGAACTCAAAAAGTGAAAATATAACTAATGAACAAGCGAGAGAAAATTCTTCCAATTTAAAGTAATGGTAGATGTATCATAATTACAAAAAGAGTTTTGATTTTGTGTTCGATCATGTAGACATCGTAACTATCTTCTCCCATAATGATTTCATGGAATGTAAATGGCTAGCTCAAAATAATTATTAACATTGGATATTGGGATTCAAAAATTTGCAAACCTCCTAATAACTATGGAACATAAAATTTGAGGTACTTTAATTTTTCTTTTATAGTGACCAATGTTGTCAATTAATTCATCATTGATTTATGGTTAGGGTGATTTTATAGCACATATAATTTAAGTCATAAAAACTTCTAAATTTAATAAGGGCAAACAAATTAATCGTATCTTAAGTCAGTAAATTTAGCTAATTAAAAAAGAATTGGAATGACATTTAATTTCACCTAAGAATTAGAGGTTTGATGTCTTATCCAAGCATCACATGCTTTTATTTTGTGTTATCTCATTAAATGGTCTATTCATGTCTTGTGATTTAATTCTTTTTATTTTATTCTTTAAAATATTCTAATTCTTTTTTAGTATTGTGAGTGACGAGATGAGTTAATCCAAGTATCACCTTTTATAAAATTAATTTCATGAAAAAGCATTACACACAATAAAGGAATTACAATAATAAATAATAAACCGAGAAATATACAATTTCAGAATCACTTCAACATAAAAATAATAATAGTAATAATAATAATAAACAAATAAATGAATTTGAACAAAACAATTAGACCCTTCTTTTTGAAGAAACAGCAAAAGTTGTTCTTTTGCTGAAGATTGATATCAGATGATTAAGAATAAATCATCTCCCAAATCTCAATTAACAAAGCTGCAATGGCGTCTAATCTCACCCTGTGATCCTGTTAGAACATCAACGAAACCCATTTTAACCATTGCCTTCCCAAATTTAGCAGCCCATTGATGGCCATGCTTAGCATTATGCAACACCATTTCTTTAGTGGAAGAGCTACTCAACAATGTTTGATCGGAGCTCAGCAGCCCACGATGGTTCTTCAACTCGATATAGTACCAATTATCCAAACGATATGGAGAGAAGAACTCGAGCGCTGCTGTTGTTTCGTCGCTTCCATCGTTATTGCCACTCGGGGGTGGGCATTTGGTCTTCAAGTATGCAGCATATAAAGGGTCCATGGAAGGGTCTTGTGGATGAGTTGTGTTGAAGGAATAAAGTCTATTGGAGAAGGTAGGACAATGAGCTACTCCAATGGAGTGCGCACCGGAAAGAGTCACCATCTCCTCTGATGAGAAACCCCGCTTGGCGAAGCTCTCTGTGAGCTGCTCGGCATTGAAAGAAGGACCAGGGAGACTGTTTGCTTCTTCCTTTATTGAGATGCGACCATCACGACGACCGGCTGGTACTGCATAGTTGATACCTCCAACTCTGTATGCGCTGTCGCGGGCGGCGAAGGCGAGAATGTCAGCGCAAGAAACGGTGTTCGGGCAAATAGCCTCGATTTTGGCCTTGGCTTCGTCGATAACCTCGAAACCTCGTAAGCTTGGGAAGTTTGCTCTATGTTCTCTCTCTGATGGGTTGTTGGGTGTGGACTTCAGCAACACGGAACCTTCACAACCCTGAATAATTGCATATTAGATTAACACTAATGAGAGAGAAATGTAGTATTAAAGGGATCTAAGTATGAAATATTTTCCTCGTTTATTCAATTTAGACTTTTAAAATTCATTTGAAAAGAGGGTTGAATTATTAAATATAATTAAATGTACTATAAGCTATCGACTTTAATTAAGTTTGTTAACACATACTGCATAATATTAATACGTTTAAATTATATATTATTAACAACAAACTATTAGAATATTAACTAATAATAATTATTTGAGTATACCCCTGTCTTTTTCTTTATAAACATATATTACTATACATTCTTTTAATAACTCCTAAAATTCGAAATCTACTACTAAACATAAAATACTTATTTTGAAAACACCCAAATTCATCGTACCCTTATCAAATTTTCTTTTGTTCATTCAAATCATTTGAAAAAGAAAAACACAATAAAAGTCTAAAAAAGCTTTCGAAAATTACCCTAACGAAACAATCATGGAAGTGCATTCGAATAAGACCCGCTGCGATGCCGGGGTTTTGAGAGATGGCTTGGTTTACAGCATTCTTGATAATGGCCTCAGCATGAGGACAAGATGATTTGTAGAACCCTATTTTTAGGGTTGTAGAAGCCAAAGTGGAGTGAAAGAGGAAGAAGAAGATGATGCAATTAGAGAATAGGTTTGAGAGTAGTTTGAACTTTTGAGAAGAAGATGCCATTAATAATGTTTTGGAGGATAGAAAAATGAGTTTTTTTTTTCTTTTTGAGTTATTGGATTAATATGAAGATATGATTATGATTATGGTATTTATAGAGGCAGAGGGTTGGTTTAATATATTTCTTATGTAAAACGAAACCGTGTATTAAAAGCTGTCAATTTATGAAGTTTTCTAAAGTTTGATCTGTTCTCTAATCATATATTTAAAAACAATAATATGGAGGTTAGTTATTAATTAATTATTTGACTATAGGAAGAAGGGAAAACAAACCTCTAATGGGATATTTAAATAAAGTTGTTTTATTGTTTGTAGTAGGTATATATTTTGAGAGGGGAAATATCATATAGTTGCATGTTGAGTGTGTTGTTTCCCAACCTCTTTTTTCAAAGGGGAGGTTTGAATTTACAAGCTTTAAAAAAAAAAGGAAAAAACAATGAGAAAATTTTATTTTAAATTCTATTATATTAACATAATTAAATTATTAGCTAGGGTTTGTTCTTTTTTGGTTTGGAATTATAAGAAATTTGTACTCTTATTTTTTTTTATATTAAGAAAGCAAGAATGATGGTGGTGTTAAGGGAGTGTACAACTAATAAAGATGTCTGGGTACCTACTAACTCATGTATCCCTTTCAAACAGAAAAAGAATTATAAGAAATTTTATCTTGGTTACAAACTTTTAGAAAATTATTATGGTAGTCGTCCTATGTTTTTTAATGATATAATATTAAATTTATTTAATATATTCTACTAGTAGTAGGTCATTAAGGTATAGGTACGTTTTTTTGTTTGGAAATTTTTATTTGAAATTATAAAGGATTTCTACATTAATCACAACTTTGAAATATAATATACGTTTACAATATTATTGTGTTTAAGGCATATATATTTTTTATAAGAAAAATAGTCGTTGAAAATAGTACATAGTCAATTGTTCTCCCAACAGGATTTCAAAGTAGCTTTAGAATGGGTTCTCGTCTCATTGGACCAAGACTCGTGCTCTATTTCGTGTTCCGTCGGGATCAGCCTTAACTTTGGTGAGGAAAGACTCATTTTGGTCCAAAATGGGCCACAAGAGTGATATTTGTTAGGTCAAACTTTATTACCATCTTGGTTTAGTTGCTTCGGTCCTTATTTTATATCGATTATACCCTTCGATCCAAAATCACTTCTAAGAATGAATATTTTTTAAGTTGTGTTTGATCCTTTCCTAACAAATGATGTAATACTACTTTCAGATCAGAAGTAAATTTGGAAAGTTGGACTATCAGTTAAATTTTGAAAATTAACCTATATTTTTTTAAAAAAATAATGATATAAATAGATTAGGGAGATGCACTCGAACATCTTCAGTAAGTAGACAAAACTTCTTAGCACCCTAATCATCTTTCAAAAGATATATCACTAAACACAAAGGAGAAGAAAAATGTCAGAGACTAATCAACATTTAAAATTTCAGAATACATGAATATTAATAACGATATATAAGCCTAGTTGTAATCTTTAAAAAGCTTGTTTAGGTGAGATTGAAAATCAACCTAATTGAAAAGGTACTTTAATTAAATTAATTAATAACTAGTTTACCAGTTAAACTTATTTTAATTAGAATTAATTAATTTGATGGTTGAATCCCAATACTCATTAAAATAAATTTATTTTTTAAAAAAAAAAAAGTATAATCCAAATCCGTTATGAATTAGTCCAGAAAAATAATAAGAATTATTGACCCTTTAGATTTTCTTAATAAAAAAAAAAAAGACGTGGTAAAAGAAATTGTCAATATTTAGATTCTAAGGAGAGAAAAAAAATACATCATATAGACTATCTCAATTGATGTCAACTTCAAATTAATTATAAATATAGTCTTAGCTATATCTTGAGGTTCATTCTATATACCTTTTCAAATATCAAAATTTTGGTGAGGTGAAAAAATTAAACCTCTAACTTGGATTAATACTACAAATATTATATCAATTAAGTTATGTTTATTTTGACCTTAAAATTTAATCTCTCAACTTTCAATAAATCTTAAAATTAATTTTTTTTACCATGCCTACTAATTCTTACCGGAAAAACAAACAAAAAAAAATTAAGAGAAAAAATGATCAAAGGAAGATTAAAAAGTTTTTGGATTCTACTTACACATGTCGGTAAAAACAAAAATATAGCAATGAAAGAAAAATGAAGAAATTGCAAAAATGAATTTAGGAGTTCTTTAAAAAATTAACTAAAAAAGATTATTTAGGCTCGTAGAAAAATTATTAAACTTTTGTAATTCTTATATCACTCGTAATTTTATTAGTTAAATCTCTAACCTATCATAAGTAAAGGATCAATGGTTTAATTTCTGGTTAAAAATAATTTACTCCATGCATTAATTTTAATCCGCTAACTTTGAAGGATGGGTATTATAAATCTTGTGTGTAAAAAATATAACTCCAATTATTTTCTCTCAACTAAAAGCTTCACAATCCTTACAAAAAAAAAACCAATGAAAGCTAATATTATCAATTAAGGAAGAATAAGATTGAAGATCAATAGTATTCTTTTGCAAGCATCAATCAGATTATGTAGAGTGTAGGAGAAGTTGAATGAGTCTCATATGGTCTTTCTTTCATAGGTGCAGTTAGTCACGATGGATATCCAAGGAGGATTCTTTAGTATTATTATTGACCCTCAATTGGGGAATGCGGGGGAATGCTTGTGGAGCCCTAATCCAATGAATGAAAATATTCAAAAATTTCCACAATTAAAAATATGAATGAAATTAAACACCGTCTATTACGATCACTTCAATAAGTGCAAGAGAAAAAGAAAATAGAACTGAACCAATGAATTTCACATAAAAAAAAATAATACAAACGAGAAGGGAAGATTTGAATAATCAAATAGACACAATAAAGTTTCAAAGAGATTGAGTGAAAATGCAACTACGTAAAAGAAGAAAATAAATTCAACGTTTGTTCAATCAAAGGAAAAAAAATATAACAAATTAACAAAATTGAAAGAAAATAAAAGAAAAAACAAAGAATACCAAAAATATCATAACAAACTCCAATCCTTAATACTTCGCAAGCTAAAAGTATAATCTAAATAAAAAATGTCTCTTCAAATGACATTGCACAACAAACGACGGAAACAAGAAAAAGAAACTCAAATTTTCAAAATAATTCATAATACAAAATGCAAATAAGTTAAAATATAATAAATTTATAAATATATCTTATAAAAAGAACACGCACAACAAAAGACTAAAATGAAAAAAAGAATGAACTCAAAATTTCGAAATAATCAACCATAATCAAGCAAGCTAAAAGATGATAGATCTAAATTAAATGTCTCATAAGAAAACATTGCACAACCAATGACAAAAAAAGAAAAAAAAAAAAGAACTCAAAATTTCCACAAAAAAAAAAAAAATTCATAATACAGCAAGATAAAAAATAATAAATCTAAATTAAAAATGACTTATTTGTCATCGACCAAAAAAGAAAAAGAAACTCAAAATTTCACAACAATCTATAATACAAAAATACAAACTAAAAGATAATCAAAATAAAAAATGTCTCCTAAAACGACATTGCACAACAAATTAAAGAACCAAAAAAAAAAAAAAAATCGTAACAATTCATAATACAAAATTCAAGCTAGCTAATAAAATAATAAACCTAAGTTAAAAATTTCTCATAATTGACCTCGCACAACAAAGGACTAAAAAAAAAAAGCAGAAAACTTAAAATTTGTAATACAAAATTCAAGCAAGCTAAAAGACTAGTCTAAATTAAAAATGTCTTCTAAAAGACATTGCACAACAAAGGACTAAAAAAAATCTACAAGAAATCAATATAGAAAAGTTCTATCAAGAAATCAATATAATAATTATTATTCAATGTCATAACCAAATGAGCAAGATTTAAAATAATAAAATAAAAAGAAGACCCGACAATAATGAAACTAGAAGACACGTGTCTTCTAAAGTTTGAGGTAATATAGAAAAATTGATTTGCGAACAGCCAATTTTTCTTAATTTCACCTCAAATTTACAAAGAACTCTCCCTATAATAAATGATAAAGGAAAAAAATATATAATATATCCAGATATCAAACAATAAAATTTTCAAAATATTTAAAAAAGAAAAAATAGAAAAATTGGAAAAGGAAAGCTTGTGAGATTGAATACGGGGATGTGTGTGTATCCGAGAGGATTACCAATATTAATTTGACGGAAGTAGATACCCAAAATGCATGATTAGAATCATAATAAAAATTTGATTAATTAAAACAAGGAAAAGGGTTTAGAAGTTCACTTGTCAATTCACAATTAGACGTTTCCTGCCATGATTATGTGTTCTTAATTTGTTAGCATAATTTGGTTCCAGCTTCTAGCCCTAATTAATCAAAGAAGAAACATAAAAATTAATCAAATAAATAGTTTATAAAAACCATACCGACAAAGATATATGTAAGTAAAGCAGGGGAAAAAATATTAACTAACTCGATGATGTTGAATTCGAGAGAAAAAAAATAATGAAAACCTTCCTAATTAAGACTCGTTCCCTTTTGTGGCTTTTTTATATCCAAATATTATCGTTGTGGTCCTTCTCAATCAACCCTTCATCTCAATTACAAATTTTAAATTAAATAGAGAAACATTTATTTTTATTTTATTTATCAATTAAAAGTAAGTTTAAACCAAGTTTTGTTTTATTTTGAATTTAAATAGAAAATTCCTCCCACGATAATTAAGATTAATTATGATTAAGTGCTTAGAGACTAAATGGTCCACCGCTTAATTTTGTGGATGCTCAATATATCGAAATTGTTGTGTATTCACCCTACGGTAACCTTAAAAATCTCCTCCACAAGGGACCGTACAACTATTAAATGTATCTCTTCAATCGGAAGCAATCTCACAATAGTCAAACTATCAGCCTCCAAATAATCAAATATAAAATTTGGAGATATAGAGTCTTCAACTGATTACTTAAAATCCTTAAACATTCAAAACATGCATTGACAATCGTCAAAGAGTGTCATGGGATTCTTATTATACTTAAAACAAAAATGGTGTGGGTTTATATATCAAAATTAATTGAAAATTCATAAGTGTAAGGCTCGATTTAATATTGTAAAATTGGAGGTTTTGAGGAAAATATACAAAAAAATTTCCTAGTAGATTGGATATAAGTGTACACTTGTCCACACCCAAACAATAATTGTCCCGTTCAAAGCAATATCCATATTCCGTATGGGAATGAATATTTTCCGGTATCCAAACAATGGGCATCTTCTTTGTAAGGTTTTAGGGTTTTAGGGTACGTTTCGAGCTTGAAGACATTGACAGTGAACCAAGAATTAGGGTTTTGAAATGGCTTCCCGTTGTCAGTTTTGGCTTCCAAAGAAGAACAGATTCTGTGCAGTTGCTCCAATTAACGATTCCAAGTACCACCATCTTTATTTTTCTGAAATTTAATGCCTATTTCAGTCGCTGGCTTCTCTTATAATTTTTCTTTCCTTTTCGAATTTTTTTGAAGATTTTGTGGCAATCACAGCTCCAGAGCTGATGGAGACATGGTTCCATGTCCTGTAGACCCGTCTCAGTAAGTTTAATAACTTTCTTTCTCATCTCTGTACTTAGTGTTCGTTAACTTTGATATATAGTTTCCAGTTTGGTAATAATTCTTAGCCTATTATGTTCTCTATATTCACTTCTCTAGCTCTGTGCTTCGAGAAAATCTTCAAGGACATGTAAAGAGGTGTCCATTATTGAAACAAACTCAATCCTTGGCTGGCCAACCGTTCTATCAAAAGGGCATCAATGCTGGGGAGGAGGATTCGATGTCGTCAAATGGACCGGATTCGGGTCTGTCAGATAGTATTTCCTCTGAAATGAAGAGGAATATGGTTTATGGTATGTCTGGAGATCAATTTCATCGCCTTCTTGGAAAGATTAGAGCTCTTCATGATCTGATATGCAAGGATATTCAAGACTCTTATAAGATAAAGGAAGCTTGCAATATGTGGATTAAAGGGGAAATAGATAGGTACTTCGTTGTTGTTGGCAATTAATGGCTTTCATGGGATTTAATGGGTTTTCTAAATTGTCCTCTGTTTTCTTTTGAGTAGGAAAATTCCGTTTCAAGCGAAACACGTTCTGCAGCAGGCGTCAATTCTCGGAAACTTGGACGAATTTGGAGTGCTGAGTAATTACGATGGAGGTGAACAACGTGAGGGCGACCGATCATATGGCCATGATGCTAATGTCGTCCCCGCCGTGGTTGAGTTTGGAGCAGGAAGAGGCTACCTAACTCAAATGCTTGCAGATTGTTATGGTATCAAGAGGGTGTTTCTGATAGAGCGGAAATCTTACAAACTGAAGGTTAAAATTCAAGATTTCGCCCTTATGTACGTCTAGATTTTTAGCATTTTGATTGGTTAAATTTTGCCAGCACTAAACTTCATTTGGATTTATACCCTTTGACTTTGTGTGTTTTGTTACGCCAATGCAACCCCTAGGCTGATCGATCGCTACGACAGAAAGAGAGCTTGATTTTAGAGCGTTTGAGAATAGACAGTAAGGTTTTCTCAAATTTTGTTTTATGGCTTTTCGAAAACCATCTCTTAATCTAGAGAGAAGTGCACGATAATCATATACCTGCATTCATGTGTTAATTCCATCTGATTCTTGATCTTGATAACACAAGTACGGTTATATTCATTCTTACAGTTGAGGATCTAAACTTGAATGCTGTTGAATCTCTGAGGCATAATCCTTACTTAGCCATTGGTAAACATCTCTGTGGGCCTGCAACAGGTTGTTAGATCGCAGTATTGAATTTATTGTAAACTATAGTTTTTACCCGAAATAAAGCTGTTTGAACTCCTATTACCTATTTTATGTCATAGATTTGGCTCTCAGATGTTGCCTTACCAAACAACCAAATCATGCTGTTACCGAGCAGTGCAGAGATAATTCAAAATTGAGAGGTTTGGCGATAGCGACATGTTGCCATCACCTTTGTCAATGGAAGCATTACACAAGTAAGCAATCCCTTTACATCTTGCGAACATATGCCTCAAATGAGGTATCTTTTTCCTTTACTTTAGACGAAAGCAGTACTCAGTACTAGCTAAAGATGATCTTCTCTACAGATAAGAGATATTTATTAGAACTGGGAATCACAAAAGAAGAATTTCTTGCAATTACTTGGTTCACTAGTTGGGCAGTGGATGCTAATCACAGTGAAGATATTTCAGATGTTACTGACTCAAAAACATTTTTTCAATCTAGGTAACCATTATCACGTGATCCATACAAAAGCCTTACTTTTACTGTTCATTTTTTAACCTTGTGATGGATGATAACAATTTTACATAAATTCTGCACAACTCCCATATCGTTGCAGTGAAAATGAAAGCGATGGGATGATTGGATGCACGGTAAACGACATTGTAAAAAGTATGAATCCAGTGGAAAGGGCAGTCCTGGGATTTATGTGCAAGGAGATTATTGATATGGGAAGACTAATGTGGCTGAAGGAATGTGGATTGGAAACACAGCTTGTTAAGTATGTTCCATCTACCATTTCCCCTGAAAACCATTTACTAATCGCTAAATGCAGAAATATTTGTGCTACTTAATTTTATGATGCAATTTAAATTTTTATGGTTGAATAAGTGGGGTTAGTATTTACTCTTGAACAGTTTGGTTGTTGTTTAAAGAAAAACAAGCATTGAAAATCAAGGATGTGATGAAGAAAGAGCGGCTTTTTTTTTTTTTTTTTTTTTTCTTAAAATGTGTTTGATTATTGTTTTCAGATTGTTACTTCTCAATTTGAAACTTTAAATTAGGTAAACATTTAGTTCTGAAATTTGAAAATAGTATGACAAAATTTGCCTGTTTTTTTTATTACAGGTCATGCCAAATTTTGTTTCATTATGTGTTTATACTTGTGTTGATTGGCATTTTTTTCCTTTCTTTAAAATGTAATTTTATACATTGCATTTTGATATCTTTTAATTATACTTTTAAATTGTTAGTGAATGTAAAACTTATTGGTTGATAATGTAAACTTGACGTCTTTTATGACAAGCTTTCATGTCATCCATAATGAGTTACAAACTTTTATTATTTTGTTTACCCAAATTTCTTGAGTTTGCATAGTATTTAATAAGAGTAATTTTAACATTTATCTAGGTTAGAAGTTAACACCAAAAGTTGGATCGTCCATCACATAATAGAACAAATTAAATTTTTTTGGGCATACTATTTAATACGAGAAATTTTAACATTTATGTAGGTTAGAAGTTATTGTTCATTATATTTCTGCTAAAAATATCAATAGAAAAGGAATTATAAATTTAGTTTTTTAACAACTTAAATAAAAATGATATGGAGATGCAGGGTATCGAACCCTGTACCTCTCGCATGCAAAGCGAGCGCTCTACCATTTGAGCTACATCCCCAAATTTTGATGTTGGGTTATTCTATTATATTTTTATCTTTATGACTATGTTTTTAACTACCCATTTCGCATTCAAGTTCCTCACTCCAATGTTTCGACTTGTCCACCAAGAAAGATTCTTTATAATATTTTTTTCAAAGAAAATATCGTAAGTCCAAATTGATTTTCTCATCTCTTACGTAACAGTATTCCCACTCCACATTTATTAATTTAACACCAAAAATCTCTCCTTTCTCCATCTCTCTTTCACTAAGCACTTCACTTTCGCCACTTCCCCCAAAAATGGATAATCCCACCGGCGCCGTCCTCTTCACCACCATCGGCCTGAACCAATACGGCTTCGATATCTTCTCTGTTCCACTCAATTCCCTCACCGTCGAACGCCAACTCACCGATGGAATCTCTGTCAATTTCAACGCCCAGTTCCTTAATAACCAACTTTCCATTGTCTTCATCTCTGAACGCTCCGGCACTTCTCGAATTTACCTCTCCGATTCCCCTAATTCTTCCCCTAAATTGCTCGCTTCCGCCCCCGGAAGCTGCTTTCATGACCGACCCATCGTTAGAAATGGCAGACTCCTTTTCATCTCTGCTCATGAAAACCCCCATAAGCCCTTCACCAGCTGGGCTGCTCTGTATTCCACTCCGTTGGATGGCCACGATTCGGTTACTCGGCTGACTCCTCTCGGTTCCGTCGATTTCAGTCCAGCGGTGTCCGAAAGTGGGAAGTTTGTGGCGGTTGCTTCTTATGGCTCTCGTTCTTGGGGCGGCGAATTTCATGAGCTAAACCTAGAAATTGTTGTGTTTAAATCTTCTGACCCGGATCGGCGGGTTGTGGTTGCCGGTCGGGGTGGATGGCCATCGTGGTCCGGCGACTCCACGGTCTTCTTCCACCGGAAGGCCGACGATGGGTGGTGGAGCATTTTTAAGGTGGAGATTCCTGAAAATCTTGATTCCTCTAGGTCCTCTGTTTCCCCTGTTCCAATCCGGGTCACTCCGGCGGGTCTTCATTGCTTTACTCCGGCTGCCATGAACGACAGCAGACGAGTTGTCGTCGCTACACGAAGAGCCGACAGTAAATTCCGACACATCGAGATTTTCGATTCTGAATTGGAAGAATTCATCCCAATTACCCAGAAATTGAATCCCGATTTCCATCATTACAACCCCTTTGTCTCACCGGATTCCAATTTCATCGGATACCACCGATTTCACGGTGAGTCATCTCAGGGCGAATTGATTCCATATCTCAACCCGGCAATTTCCCCAATTAAAGAACTCCAAATGATCCGAGTAAACGGTTCGTTCCCAACGCCGTCACCTGACGGCGATTTAATCGCCTTTAATCCCGATTTCAATGGATTACAAATCGTTAAATTCGACGGCTCGAAATGTCGAACCGTTTTAAAAGATCGAACCGCCTTTTACAATTCGTGGAGCCCAACAGAGAAAAACGTGATTTACACTTCGTTAGGACCCATTTTTGGGGCGGTTACAACGACGGTTCAGATCGCTCGGATCACGATCAACTCTGGTGATAGCGATGCAGTTACCAATGAAGTAAAGATTCTAACAAAAGACGATACCGGAAATAATGCCTTTCCGGCGTGCTCACCGGACGGTAAGTTTCTGGTCTTCCGGTCCGGGAGAACAGGACACAAGAATCTTTACATCGTCGACGCCATGAAGGGCGAGTTTGAGGGGGAATTACGACGGTTGACGGATGGACCATGGATAGATACGATGCCTAACTGGTCGCCGAGGGGAGATCTCATAGTATTCTCTTCAAATATGCATAATCCAAAGAACACCGAAGCATTTAGTATATACGTCATAAGACCGGACGGTTCGGGGTTGAGGAGAGTATACGTGGCAGGACCGGAAGGGTCTAGTGAGGTGGACAGGGAGAGGATTAACCACGTGTGTTTTAGTAGGGACGGTAAATGGCTTTTATTTACGGCCAATTTGAGTGGGGTGACGGCGGAGCCGGTGTCGTTGCCCAATCAGTTTCAGCCATATGGCGATTTGTTTGTGGTTAGATTGGATGGGACCGGTTTAAGGAGACTGACGTGGAATGGATATGAAAATGGGACTCCCACGTGGTATTATGGGAGTGAGCTGGCACTTTCCGGTTTGAGTTTGAAAGATGAGGTGGTTGGTGAGAAGTTGAAAGGAGATTTTGATGAACCGCTTTGGATAACGTTTGATTAATGTTTATGTGCATTCTTTATGATTGAATCTTGGTTGTAATAAAAAAGTTAGAAGTGTTTTTAATGACATTCAAACTTTTCCTCAATGTTTACTGTCTAGCTTTTCAGCATCTCGCAGGTTTGGTTAGAAGACCACGTTTTGTCAGTCGTAATTTGTGATTAAAGTTCGAAATATGTTTGTTGATACAAATTTTGAAAAACTTTACGAATATTGTGTGAAATTGTAATAATTGGATAATGAAACTTTGGTCGTGACTCCCATACGACTACAATGAATCATTTTTAATGGTCGTGCCTATAAATAAATATATAATTAAGATATATATTGTTAGTGGATTTAATGTTGTGATATGATTATAATTTGAAGTTTTTACTTGTTTTTAATTTTTTCCCTCGCCGCCTCCTTATTTTCCTCCTCCTTTTCACTCTTTTACATATTCTCTCTTTTTTTTTCAGCTCTATTTTGTCGATTTCATGACCTTAAAACTCGTCGTCGAACTTCACTTACCCGATAAAGCCAACTCACATGGCTCTCCCATCTCTCACTCACATTGCTTCCTTCATTATTGCCACCTCCAATCCATCTTCCTCTCAACAATCTCCAAGACTTCAATCTTAGAAGCATCATGACATTTTTATTGCTGTTTACCACTTATTTGAAGACGAAGATACCCTTTATGGTCTCACCCACTCCTCCAAATGGCTACTTTGAGACTCCCCTCTTAGCATCACTTCAATATGCTTTTAAAGATGCACCAATGGATGTTCAATCCATGGTTTGGTTTCACCTCCTAAATCCTAAACGACAATAAACGTAATCAAACAAGTAACTTCTCAAATAACCATTAGTGAATTACATTTATAGTAAAACAAACATTGTCTGAAATGGAACAAAACATGCAACTTAAAAGTTATAATAATATGAACTTATAATCGATTAATTTTTCAAATAATAAAGTTTTCATATGAATAAAAAAATTAGAGTTATTTTATTTTAGTTTAAATATGAATTGAATCGAATTATTCGTGTCAGTGTGCTTTTAACCTCAACTCTCAACAATAATATATGTTGACTCCAAATGCTCCAATTGGAATGGTGAGCGACTATTTTTCCTCTTTTATGTTCATTTCTTTTTATCTTGCACTTTTTTTCCATTGTTTTTACTTGATTAAATGGTAGTCTCATTATTTATACAATGTTTGAATGAAATAGTTTTCTTATAATTAAATAGTATGCTGAAAAATCAAACCTCTAATCTCAAAGTTGAGCTCACACGTAAATAAAATTATTTTAACGAAAATTGTAGCAGCAAGTTTATAAATTAAAACCAATACAACTAACAATTGAAATTTTAAATTGACATATTTCAAAGGATGGAAATTGAAATATTTCCTAAATATTATTATTTTTGTGTATCAAATATTAAAGTAAAAAATGGATTTGAGTTTGGGCCTAATTCGAAACTTGGGATCACACGTGGCTTGACCGGCGGCGGCTGTGTCTATTTTGGTAAGAGAAGACGGCGTGGCCTTCACCATCACCTACTCCCTAAATTTACGGTAATACCCTCAAAATATCAAAAGAGGAAAAAACAAAATGATTGAAAATTTAACTTCATCATTTCTAACAATAATAGTATGGTTTAAATATCATTTTCTTACTATATTTTTTTTAAAGTTAGTTTATGTATTTTTAAATATTTTATTTTGATATTTGTATTTTCAAATATTATAAATTTAGTCTCTACTACTAGTTTACCCGTAATTGATTTGTTCAATAGTTTTCCTATCTATTACTATGTCTACTATAAATTTTGAAAATAGGCTTACATTTTTCATTGTTATTCAACCAATTTCAATAAAAATAAAATAATTTCAAATACTAAATTTAAAGATTGAAATATTTTCAAATATAAAAAAATCGACTTTACCAAAGTTAGATATTTGAGAGTGAACATATTATAATATAAGAAACAATTAACTTTTGTAATAATGATAACATAAATTCACACCAACAAATCTAAGTTAGAAACAAGGTTTTAATTTATTTTATAGGATAATTATAACCGACAACAATTTTGAGAGTAATAATTAGACTTGCACCAATATTTTCAAAAAAATTGTAAACATAGGAAAGTCTATCAATGATAGACTAATATATGCAATATGATTTATCAGAAGGTCATTGGTAGACTATGATAAATTTTGCTATATTCGTAACTTTTTAGAAATGTTGTATAATTTAAATTGAATGATTTCTTTTTATTCAAAATCCAAAAAAATTGGGTGGAAATTGTGTTGATTTTGATTTGGGCTGTAATCAGGGGCCCAAGCCCAAGCTCAAGCCCAATCCGACAAGATCGGAACAGAGTAGAACGGAGGAAGTAGAAACGTTGGTTAAAATGAAAATACATATTTGGTAGTAAATTGGAAAATGCAATTGAAGGTAAAGTGAATAAATAATAAGAATAAAGATGAAAAATTGTATGTGGAGTGAGTTTCGTCGTGGCTCTCCAAATTCTCCTTCGACCCCTTTTAAGAACTTTCTGGGAATCAATCAAATATCCTCTTTTGTTTTTCAAACCCTAGGCATTTGGATTTCTCTAATTATTCATCTTCTCCTTGTTAATCTCACATAATTTCTTGTGCTTCAAGTTCCAGATTCTTCATACTCGGATTGCCCTCTACTTTCACGATCTAATTGGACTTTTCTCCTTCCTTGAACCGTTGACAACAAGAGAACAATGGACGATAGCTGTGCTGTGTGTGCCGATACTCTCGAATGGGTTGCCTATGGGTCTTGCGGCCATCGGGATGTTTGCTCCACCTGCGTTGCTCGTCTTCGATTCATTTGTGGTGATCGCCGTTGTTGCATCTGCAAGTCCGAATCCGCTGTCGTGTTTGTCTCTAAGGTCAGAGTGCTGCTATTCCCCGTTCTACGATCGCGTTCAATTCTGGGGTGTTTACTTGTTGAATTCCGATATTTTTTTTTTCTTTTTTATTCATATGCAATTTGGTTTTTTCCTAGGTGCTCTGCTGCTGTATTTGCATTCGAATTCTTTATGGAATATTTTTTTCCCCTTTACTCTCATGAATTTCCGAAACTATTAATGCGCTCTTGTTTTCTGTTCGGTTTAGATTATCGTACTTTAGTACTTGTATCAAGGGAATGCGGATGCATTTCGAATGTCTGTTTATTCTATCCTTTTCTCCTTGCTTCAATGTTAATGTGATGTTTTTTATAGTCCACCTCTCTCTCTTTTTCCATTTCTTTCTTTGATAGATTAAGGTCTGTTTGGATACTGCCTTGGAAATAATTTTTCATTTTATTAATTCAGAATAAAAACCATAATATTAATGAATTTCGGAATAGTGGTTTCAATGTGAATAGTAATAATACCTATAATATCATCTGAATTTTCAAAAAGAAAAAAAAAATTGAAAAGAAATGCACCGGTAGGTTGAGGAAAGGTGAGTTCGAGTACTTAGCTTGATCTCTCATTGGGATTTCAATGTTATATATGATTTTTTGTATGGTTTTAGGAATATTTGTGTCCATGACATTGATCAAAAGTTCTCCAAATTGCACTCACAATTATTGGTTGCTCTCAGTGTTACCTTCGTGTTTTTGTTATTTCACTGGGCTTATGATGTGCATGATTCTGCTGTAGGCCTTGGGAGATTATACAAGGACGATTAACGACTTCACAGTCTTTCCTTCAGAACCAAAAGAGGGTCGTAGTGGATCCTATTGGTATCATGAAGACACACAAACATTTTTTGATGATGCTGACCACTACAAGATGATAAAAGCAATGTGTAGGTTGTCATGCAGTGTGTGTGATAAGATAGGTGAAGATCAACCAAATGATGCCTCAAAGCGCCGAGGAAGATTTCGGAATATTGAGCAGCTAAAGGGTCATTTGTTTCATCGACATAAGTTGTTTATGTGCAGCCTTTGTCTGGAAGGCAGGAAGGTATGTTGGACATTGAAATTCATAGCCTGATTACTCTAAGTAGATATTTTTGATCAAGGATGAGAACATAAATTTTAAAAAAAGTGTGTTTTATTTGTTATATATGCAGCACAAAATATTGTGGAAAAAATGTAACAAAATAAGCTAAATATAAATTTAATGAAAAAAGAAAAAGCAGTGGAGTATTCTATCCCTTTCGATGAGTAGAATACCTTTTTAGTGGGATGGAGAGAGGAACAGAGCAAAAGGGAGGGAGAGGGAAAAAGTTTAAACCAATCAACTTAAGATCAGAACTCAGGACTCTGAAGCTGCTGGAGAATTTCAAGCCACGCGATGGACCAATATGTATGTACATAAAGTGCGATAATATATTAAACACAGAATAATATCAACAGTAACAAAAGAAAAAAATAATTTTGCCACCTCATATCCAATCCATGTTAATTTTTTCAGATGTCTGATATTATAGCCTATATCTTATAATCCATGGGTATCATGA
This sequence comes from Cucumis hystrix, assembly GCA_025688845.1. Classification (NCBI taxonomy): domain Eukaryota; kingdom Viridiplantae; phylum Streptophyta; class Magnoliopsida; order Cucurbitales; family Cucurbitaceae; genus Cucumis; species Cucumis hystrix. Next base: position 23,586,580 of record CM046883.1, read on the forward strand.
CCATAGTTGAATATGAGACAGAAAATTTCTTTTCTTTTCTTTGATTGCAACCATAGTGCTGATTAGGTTTTCTGGTGTGTCTCAGGTTTTTATTTGTGAACAGAAGCTATATAATAGAGCACAATTGAATCAGCATATACACACTGGTGACTCTGAGGTGGACGGAAGTGAGAGTGAGAGAGGTGGTTTCACTGGGCACCCTATGTGTGAATTTTGCAGAACTCCATTTTATGGAGATAATGAGTTGTATACTCATATGTCAACTGAGCATTATACATGTCACATATGCCAAAGGTAAACTAAACATGGCTTGAGTGTGACTAGGGTTTATAGTTTAAACAAAATTTGGCCGCCAATGTATAACTGAACTGGACCAAATTGACAACGTTTTGTTTTTCATTTGAGCAACCATCAATTTATTTTGTCTTTTATTAGTCTTGGTTATCAACTCGTTTAATCAGAATTCGTTTTCTTTTGAAAGGAATCTTTGGTTACGTTAATTTTATTCATGAATCTGTCAGAAAAATGAATAGGTGAGTTGGGATTATAAAGAAGAAGGATCTAAAAGACCTGAACCAATCAATTCTTTTCTTGTTCCATTATTCTTCTCTAGGGAACCAAACCTTTCAATTTTCAAAATCTCAAGTTGGAAATTTAATTGTACCGAACAGATTCAACTCCGTACCTTCATCCTTTTTCATTTTTATCTTAGCGAAGATTAAAAATTGTTCCATTTTTTGTGGTTGCAGGCTCCACCCTGGACAGTATGAATACTATAAGAATTATGATGACCTAGAGGCAAGTTGTTTATCGACAATATATTGTCTTTTCAATCACTGTTTTGAGTTTTGAGCTTTGAGTCTAATATAGTGAGCTTCTTTGGGCGACAGATCCATTTCCGACAAGGACATTTTCTTTGTGAAGATGAAGCCTGCCTTGCTAAAAAGTTTGTTGTGTTCCAATCTGAAGCAGAAATGAAGGTAACTTGGGACATGGAAAGAAAGGCATTTTTTATGTGTTTAGTTAAATGCTTTCTGTTATGTTTCTGCTCACTTATTTCAAGTGTGTAAGGCTCTAGGTTGCTCCATTACACTGCATCACCTCTTCATGTCTACTTGTTTATATTTCAGAGGCACAATACTATTGAACATGGTGGCAAGCTATCTCGATCAAAGCGAAATGCTGCTTTGCAGGTATTTATTACTTCTCTTTCAGTTCTGGCTTTTAAGACCCCATTTGGTTTGTCAGATTTGTGCTTGTTTTCTATATTGTGTAATTGTTTTCATCTTTCCTAGGTATCCTAGTTTCCAAAAATAAAAATAAGTTCTTAAAAATTATTCTTTCTAGTTTTCAATATATGGGTTGGATTTCGATGACACTTGTATATGTGGACAACTTGACATAGAAATCAATAAGTGAAGGTAGTGTAAGGTTTAATTTTCAAAAACCAATTTGGTTATAAATGGGATTTAAGAAATTCAATTTGTGTTTTGTATGCCATTTTTTAATCTTATTCCCTTTTCCTGCATTGTTTATCACTTAACACTGTCTTTTCCAGATACCAACCAGTTTTCGATATCGAAGAAGTAACGAGCAAGATAATCGTCGTGGTAGACGAACATTTCGTCGTGATTCTTCGGATGATCTACTTTCTTTGGCCCTTCAAGAAAGTTTTGTAACAGCCAATGTTGATGACAACAATCATGACCCATTACCTAGTGGACAAGTAGCCTCAGATCAGGAAAATTTAAGCAACGTTGACCCATTGATTGAATCATTTGAAGCATTAGCAACTACAGATCCTGAATCAGCTTCTCGATACCTTCAAGCCTTGGGCCATTCTAGGAATTCCCAATTGGAGCAATCATCCTTTCCTCCCCTTTCAACTGCATCTAGCAGTAGCCATCCAAAGCCCAATCAGGACAAAGACATTATACATAATAACAGTATGGCAGCTCATCTTCGGCGCCAGAGGAATAATGTGACCGTTCTAAATTCTGCAGGTTGGCCAAAATCAAGTCGTGCCCCTGTGTTACCATCAAATAACTCATCTCAAGCTTGGCCAGCAATAAATTCCAATCATGCAGCTTCAAGCAGTTCTGGGCAGACTAAGGGGGTTGCCACCATTAATAATGGCCCTTCAGTCTCTGCTTATGCAAATGCCGCTCAGATGCATCCAAAGCCTCGATCTAGTTCTTCAAGTGGATCAGGCAGTAGCAGTAGGATCAGCCACTCTGCTTCCGCGCCGAATCTCACTGACATTGCACATACCGAACCATCGGTTAACGAATTCCCTCCAGTATCTGCAGCACAGGCTCGGAAAGTGCCATCAAGTAGCCAAAGTTCAATGAACATGGAAGATGTCCAGACAGCAAACAAATCTCTAGTTGAAAAGATACGTGCTGCACTTGATTTTGACCAAGATAGATATGCCATTTTTAAAGATATATCTGCACAATATCGTCAGGGTCAGATTGACACGGAAATGTATCTAGACTGCGTGCAACAGTTTGGTTTGTCGCATCTTTTGCTTGAGTTGGCTAGGCTCTGTCCTGATCCTCAGAAACAGAAAGAACTTGTGGAGACCTACAACGCTAGTTTTCATAAAGATGTGTTCCCAGTCAATGGTAGGGCTCAAGATAGTATTCAAATTAAAGACAAAAGTAAGGGGAAAAAAGGTAAAGGGAAATCTATTGAAGTTAAAGACAGCAGTTCCAAAGACAAATTAGCAGATAGTATCTTGAGCAGTGTTCGGGAACTGCAGTCAAGTTACAGGCCACCAGAGGAAGATGTAGAGGTATTACCAAAGGGTGAGTATCGTACTTCGAAAGGGAAACTGAAGATATCTTCTGACGGGACAGGAGGACAAAAAAGTCAACCATCTACTGGTCTATCGAACCAAAGCACTGGGGATGGTGGTGGTGGTGGTGGTGGGGGGAGCAAACAAAAAAAGAAAACTTCCAAGTTTCATAGAGTTCGTTTAGGTGATGGATCGGTTGCTGCACTCTTGGATCTAAAAAACTCCAATCTCGGTTCAGACCCTGACCCAGATGAAAGAGTAGAGGACAGGAACAATGCTGCAGGGGCATTGCCTGTTCAGGGCGTTTGGCGAAATGGAGCCCAAAAGCTCTTCTCCTAGCACAAGTTTGGTGAAATGTAACATTTTGTGGATATAGAAGCAACATAATTCGATTGAACTGTCTGAGGATTTGTACAACCAGATGGGTCGAACTCGAAAGGATGGTGAAATTTTGCATCGGTGATGAAAGCAATGGCTGTAATGTGGTGGCATATGCTTTCTTCAATATTATCTGAGTTTATCATTTTGATATAATATCATAGTGTGGATAATATGATATGTTTCTTTTTGTGTTGAAGTGAGAGCATAATGAAGAAACTTCTGATGTTTAAGTAACCTCACTTTTCTGTATTTAACTTCTTTATACGGTCTTATGTTTCCTCAAGGGAATGCTTTACCTTTCAAAAACTGCCAAGTTGATGCCTTTTGTGTATCCAACATTTCTTTTGAAATTTTACTATTGTCTTTCCCATAACATTCTCACTTTAATCAAGTTTTGGGTTCCCCTGTTAAAGACATCTTTTTTGGAGGAATAAAAGGGTATTATTATGCTCACAGTTTTATGAGTATCATTTTTTAAACCAATTTTAGGGTTCATTTAAATTGAATTAAGAAAAAATGTATTTTAAAAAATTCATTTTTGTTTAAACTCTTTTTCCTAAAATACATTTGAAATTCTATTTTGAATTATTTTCAAAGATAATTTATTTTTTAAATTAAATACTCGAAAATGTAATTCAAACACACCGTTATCTTATTCTTTTTTAAAATAGTTTCATATTATTAGTGTAGGTCTATGGTTGTGTTTTTTCCCATGAAGATGATTCTATATTACTCACTGTTGATCTTTAGTCAGTCGATTACTCGGGAAACAGATTGAAAGGAAGAAGAAATGGAGAAGAATCAGCAATTGATTCAAGATAAAAAGAAAAAAGAAAGATGAGAAGTAGAGATGAAGGTCAAGTATACCGATCTATAATGAAATTTTGTGTAATTCAATAACAAATTAGAGATCAAATATCATTAATGAATCAATCAGAATTCAAAAGGAATATAATTTTTTTTTTATAACATATATGAAAATCTATCACATTTACCGTTATCGTTACAATTAAAATGAAACATATTGCTATTACAATTAGTAATTATGTGATTTTCAAATCCGATAAGTTTTGAGAATTAATTTGTATTTTTTTTACGTACTAGAGTACAAAGCACATGTGGCTCACTTCTTAAATAACATGGAAGGCAAGAATAATGGCGAACTAATTGATTGAAAAAAGAGGAAGAAGAAGAAAACGAAATAAATAGATATATATTACATATACTTATTTAAAGTTAATTTTACAAATATTTACCGACAATCAACTATTTTTTTTTAAATATTTAAAGTTTGAGCAGCAATTTCTTTCTTTTCTATTTTCACCTTTTTTGTAAACCACTTACTTTCTATTTCCTGTTTTTGAAAATTAAGCCTAAATTTTTTTAAATGAAAAGCTCTACTTGGATCCATGGGCACATCCTATCTTTCAGCACTTTCAAAACAAATTCTATAATCAAAATTTTGACAGAAAATGCAAAATATGAAGGATGATATTATACACATTAACATTATAATTTATGGATAATGTCAACATAGTAAAAACAAATTTGTCCAAAGGAATATACATTGACATAATGAGATTACAGAAATATACAGCTTCAGCATTCGCAAATCTCAATCCGATTAATCTTAGCCAAAGGTTTTTTCACTGCTGTAACACATGTACAGAAAGCCATCACCATCCTTGTATGAATCGTACACCGTACTCATTAAGCTAGCTGCAATAATTTGAGGTCATTAGCAAACGAGAGCGAGGCACCAAAATGATCAATAGCATCAACTAAAGTGCAACTCTACCTGTTTGAGGCAAAGTATTGTTTACAAATACAAAGAGAGCTTTTCCAGGTGCTAGTTGAAGCCTGGTACTTAGAACATGGATGAATTGCCCAACAGACATGTCTCGAGGAATGAGGTACCTATACTCAAATGAGAAAACAAAATTGTGATGACACAATATGCCGCCATGCTACATTCGGATCGATCACAGCTGCCTTTCAAAATATAAAGTGGGCTATTTTAACTACGTTCTTGTTTATTTATCATATTCGTGTTTCTACTTTTTTGTCGCTTCTCAAAATTTGTGTCTAGAAAGATTTCGAAAACTTTGTAAACAAGAAACAAAAGGTCCATCAAAAAAGTTTATTTCTTGCGAAAATGAGAAATGGGTAGGGAACAAGAAATGTGAACCTTATCAAGCAGACTCGTGACAGACAAAGATGAGAAATGTATGAAACATGGAGTGTATTATTTTATGACAAAAACCTGATTCAACCATCAGAATGACACTAAATTTACAAAGTTTCGGGATGACTATAGAATAGAGAATACCAGAAACTTATAGCCAAACAAAAACAGACATGAGCAATCAAGAAAAGAGTGTAATGTTAATCTGTTTTCATTCAATTGATTTTCAGAGACAGTTAAATGAAATTAGTAGAACAGAAACATTGAGGGAACTCAAAACAAGATGGAGAAGCTCACTTCTTCTTTTCCATCTCAGGAAGTTCACATTTCCCATATCTCTCAACAATTACCTGCAATTACTCGAAACATAAAAAGGAAAACCGTTAATTTACTTGCGTGTATTTTGGAGGAAATTAATATCTATCTATCTATCTATCTATCTATCTATCTATCTATCTATCTATCTATCATTTGCACCTCACAAACATAAGAAGATTACATACCGTGGCATGGAATTTTAGGAACAAAAATAGTGAATGTTTCATTTGTCTAAGCAACCAAAATTGAATTTGAATACAATCAACAAGCAGCTTCTCGCCACGAGTTATGCGAAAAACCTCATACAAGTTTGTTCTTGGATAACAAAGGAAACATTGACTAAAATCATTTGATAACTTTAGAATTTCATTCCCCTATAGCAAACACGCAAGCTATTCCGTATTCCGTAGAGATTTCGTAAAGAGGAAAACAGATTTTAAAAAACCCTAAGAATTCGACACCTGCAGACTCTCTGAATCACCGATATTGTGTATATCGAATAAATTCACAAATTCACCGTCATCTTCTCTAATAAAACACAAATATGAAGAGAATCTTGCAACTTACGGGGATTCGATCAGGATACTTGGCTAAGACTTCGAAGGACTCCTCAAATCGTTGTTCTGTGAAAAAATGAAGGCCATAATTAAACAAAAAATAGATATAAAAGGAGAGAAAAACTGATGAAAAATTAAGATGATGATGTAGAATTTGAAGCCACAAAAAGTGAATCATACCGAAGGTGAACTCGTCCTTGAAGGATTTGGTTCTTCCCATTAGCGCTGTCTTTGCGTTGCCGTACAAATGGGAAGAACGTATAAATAGAGATAATCCTTCCAACCTTTTGCTTTCTTTAAATTCAATTTTAATTAACAAACATCACCCGAGGGATACAATCTTAAACCAACTCTATTTCAATTTAAGCTTTGAAAATTTTAAAAATGTCGATTCCGACGCCGATCAAATCCCTCTTTATCTTCAATTAGGATAAACGAGTTGGGTTAGGAGCATTTCCACTCCAACTCATATTTTCATATTAGTTGGGTATATATCATTCATTCGGGTTGGATTTATCCAACCCAACCCAAAAAAAACACCGAAATTTTGAACCGAATCGAATCTAACTCACTCTTTAAACTAACTCAACCCAACCTTTATATTATGATTCTTACACCTCTATTTTCAGTTGACCATCGAATCAACAAGATTTTTTTAGTTTATCATGCTCACTCATGAGGCACAAACATTTCTTTTTCGTTCATTTTCCTTTTTTGTCTGTTCATCAAATAATTTTGAGCATCCTGCCAAATTAAAATCCTATCCTCTTCTTGTGTTCTTAGACCAGCTGGATTTTATAATTTATTTTCCAATGTCTTTATATCATTAAATGTAATAATAGATATATATAAATATATGTTGAAAACTAGAGAGCATGTGACTCTCTCCATATTTTTCTTTTGTAGTATATAATGCAATTACCAACCACTAAGCACTAATTCAATTTTCTTTATCATTAACAAAATCTCTTCAATGTTTATTTTGGTATAGGGAAAGAGTTATATATACTTTCGATTCATAAACCTTTAAATAGCTTATATTTGAGATATTTGAATTTCATTGCATTTTAAATTTCATGTGACAATTTTTTTCTTTTTCTTGAAATTTTAAAACATTTATTCTTTTTTTGTTTTTCCCTCCCTCTTCCATTTGTCTTCTTCCTTTACTGTCAACAACAAGTTATCGTTGGCATTAGAGTGACTCACGAGTATTAAGTTTGACCATAACCCTATGTTGGACGATGAGCATTTCGTGCAACCATTCCAACAGATCCAAAAAGAATAATTACATATCTTAGAAGATTTTTGTTGAGATTGAAAATTTGAAATCCTATTCTTAATTAGATCTTCACAAACTGAAACTGCCTTTTTTTTTTTTTTATCCTTTCTTACAAAGAGTATTTAAAACCATAATTTTGTTTGTAGTCCTTTGATTTTGCTACGATCAAAGAGATTTTAAATTTGTCACTAATTATTTATTTAAATGGTTTTCTAAGTACATTAATTTTGATGAATATTAAGATATTTTACAATTGGTTAGTCCATGGAAAAGTGATTCAAAGACATTGATGTACACATTTCGTCTTTTAATTATTTCCTTTTAAATTATAATGAGGAGTTCTATTCCTTTCAACCCATTCAATATAAGTACATTAGTTTTGTTTAATTATAAATATCATCATTTAAAAGAGGATAGAAAAAAAACAAAACCATTAGTTTAGCCCAATAAAAAAACACGCAAATATTTATTATTCGTTAATAAATATTATATGTCAATTGAACTATAACAAGTTTTATTTTAGTTCACATGAAATACGATAGTGAGAAAATTATAAGTCTTTTGAAAATGCAATAAATAAAGTTTGAAAGGACATAGAAAGAAACATGAACTCTAACAATTTGACGTTTCTTAAATTTGAGGGATAAAAGGGCTTTATATTATGTTAAAATACTATTTTCAATCCGTGTACACTTTGATTTTAGTTCTTATATACCTTTCAATCATTCTAATTAAAATTTGCATATATTGTTTGTTTTATTGAAAGAAAATTTTCAACCAAAACTAGAAAGTGTCGTCTCACTTATGATAAAAGAAATTAAATTATATATTTTATTTAGGACAAATCACAAAATTAAGTGTTCTCAAATTAAAATTAAAAAAAGCATGAAAATGGGTAAATCAAATTATGTCCTTTAATTTTGTGTATTCAATGATGAGCTGATCTAATCAAATGCTACATAGTGTAGTTAGAGTACTCGAGATTAATTTTTCTTGAGCTCGCTAATTAGAATAATAAACTTGCCAAAGCTAAATAGTCTAAAAATATTGAAAGAGATTAAAAATTGAAGTCTAAATTATAAGCATAAGTCCGAAACTTAGACCCAAAAGTTAGATTAGTCTAGGCCCATACAAGATCCAACATTCAAATAATAACAAAAAAAATAAATCAACAAATTTGAGATATCCTCTTCACCACTTATAATTTAAAAGTTCGAAGATTCATCTTCACTAATGAGAATTAGTTTGCAACTTCTGTATCATTTAAATGAAGCATCAATATCTAAACGATCTTGATTTACGATCATGTACATAAATCATTTATATTTAGTAGAAGATCACGTATCAATATCATTTAAATCTGATACACGATCATGTACGTACCAAGAGCCAAACGATTGTGTACCAAAATCTTTTATATTTGGTACACGATATTAAACTAAGATCGTTTAGATATTAATATATTGTCGTTTAGATATTGATATACGATCATTTAGATCTGAAAGAGAAAATATATGAGGATGACGAAGAAGAAAGAAATTTTGGAAGAAAAAAAAAGAAATCAAGAACAAAAATCTATGAAGAACAAGTAATGATATAAATAAATGAATAATATGAGAAAAAAGAATAAAATCGCAAGAAAGAAAAAAAAAAAAAAGTAAAAAATCGTCCACAATATCACGAGTAAATATGTAATTTATAAAAGCACTTTACACTCGTAAACTTTTTTATTTTGTTAGACGATTCATAAATATTCTAATATTTTATTATATTTATGAAAATTAACATTTTTTTAAATGATCCTTATCTAAATAAAAAATAAAAAGTTTATTTCTTTTTTAAAATAGTTTCAATAAATAAATATATATATTGTATTCATGTGAATTTTTCAATTAAAAAAACAAAATTTCGTTTTGGGAAAATAGGAAAATAAAGATTGTACCGTCCAATTAATAAGGTTGTTTAAGAAAAGGGTAAGAATTGGATAAAACAAGCTCACATGAGCAACATGTGCTCTTTTAAATGTCTCATACTTCTCCAACAAAATAATTTTGAAATAATACATATTCAGATCTACTGTATCTTATTTATTATTTGAAAAACAAAAACCACTTTAATATCAAATCATATATGAAGCTAAACTAATTCATTAATTAATTAAGATGGTGTTACAAATATTATTAATTAATATAACAAGAAGATCACCAAATGATGAACATTTTACTACTTTTGATCATCCAACCCAAATTTTCCCTAAGATGATGCTTTTGGAGTACTCAATCAACCTATTAAAATGAATGAATGTGTTAAATTAGACATTGGGAGTTGACAAAGCTCCCTTCATTCATAGCTTTGATTTCTACATATCAATGGCATTCAAACGATCGTTTATTCAAATATAACTTTCGTAAATAAAATGATACCAAGATTAGGTTTATCTAGTAGATTTTGTCGTTAGATGTTGATGAGTTAATATCAATTAATCATTAATATTAATTTTTATTAATTATTAAATATAAATATGTTATTTAGGGTGTTTTTTCAAAAATAGAAAATTTTGATAAACTATTTACAACAAAATCACTACAAATAAAATTTATTTCACCTGATTTTTTCTATGAAGTGTAAAATATTTTGTCAAATATTTTATTTTTTATAATTTCCCTTATTTTAATAAATTTTAACTAATCCATATACCATTCTTAACTATTTAACAATAAATATTAAAACTATAATAAATATTTTTTATAAACCACTAACTATTTAAATAAGAGAAATTAATTCTTATGGATAATAATTTAAACTATTCATATACCAAGATCGTCTAGATATTAGTCGCCTATCCCAAATAGTCTTGTGTACCAAGATCATATATTAAGATCGTTTACATTTCTAAATTTGGTACAACATCGTTTAAATTTGATATAAGCATCAAGATCTGAACATTCATATACCAAGTTTTTCGCACGTGTGTGCCTCATTCATCGCAAGATTTTTTTTAGGTGTTTAAACTTTTCTGTTTTCAAAATTATTCTATAAATACTTTTTATGTTTTATTCTATTTTTAAAAAATAGTTTCTTTTTAAAAGATTAAATAATTAATTAATATATGTATACAACAATATATTAAAATAACAAACTGCTAAATAATTACTTAACTTTTCTATATAAAAAATGTGTAGAGATATTTATCAATTAAAATATACATTATTTATCTAAAATACCTCAATCCTATATTCATCTTAAAATGTAACCAATTTTAGATACTATTAATGAGAAAACTAACGGATGGATGTGATTTGATTAATCATCTTAAAATTTTATTACATTTTTGTTATGTAAAATAATATCTCCCACATGAATCAATATTTATTTACATTTTAGAGGTAGATGGTTTGATATTGTTGGATGATAATAATTGAGGTTAAAAAAGAAAAAAAAAGAAAAAAGAAAAAAAGAATTAGTAGTAGGGGGAGTGAGGAGTTCGCGAGTAGTGTCGGTGGAGATCTAAAAGAAATGAATGTCGAAATGTCGGCAAAAGGAAGCTTTACAGATAATTACGATCGTGCCGATAACATCACCACAACCCATGCACGTCACTCTCACTTCTCCATTTCCCACTTCTCAATTATATTAATTCTTACTTCACTATTTTTTTATTTCTTTTGCAATCATTTTTAATTTTCAATTCGCAAATAAAATAAAATTAAACCATTTCTTCCCTTGTAGATTCATGTCTCGTTGTTATTTTATATAAATTACAAAATTAATTGGTTGGAAATGTGTAAGTAAGTTTTTAGGGCTTTAATTTTGCATCTAACTAAGGCATTTAAGTTATTTGTGAGTTGTAAAATTTATATATATATATATATATAAAAAAAAAAAAGATAAAAAGAAAAAGGAAATAATGCATGTGATGAAGGGTCAAACTTATAGATGTTGTTGGCGTATTTGTGAAGTGAAAGACCAAAAATAATAATAATAAGACAATTTTCATACACTTTTGCCAACCAAATGATAGATGGCAAACCTAAACGATGTCGCGTTGAAAGAGAAAATAATTAACTTTATTTATTTGCCCCCAAATAAGGTGCTTACAAAATTTCTTTCTTTCTTTTTCTTAAAATCAAGTGATATCTGACAAGAGATCTCAGATTCAATTATTTCGTTTTTCAAGATGGTACTACAATAGATTTAAAAATGTAAAACTAAGAATATTATTGTTTAAAGAAATATCCTAATATGATGTTAGTTAGTTAGGTTAAAAAGTACACTTTATTAGGCATCCATCGTTATAACTTAATTAGCCTTTCAATTTTAATAGCTAGCAATTTGGTTTTAATATTTTCAAACTAGTACAAGGAAGTCCAACCTTGTAGATATGGTTTGTTTGGAATGACTTACGAAAATTTTGAAAAGAAAATTTTTCATCAAAGAAAATTGAACCAAATATAGTAAAATTTTATATATTTGTATCACTGAAAGACACCGATACATTTTTATATAATCTAAAATTTGCTACATTTTATAAATAGTTTCAACGATTTTGTCATTTACAATAATTCTCCGAAGAAAAACACATGTGTTTGACAATTTCTTCTGCAAACGTGCTTTTAGGAAAAAGTTTGTTTCATTTGCTGTAGTATAAAAAAATTGTCTGTAGAAGTGATGATTGGAGTTAGCTAATGGTCATATGGGAATCGTAGTCGAAAGTGGTCAATGACGGTCACTAAAAAAATGGTTTTTGAAAGTTAGTCGTTAGTGGTCACATAAAACAATTGCCAAAGACTATAGTCATTGATTAAAAAGTGTTTGCATGCAGTAAATATATTACAATTTAGTTCTTAGCACAAATATGTCATTCTAAATTAAAAGTTAACTAAAGAATAGTTTTTACATTAAAAAATGGTTAGGAGGTAAGCTAAAGTGGTTTTAATATATTTGTTATGACTTTGTTCACATGCTTATTGTTTTGTAATGCATGTACTTTTTAGAGATGAGATGAGACAAAGAAACACCTAATAATTGGAACAAAATGAGGATGAAAAAGAAAAACATCAATGTGTATGTTTGGAAGACTATTTTGCAAAGCAGTTTTACATTTTTAGATTTGTTTTGAAAACATTAATGGTTTTCAATTCCACCTAAAATTAGTATTAAAAATCCACAATTTTAAATGAATAACAACTGCTCTTGTTTAATTAAATTATATTATACTAAATAGGAAAAGTTTCACTTCACTCTCTCATTTTGCAAATTGTCTTTAAATAAGATGAAAATTGTTAATGTGTGATGACATCATTTAATTTGCAACAAGTAAATAAAATATTGACTAGGTAATTGATATCAACCATATCTTTTAATATTAAACAATACAATATAGGTAATTGTATAGTGATCGTAATTAAATCACACAAGTGCTTTCTAACCTTTACACATCATTTTTCATATTTTATTTTCACGAAAAGACAGAGACAAATTTAAACTTGAATGGTATTTTTAGAACAAATTTCAAATTTATTAAGAAGAATTATTATAAATAACAAAACTATTAAAAAATTTCTATCTATAACTAGATCGAAAATTTTGCACACTTATTTTTAAGTAACAACGTTACGATTTTCATATATTCTATTTGTAATTAGAAAAAACATAAATGGTTATCCATTCCAAACACGTTTTAAAAATTTTGATAAGGAAAAAAAAGAAACCAAGTTGAAAGTCTCTTTAATATACATATATATATATATTATTGATTAATAAGAAGACAATTTAGTGTGGGCAACCTTCCAAACAAACATAAAGAGCTCTCATTTCATTATGATCTTTTCATAAAACTCCTAAAAAATTGACAAGCTCTCTCTCATTATCAACGTTTCTTTCTTATCAATTCACCCCAAATTAATTTTTAATTTTTCTTCCTTCCTATTTTGAAATTCTTCGTTTTATCCTTTTCTTTTTCTTCCTTGACATTTTGACCATGGAAACGTGGGACAATCGGACCCGCCTCTGTAGTCTCCGTTGCACCGACGGCCGGGACAACTTCTTGGCGGCGGTCACCGGCTACGATTTTGTTAAAATCTGATTTTGGTTTGGGATTGTTTTTCCAAGGCCAAAAGCAATTATACAATAATCTTAATTGTTTAATGGATGTTTGGTTAAATATTATTATTATTATTTTTTTTTTTGTAAAATCACTTTTAAGTTTTAATTTGTTTAAACCTAATAATGATTTAATGGGGAACTTTGTGTCATATATTGGGTGGCAACCACAGCGTGTCACAATCGTAGCGTTTCAACCTTGAGACGGACGATTGTGCGGCACTTGTTCTAACTCGATGAACAAGTCAACCGATTAAAATCCGAAAGTCGTGGGTAACGTCGACGTATGTCGTAACCTTCCTTAGCGTTCTTGGGAAATTTGTTTATAAAACGCGGGAAAGAAAGAAATACATTGAAATAGACGTTACAATAAGCATTAAAGACTGTCAATTGCAAGGAAAAAAGGTTTCTTGCAAAGAGTACAACTAATGCTTGAGAGGAGATTCAACTGGTATGCCTCCCCTATAGTACATTTTGAACATTTTCAGCTCATATGAAAATGCTGAAACGTCACACCCAAGCTTTATGACTTAAAATGAAATGCAAATGCCTAAACTAAATATGGTGCTTAAAGATAAAATAAATGGGAGCTAATCGGAGCATATAACCATAGGTAAACACACATTGGAAAAATATGTCTGTGACACAGCGCACCTATCTTGGTCCCAAACAAACCCCAACCACCTCATTCCTCCCTTTTCTTTATATCAATATTCCACGTGACAATAATCACTATACCATTCTTTAGAATTTGGTTTTGATTTTTTAAAAAAACTTCTACTTTGAGTTGGTGTAAAAGATTTAAAATGTATTCTAAATATACTCCTAAATATTTATTCATCTATTCAATTAGTACATATGAGAAAAAGTCAATGAATAAGAATAATTACAGTGGAAGAACATGATCAAAGTTGAACTGAATTGAGATTTTATTCGTCAACTAAAAGGTTGAATATGTTTTTGAATCGTTTTGTTTTTGTTTAAAAAACTAAACATGTATTATTATTGCATTGCATATGAATCTTGTTAAGTTCATGCATGTAATAACTTTTATCATTTTTTTGTATAGATGGTAAATGGTTTGTTTTTTTTTCTAATTTTGAAAAAAAAAATACTCCTTTTCGTTTTGTAAAAAAAAATGAATTGTTACGATTTTGTTTTTTCTTAAATCATACATATATAATTATGAAAAAATCATTTTTCACTAATAAAATTCGATATATACATAAAAAATGGAACTTGAACTCAATTTAAAAAGACAATCTTAATAGAGATTCGATTCTCCAACAATAAGTATCTGTTCCCAAATGTACTGGGATGGACACTATTTTTTCCATAAATGTCATAATGGAAACTTTATTTTATTTCGTGACTCCACGTTATCAACCCTAATTATAGGAAAATTTAAATCTATGATCTTTTGGTCAACAATACATATCTTAACCAATTGAATTATATTGTTTTAAAGGTGCAACCGTGTATGAGCAAATAATTAACTTTCCCATAAAGTCCATACATTATACTATGGGTCAATACTTTTACTTCATTTGATCACATGATGTTTATAGGAGGATTTTCCCTTTACAATCACACATGAAATCAGTTTACTAAGCTTAATTTGTTTTGAGTTATAGATATGTGGTATTAAACTTATGGTCAAAATTTAATTAGGTAACATCACATCATACTTTATCTCAACTTGATGGTATATTATTCTAAGCCACACAAGTAATTTCTTTAAAAAAAAACAAAATTTGATAACAATATCCTAATCCTAATTCCACCATGAGTGCCAATACAAATATACAAATATAATAGAAAAACTTGAGGTTATGCCACGTTTCAAACCCTATGGTTAAAAGTTTGGTTATGATGATTTTCAACATTCCTTTTGTTAGGAAAGAAAAAGAAAAGGAAATTTTATGTAATGCAACCTTGGTTGGTGACCAAAAATTACTTCATCTTCACCTACCTTCAAATAATAAATTAGGAATTCTTACTGCAAACTTGGGTTGGTGATGATAGCAACATTTTAAGTGAAAAAAAACAACCTATGTAAATTTCAAAATAAAATTTAATTATAGATTTATTAGGTAAAAGTTAAATTTTTATTTTAGAAATATCAAGATTGAGAGAGAATTGAGATGTTGTATTCATGGTCTTATAAAAGGTTACGAATAAGAGTATATAAATGTTACTGAGGTTAAAATATATTATTTTGTGTTTGATAAATTCACCTGCTTTCAATTTTCTATCTATTCTCTAAATTTTATATCTAATGATCATTTTATAATAAATTTGTTTTAATGTATCTATTCTAAAATTTGGTACTTAGTTATGTGATTTCTACTAATATTTTGAAAACTAAAATAGTATTTAAAAACTATTCATATTTCTAAAATTAGACTAAAGTTCAAACTCTCGTTGTGTGTATTTTATTTTTAAAAATAAAAATAATTATCAAACAAGTGTAATAGATAGTAAAAGATGAGAGCAAAATTATAAGTTTAAGGCTTTATATTAGACAAAAATATATTTAATGTAAGATTTTTAAAAAATGTAAAATACGTTAAAAGTGTGTAAAATAATTTCAAAATTCATAGCCTCATGGACACAGATTTAAAAAAGCCTACTAGTTTATTTTTTAAAAAAATTAAAAAGTGTATTAAACAAAAGATCAAAGTTAAATATATAAAAATAAATAAAAGAGCAAACACTTATGTAAATGTAAACAGCTTAGAAAAGAAGCAAATCTTTTAACGTCTTTCTTGATTTGGTGACACGCGTGAGTTTTGTTTTTCTAGTTCAAACAAAATTCAACAAACATATACATTGAACAATGACAAATTTTGGAATTCTAAAACTTACCATAATAATAATAATACAAAATTACTTTCTTTTACTTCTTAAGTTAGTACAAGAAGATCCACTTGGTTTCTAAAGTTTTCAAAATAAATTTAAAAGTTGGAAACTTGAGAGTAAAAAACAATTTAATAATAATAAGGCATGGATGGTGGTGTGGTAACAATTTGCCTTAAAATGAGTGCGAGAAGGGAGGTGTTGAGTCGCATTCATGGCCGCGTGTTCCCAACCAAACTCTCTCAATTCATCCTTTCACTTCAACCCAAGTTTCTTGTTGTAGTGAAAAAGAAAAAGAATTCAAAATTTTCCTTTTTTCTCTCTTTTTTTTGGCCTTTTCAGATTTAAATTAGACGCGTAATAAAAGAACTTAAATACCTATTGTCCAGTCATCATCCTCCACAAACTCTTTTGTATATCGCACATATCCCATCCAGATTCATCCTATTTTTATAATTCAATTAACATTTTCATCTCTATACTTTCAACTTTTTATTTTATTTCATCTTTCTTTTCTTAATTTATATACATGATATAATATTATTTCTTTTAATGAAAATTATTATTAACTTAACCAATTTTGATCCGTAAAAGTTTACTAAAACTATAGGACTTAAGACTCAACAAATTTTTAATTATATAAATAAAAAAGGGAGTTTAACCCATTTATTTAATTACCTTTTAAAATATACTCTATAAAATTAACTTGTGCAGGTTTATTTCGTGACCTAAGATTCAATTCAAAATTAATTTATACAATATACCTAATTACAACTAATACTTTGATTTCTATATTATTTTAACTACCTAATGCAAGATTTAAATCATAAGCAGTACTAAACCAATGCTAATTCAAGCTAAATACTTTATGCACTAGTTTAGGTATCTTGACACCATACCGAAGCTAGTACTCTAATAAGCCAATTCCAACTCCAGTAATATATCTCAACCAAATTAATGAGAAACCATGTACCAAGATATATTTTTATTTGTTTTTTAGTATAAATATCTCATAAATAATACCTAAAACATTTTCTACTTATTCCTCGTTTACTTTTTTTTTTTTTTTTTTTTTTTTTTTTTGTCATAAACCTTAGTACGATAGTAATTTTTTCTATACTATAAAGAGTAAGTTGCAAGTGTTCAGCCAAGACATGTTCTTAAAAGCGACACTAGAAAAATAAAAACAAAAAGCATTTATGGAATCCCAATTTAATCAAATCCTAAATATTTTTCACTTAAAGAATTGAACATAAATGGGATATTTTCGTTTTCAAACTGGCAAGCCAGCATGCAGCACGTTGTTGACGTGTCCTTCCACGTCGGATTCTATTTTATATATTTTTTACCATAGTGAAAAGAGAATAAAATTAAAGTCGTTGACTCTACCTTAGCCGGAGAAGCGCGTGATGCTGATGCCGGATACAAATCGGCAATAGCCCCGACACGTCATCTAAATGCTAGTATCAAATATTGTCCCTTGGATCTCCCTTCACCAACTCTATTTGAACGGTCACGATCTTCCACGTCCAACGGTTCGGAAGAATCTTTTCGAAATTCCATGGCTAGTCCCTACAATCCTCCCTATTGGCTCCCTAGGGCATCCCGACCGGTTATTCCGGTAGCCGGGAAGGTGGCTGGACGCTATAAATACCTGCTTTGTTCATCTCGTAGTCCTTGTACCGTTGAGCTTCGCCTTCTAATTGAGCTCTGGTTCGGTTGGCGTTTTAGCTCGAATTCTTTCTCTCTTTCAGATCTACGCTGCCGATTTCATCAGGTTTGCGAGTTCTGTTCCACCATTTTTCTTTTCGTCAAGCTTTGAGCATGCTTGTGATTCTGCATTTCCTCATTTCTTTGATGGTTTATGAATGGATTTAGGGGAATTTTCTCTTTTTGTATTCTAGTGGTACTGGTAGATTTGTTTGAAGTTTGTTTTTCTTCTTCTGAGACATGAATTCTTCCAGATCTGACAGTTTCTTTTGAATTTTTCTTTCGGAATTAGTGAATGATACTTCGATACTGTTTTGTGCTCTCTGAGATTCTGGATCTCGGGCGTTGGGGTTTTCTATTGTCTTTTGGTAGCTATGTTTCGTTTGTCAGCTTGTATTTGTCATTGTTGAATGGTTCGATCCGGTTTGTAAGTAAAATAAATTTTGTGGGCGCACTTGTTTTCCACGGTTTTCGTGTTACGGTTATATGATTCCCTAGATCTCTGGTTAGAACTAAGTTTTTTGTTGCTAATTGGATTTGGTAGGGGACTGTCTCTGTGGTTGAATTGTAGATCCAGTCATCTTCTACATGAGTGTAGGATTCTTTAGGGCAGATCTTGTGTTTTCTAATTTTAATTTTGTTGTTTCCCTGCTTTTGAACCTGTTTGGTTGTTCAGATTCGTCGAGTCATTTCCATTCATTAAAAGTTTCTATAGTTTTCTTTGAATCTTCTGAATCTGTGCTTGTATTACCCAGATTTCTATAATCCTATCTTGATTTCAAGTGTGTTGATATTTCCAAGCTTAAGCAATACTGATGTGACTAAAACTTAACTAATGGACTGAATGTTTTTTTGTACACGAACTAATATGGTGTTTGGTTATGTTTCAGAGATGGAGACCTTTCTATTTACCTCAGAATCCGTAAACGAGGGTCACCCCGACAAGCTCTGTGACCAGATCTCCGATGCGGTGCTTGACGCCTGCCTAGCTCAGGACCCCGACAGCAAGGTCGCATGTGAGACCTGCAGCAAGACCAACATGGTCATGGTCTTTGGAGAGATCACCACCAAGGCCAATGTGGACTATGAAAAGATTGTTCGTGACACATGCCGAAACATTGGATTCGTTTCCGACGATGTGGGTCTTGATGCTGACAACTGCAAGGTCCTGGTTAACATTGAGCAGCAGAGCCCAGATATCGCTCAGGGTGTTCACGGCCACTTCACAAAGCGCCCTGAGGAGATTGGCGCTGGTGACCAAGGGCACATGTTTGGCTATGCCACTGATGAAACCCCTGAATTGATGCCTCTTAGCCATGTCCTCGCCACCAAACTGGGTGCTCGCCTCACTGACGTGAGAAAGAATGGCACCTGCCCCTGGTTGAGACCTGATGGCAAGACCCAAGTCACTGTTGAATACTACAACGACAATGGCGCCATGGTACCCGTCCGTGTCCACACAGTTCTGATCTCCACCCAACACGACGAAACCGTCACCAATGATGAAATCGCCGCAGACCTCAAAGAGCATGTCATCAAGCCAGTCATCCCCGAGAAGTACCTCGACGAGAAGACCATCTTCCACCTTAACCCTTCAGGCCGTTTTGTCATTGGTGGCCCTCATGGTGATGCAGGTCTTACCGGACGCAAGATCATCATCGACACCTACGGTGGTTGGGGAGCTCACGGTGGTGGTGCTTTCTCCGGAAAGGATCCCACCAAGGTCGACAGGAGTGGTGCCTACATTGTGCGACAGGCTGCCAAGAGCATTGTCGCCAGTGGGCTTGCACGTAGGTGCATTGTCCAAGTCTCTTACGCCATCGGTGTGCCAGAGCCACTATCCGTTTTCGTCGATACATACAAAACCGGGAAGATCCCCGACATGGAAATCCTGCAAATCGTGAAGGAGAACTTCGACTTCAGGCCAGGAATGATCACCATCAACCTTGATCTAAAGAGGGGTGGCAATGGCAGATTCTTGAAGACTGCTGCATATGGACACTTCGGAAGGGACGACCCAGATTTCACCTGGGAAACTGTCAAGCCACTCAAGTGGGAGAAGCCTCAATCTTAAATCGATAACGGATTCGTTTGGTGGTGTCTCTAATTCCTTACAATTCAATATCTGGGGATTGTTGTTACTTCATGATGAATGATTTTCGTGTTATCTTTTTTCTTTTCTCTGCTGCTTTATGGTTCTCCAAAGCAAATTATATTTGTTCTATTTCCTTTTCCTAGTTTAAATTTTCTTGTAATATTTTTAAAATTCTAAATACTATCAATGGAATGAAAAAGCATTTTGTTAAAAACCTTTTTTCCCTTTCTTTCTTTCTTCTTTATTTAATGATTTTGAATGAATGATCTTTTTACACATTATTCTATAATCTTGCGGATGAAATATGGGGGTTTAATATTTGATCAATTTCTTATTCTAAAGTGAGTATAAATAACCCTACTTGCTTAACTGACCTAATCATAAACCTAACAACCATCAAATTAAAACATTTAATATAATTAAAGTTGATTACCTCACTAAATTGTTAATGATTGGTACAAATCCTTCTACCGTAATTAAAGTGTCATTACTTGCTTACGTGTTTGACATTTTGTTTTGTCTAAGAATGTCAAACGTGCATTTTCTTCTTCAATAAATTACATGTGGAATGAGGTTAGCATATATTAGCTCAAATTGGCCATGTTCATCTTTAATTATCAAATTAGACTATAATAAGATGGGAATTTAAACCTCAATTGGAAACCCCAATGTGATCAAAAACCATTTCTTAAATAAAATAGCCTAGAAAAGGATTAGTTATTAGTTACTAAAAATGTTGTGGCTCTCAAATCCTCTTTTAAGTCAAATCAAACTTTGGCCAATTATATATATATATATAGTCAATGAGACATTTACAAACAAAAGCTTAGTCAATTGGACTTGCTTCCATTTTGAACATTGGTTTTTGTAGGGACCAAAAATGAGAAAGAAAAATTTGATTTTGTATATTATAATAAGTTGAATAATTAAAAAAAAAATCAAAGAGATTTCTATAAGAAAACTCTCATAAACCTAAGTTTTGATGTGAATATGTGCATAATTTTAGTTTTAAATTTTAAAAATAGGCTTAAAATGTTTTTAAAGTATTTTTTTAATGATTTGAAATAATTATATGATATTTAAAAGGGAAATTTTTAAAAATAGCAAAATAAATTAAAATATTTGCATGCTATAGCAAAATTTTGGATTCTATCACCATAGCATATCAATAACTATCCGTGATAGAATTTGCTATAGGTTGTAATTTTTTTGTAAAATCTACTATTTTTAAAAATTTTCCTATTTATAATTAGATAGATAGTTTTTTAAAAAATAATTGTATAAAAAATTGATAATTCCTAAAAAATGTTTTTTTAGGAGAATTTTTCAAATTAACAAAATAAATTAAAATATTTACAAGCTATAGTAAAATTGTGTATTCTATCAATGATAGAAATTGATAGACTTCTATCACTCACTATCAACGTCACTAATATAAATATATCAGTGGCTATCTATATCTATTATTGATAGAATCTAAAAAATTTATCATATGTTGTAGGGACATTTTTAAAAATAGAAAAATAAATTAAAATATTTACAAGCTATAGCAAAATTTTGGATTCTATCACTGATAGTATTCTATCATTATTGCATATCAATGACTATCAGTGATAGAATTGCTATAAGTTGTATATATTTTGTAAAATTTACTATTTTAAAAAAGTCTCCTATGTTATAAATATTTTGTCAAATTTACTATTTTTTACAATTTTCCTTTTCTCTTATTTAAAATGACATATAACTATTTAAAATAATAACAATACAACTCTTTAAATACCTTTTATACATATTTTTTAAAAAAATAAGAAATTAGAATAATGTATTCCAAAAACGTAAAGATCAAACACACTTATAGTAAAAAAAAACTAAATCCACTTGTCCTTCAAAATTTAAAGACTAAAAAAAAGTAACTTTTTGTGAACCTTAAATTCATGGGTTAAATAAGAGAAAAATCTTGCAAATATCTTGAGTGGCCATCGAATGATACTCAACAAGTTGATATGGCTATATTCTTTGCGAGAATGGTCCATGAAGAAGACTTGTCTTGTCCCTATTAATGTAGAAAATAGGGAGGCAGTGGAAGAAAAAGCAGTCTTTGTGAACTCAATAGACTTCCAGATCTTCTTAGTTCCTTAATCTAACTTATGTTCTACAAAATGATTCTATGAAATTATGTCTATACTTTCAAATATTACGAGTAATGTAGAAGACATCTCTATTTTCCTCTCGATGAATCCTTAGAATTATTGCCGTTGCTTAGCATTTAACACTGTGGATAGTCGAATCTGTAATATGGGATTGAATTATTTCTTTCTAATGTATTTTTGACAAAGATGATATCCACAGGATGTGTAAATTGGTTATATTTCCTATAATGCCCTTTTTGGTTAATTTCATCTCACCCTTTTTTTTCTTATTTATCAAAACACAACTTAATAGATGATTCAAATTTATAAGTTTAAAATATATGAATTTGCAAGTTTTTTAATTTCTTACCATAGTTATAATATAACAATTAAATTTAAAATCTTAGCGTATATAGTAATAAAAAAAATTTAAAAATAGAAAATATAACAAAGTTTAGCATTAGTTATATTTGTAACTTTTGTTAAAATTTTACAGCACAATTATTATCCCTAAATACTTTATCAATGATGGTCACAAATATGAATTTATCACTCATACACTTACAAAAATTGAAAATTTCATTGTCTCTTAAAGTATTTTTGGGCCTTCAATGAACTTTTTGGACAATTTCTATGAATTAAAGGTACACTTTTTTTTCTTCCATTTTTACAATTAGTTTTGTTTTTCTACATTTATGGATAGGGGAATTGTTATGAATGGTAAAAAATGGATAATTTCCATAGTTTCAATATTTTTTTTATTTTTTAAAATAATCTCTAAAAACGTTGTTATATTCTTTATTATTCCTAAATCTAACCCCTAAAAATGCCACCATTACCATTACCCTTTATTTTTCTTCACACCATCTCTAATAAGATCTAGATATGGGCCGGCTCGCTGGACCCTTTTGGGTCAAAGGGCCCATATCACTCAAACCATTTTACTCCAAAATTAAATTACCTAAAAATACATATATGAATATAATTTTAAAATCAAATATATCATAATCTATCGATTTAACTTTATTTAATAAAGTCAAAGATAAATGTATCAATATCAAATTTAGAAATAACAAAATACATTATTGTAAATGGTTTGTCTTTATCATTTAATTTGACCTACATTCTTAAAACCAATATAATTATTGATTATCATCCATAATATTTCATCAACTCCAAACTTAGAATATTCCTTTATTATTATTTTTTTCAGCTTAACAGCAATTTTGACATTAATCAAAACTATTAAAATACGCCATGAAGTAATAAGATATTAATTCCATGTGAAACGACTTGTCGTTTTTCCAATATCTTGGTCAACTACAGCTCTCCCATCAATACCATTCCGCCACGTCATCCATCAACTTGCCACCTTCCGAAATCATTCTCAGCCGTCCATCTTTTAGATTTTGACGGTCAAAATACTGATTAAAGATCAACGGCTGCGATTTGAAATTGGAGTGGAGGCTCAATTTTTTTAATCTACGAATCGTTGCCCCCAAAGTTCTCTTCATTTGCAGTTACTGCTTGGAATAAATGGATGAATATGAAACGTAATGACTCTGTCTGAATGCGTATTACAAACGGAAGACGAAGGTCGCCGGCGAAAGTTGATCGGAAGTAGGAGACGACTGGCGAAGTTGAACGAAGTCAAGTCAAAGAAAGCTCGACGACTTCGTTCTACCAAGCAGTCGCCTGCGTCGACGTTTCGCTTTGGTGTATATATATATTTTATTATAGCCTCCGTTCTGAACGCGAGCGACCTGTCGTTACTCTGATTGAAGCATTGAGGACTTGTTTCTGTGGAATTTCATATCTGATCAACGGTATGAATCGGTTTCTTCTCATTTTTACTAGCTACCTGTTGAATTGCTGATGTTTTCTCTCTTTAAATGTTAAAGAACATGCATGATTTTGATGTGCAGTGTATTGCTTTACTAGGTCCGCTAAATTAACCTCAATTTGCTGTCAGTGCGGATTTTGGAGTTTTAGCTTTGGAATTGTGATCGACGAGGTGATTTATCGCCTTCTTTTTCGTTAGTTTGTTATATTAATCTTCTTGATAACGATTTTTTTCCTGAGAACTGCATGTACGTGCGGCTTTTTATCGGATCATTTTATTTTTTATTGGTTTGTTTTACTCGTTCGTTTGATGTAACTAGAGATATTTTTCGAAATCCAACCCAATGTTAATCAATATTCTTGCGAGTCCTTGTTAATATTTGTTTAATTTCCGGTTCTCTAGTGTTTATTTGAATTCTTCATGCGAAGTTGAACACATTTCTGGTTAATACTTCCTGTTTGTAAGGCTGTTGATCATCTGTTCTAACAACGACATTTTTTCGTTTTCTGTAATGTCATTTAAGCAATATTGTAAGACGAAGAACATAAAGTAATTAGTTGTTCTAACGACTATTTTTGCACTTGGAGATGGACAAAGATTTCCAATAATTTTTATTAACTTACTAATTTTGGCATCAGTTGGCGCATCTGTGAACAAAGAAAACGATGGGATGCTTTGGTTGCTGCGAAGAAGATGTTATCCAGAAGGCTGCTGATAATAGCAACACGTACCAAGTAAAAACTTCAGCAGGTAATCGTAGTAAGGCACTAAATTTCAACCGTACTGAGAGTGATATATTCTCATATCGTAATTCATAAACGCATTGAATGGAATCAACAGGAGCTGCAGGTCTGAACACGGATTTATGTTATGTGTGAAATATTATCACTATGATTTTTAGATGCTCCTTTAGCGTATTAGGGAGGCCTTATCTCTATGTCATTTAATGCGACTGTGATATGTGTTTGATTCTTTTTTAACTGTCTTGTTGTGTTCTGTACTTCTGTATAAAATTGAGGATACTCTAATGTCTCTGTTCTTGTCTTTTTTAAGTGGAATAGGATTTATCAAAATAGTAAAAAGGTAAACCTCCGTCATGTAGGAACTGATGAAAGCTATCACAAACGGCAAACTGCACCTAAAAGTCCTCCAATAGTGAAAATCCAGCCCATTGAAGTCCCTGCCATATCATTTGGGGAACTAAAGGAGGTAACCAAAAATTTTGATGCCGACTGTCTGATTGGAGAGGGTTCCTACGGTAGAGTATACTATGGGGTATTTACAAGTGGGCAGACTGTGGGAATTAAGAAGTTGGATGCCAGCAAACAATCAGATGATGAATTCTTATCCCAGGTTCTTTTGACTACACTAATTCAAGTTGTAGTGTGCTATTTAAAATTAGTTATCACTATATATATTGACTAATTGTTCAAACTAATAGGTCTCCATGGTTTCAAGACTAAAGCACGATAATTTTCTAAACTTGATTGGGTACTGTGTTGGTGGCAATTCTCGAATTCTTGCATATGAGTATGCTTCAAACGGATCTCTTCACGACATTTTACACGGTACATGCGATCAACATTAGAGTGTCGAGTTGTTGAATGCATGATCTTTTTTTGTTATTTTCTTTCTTTATTCCTCAAAAAGAAGGCAAGATGGGTTGCTTGCCCATGCAATCTGATCGAGCAATTCGAGTTTGCATACCCTCTGCAGCTGTATTTGATTAATGCTTTGAAGGCTGATTGATATTATCATGACATGTGTCCAATGCAGGGAGGAAAGGAGTCAAAGGATCACAACCCGGCCCTGTTCTTTCCTGGGCACAAAGAGTAAAAATTGCTGTAGGTGCTGCAAAGGGGTTGGAGTATTTGCACGAAAAGGTCGATCCTCATATCACCCATCGTGACATAAAATCCAGCAACGTACTAATATTTGATGATGATTTGGCAAAAATTGCTGACTTTGATTTGTCAAACCAAGCCCCTGATATGGCTGCACGGCTTCACTCCACCCGTGTTCTTGGAACCTTTGGCTATCATGCTCCCGAGTAAGTTGATTCTAATGTTATTTCATATACTTCAGTGTGAGTTTCACTTTTCTGCATTTAATCCCACGCTTCAAACTGGCATATTGAAATTAAAGATGCTTACTGCTTAGATGTTCTCCCATATCTAGACTATTTTAGCCCATTCAAGCACTAGGTAATGGGCTCTCTGTAAACGAATACACACAAAAGGTACAGCTAACAACTAGGAAACAGAGACAAGGGCCTAGTGGATGGGTCAACTTACTGATCATGGCCCACTTGGCCTGGCCACTGTAAAAACCACTCTGGTTCATTGATGCACCAAAGAATTCACATATGGTACCTTAATAAAAAATTTGAATTAACCGAGAAGAAAAAGTTCTCTTAACTAGCTCTAGCCGCTAGTTGCAGTATTTTTCTTTTACATCAAGACAGCCAACTCCCAAGCTATAATATTTAATTACTGCCGGCTCAACTAATGAGGAGAATTAGGATAATCAGTATATTTTAGGTAACATTTAGTTTAGTTGTTAATTTGGATTAATTAGTGTTTAATTAGTTGTTTTTTGTATTTGCTTGTCTATAGTTAGCTAATTTAGGCTGTAATAGAGAGCTTTTTTAACATCATTTGAACTATTACTTTGTTCGGGGAGTGTTCTCTCATCTTGGTAACGAATCTGGCTTACGAATTTAGCTTAATACCTTTTCTGTTGTATCATGTCCTAAGTATAAAATAACACAACTCAACAGACTTCATTAGTAACAAATAGAAAATCCTTGAGAAAAATAAAACTGCAGAAGATTTTGAACACATGAATATATCATTATTGATATAATAAAAAGTTGCAGGTTCCTTCTCTATAATTAATTCTCCAAGTTTGAATGTAAGACATCACTACATAATCATAATATAGCATTATCAATAAGCTAAATATTGTGGGTGGCTTCCCATTTTGAAAATTACAGATACGCAATGACTGGACAATTGAATTCCAAGAGTGATGTGTACAGCTTTGGTGTTGTCCTGCTTGAACTTTTGACAGGAAGAAAGCCAGTTGATCATACATTACCTCGAGGACAGCAAAGCCTCGTGACATGGGTATGTTTTTACTTTTGTATGCTTATACTCTTCTGATCTTCCTCCCTTTATCTACCTAATTTCTGAGCAGCTTGAAACTTTGAAATTTTTTGAAACGTTATCAGGCCACGCCCAAACTTTGCGAAGATAAAGTTAAGCAGTGTGTTGATGCAAAACTAGGAAATGAGTACCCTCCTAAGTCAGTTGCTAAGGTACCCCATACACATACTGTTATTTTCT
Organism: Cucumis hystrix; assembly: GCA_025688845.1. Lineage (NCBI taxonomy): Eukaryota > Viridiplantae > Streptophyta > Magnoliopsida > Cucurbitales > Cucurbitaceae > Cucumis > Cucumis hystrix. The sequence goes on from CM046883.1 coordinate 23,614,185, forward strand.
TGCTTATGTTTGGTAATCTTATCTCTCCTTTTTCTATCTCTCACCTTACTTGTCTGTGTGAGATTCCCTTTTTTTTTTCCTTTTTTCTATTCTAGTTTTAGATAGAAATTGTATTAAACCAACATTTCTCTATCTAAGGGGAAGGGGAACAGAGCCCGAAGAGGACATGTTCAATTACCTAGAGCCACAGAGTTTAAATCTTTACCAACAATTTGAAAATTGAAAAGAGAAATAAGATAAACTGGTAGCTACAAAACCGATAAGAATTATGAAATACGAAAGGACCCCACATCAATGAGAATGTAATTGATTCCCCATTTTCATCACAATGTGGGTGATGGATTTTAAAAGGAAGTACTTGAAAAGTTTTTTTTTTCTTTTTTTGAAAAACAATTTTTAGCACTTAAGATTAGTCCATAGATTTCACACCGACTCCATTTGGTAAATGGTAACCATTTTCTTCTATTTTTATTTTTGAAAAACTTAGTCCTATTTTTATTTCAATTTTTATTATAATTTTTTACTAAATTTTTATCATGGTTTTCATCTCAAGTATAAAAGGTTGAATTCTTAGCTAAATTTTAAATGAAAAACTAACTTTTAGAAACTATTTCTTTCAAGTATTTCAAACTGAACCTTATTTCAAGAAAACAAAATCCAACTAGCTATTATTGAGATTTGAATTGAATTAAGAAAACAAAATCCAACTAGCTATTATTGAGATTTGAATTTTAATTCAATTTGGTTCGAGGTTTCTGTATTTTGGTTTTTAATCTCCATTTTTATCATAATGTTCATTGATTAATTTAAAAGAACTATAGTTATTAAATTTAACTATATTTTAATCACTGTTAAAACGAATTTATATTTCTCACTTCTTAATAAATTTAAATTTATATACCAAAGACCGAGATGATTATTTAGGTTAAAAGTATAAAACTTAAAATTTAAACACCAAATTAAAACAAAACTCAAATCTTAACAATAAAATTGTAACTCTTTGAGTTTAAGAGTAAAGTGGAATAAATTCAAAAACTAATAACCAAAGGTGTAATCTAACATTTTGAAACTCAATAGCCATACAGGAACTATACCAAAAATCTAAAAAGCCAAAGAAGTATGTATATGAAAATAAAAAATCACATTCAATAGCTATAAGGAGACACATTATGTCGGCTTGAAAGAATAACTTTTCCTAAAAATGTATATGGGTCTCAATTTACAAACACAGTCAATTATGAAGCTACATTACTTTTTTGAAAACTTGTCCAGATCTTTTATAGAAAAAGGTAATAAAAGTGATATGTAAAAGCAAAGTCGAAGGGAGAAGCAGTTTAATTTTGCTTAGTGATTGTTTTTTTACAGTTTGCAGCAGTTGCTGCATTATGCGTTCAATACGAAGCAGATTTCAGACCAAACATGAGTATTGTAGTCAAAGCTCTTCAACCACTCTTAAATGCCCGTCCTGGTCCTTGAGGTGAAACCACCAACTCTTTAAAATCTCTCTGTTTCTTTTTTTCTTTCCTGTGGATTCTTGTTTGTTACTACTTCTTGGGTCCACGTGCTGACACGTGACGTGAGGCTTCCAAATTATTACCCGGGTATTAAATTTTTAGTTGGTGGTGGGTGATCATCCATTTGTTTACAAAAACAGTGAGATACCATAATCATGATTTTTCATGTCATATATGAACGACGTGTCGTCGTTTCTTCTTTTTCTCTCTCTCTTTTGGTTGGCCTCTCGTTTATATGCTTCTTTTGCCTCTTCACCCACGTGCATGATGGCCCATTTTCTCCCAGAAAAAAAAAAAAAAGAAGAAAGGGTAAAGTAAAGTTTTTTTAGCTTTTTCTATTCTATTATTTAGTTTTTTCTTTCTTTCTTTTTTAGCTTCACGGGCTGAGGCGAAAAACAACACTTTTTCCCTCTGACACATTGCACGTCCCCTTCTTTTTTTTTCTCTTTTCGGTTTCGACCCTTCAAAATAAAGTTATAAATTAAGGGTGGTTTTTGTAATTTGCTCCGTTTCTGCATTGCTAATTGCTCATTGGATTGTGGTTTATAAATTTAAACCTATTAGATAGAAATTTAAGGAGGAGGAAAGTTAATTTTGACAAACTTTTAGACTTGAAAATTGTTCCAATTCTTAATTGCTCATGAAAATCTTACACTTCTTTAATTAAAAATATTTTTTATTAAAAAAAAAAGAGTAGTGGGTGAACATGTAGAAATTAAACCGATTGTAAAAATTGAAACACTCGTTTAATTTGATAATTGAGTTGTTAGATATAAAATTGGAAGTCCAGGAAGTTATGGTAGCATAAGCTAAGGCTTGTTTACTCTCTGTCTTGCTTTTAGTTTTTGAAATTTGTTTGTTTCCTTAGGTCTTGTATAATTACATGTTTTTTAGTTTATCTTTTCCATCATTATTCTTTTCGGATTTGCTTAAAAAAATAATTAAATTCACAATCAATTTTTAAAAACAAAAAAAAAAAAATTGAAATCTTATTAAAACCATGGTCCTCAATAAACACATCTTTAAAAAATAAAAATCCAAAAATGAAATAAACACTTTTTGGTTAAAGCCCACCAAATTGTAGCAGAGTTTTCGCCGAACTCTCTAATTCTTACTATAATTGTTTTGTTTACATTTTTGGATGACTTTTTAGCCAAAAAGTAATTGGAAGTTATCAATAGTTGAATAATAAATTATCCATAATGAACTATCTTGATGTTTGGTTCTACACCAGTAAAAGTGCTTTTTAAGTACTTCACTGTCAATGACTTATACTATATTTATTTAGGAATATGCCCTTAGCATGTCAAATGCCATTTTTTTATACATGGTCCAAAGTACTTCCACTTATAATTACCATGTTTTTAAATAAATGAGGAGTATTTTTCTAACAACTTGTTTGTAAATCATTTTTAAAATTCTAACGTCCACTTTAATTTCCACTTTTAATTACTCAAAATTAGTTTAATATTTAATTTTAACATTTTTTTCATTATACTAAAATTGTTAGGGATGATTAAAAGCACTTTTTAAAAATAATTTTAAGATTCACAAAATGGATTTTGAGTGTTTTAAAATTATGTACTAAAATGCTGTTTGGAGCAATTTTTGTGAAGCAGTTAAACATAAGAAGTGCTTTTTATTTTAAAGCACTTTGGGTAGGGTAGAGTCAAGAGTTCATCATCAAAGTAACGGTTTTTTAAGATTTTCTTATTAAAGTAATTATTGTTGAAATGTGTCTTTGTTGGCCAAAAAGTACTTTTTCCAACAAAATTATGCGTTCTTTTTTTTTAAAAAAAAAAAAAGTTATCAAATTGTTGTGTGTTCATAAAAGTAACACTTTTGAGTGAAAAGTACTTTTAGGATTAACAATGATTACAAATACCTATAAATGAAGGATTTTGTAAGAATCTTTTTATTTAAGTATTCTAGTGATAAAATTTAATTAGAAAAATATGACCGTTCTCAAGGTATTTGAAAAAATATGTAGTTCTAATACTCTAATTACATTTCATAACTTATAATTTTTAATTAATTTCATAAATATACATCAATATCAATATTTTACTAATAAATTTGTAAAATTACAATATCGATATCAATATCGACATCGATATTTTAATATTTGCTCCAAACGTGCTCTCTCTCCACATAAATAGAATGAGATGAGAGATAACTTTGAATCTTTAACCTTGAACTTGATAACACATTTTTCATTCATTTGGCAACATGATACGAGTTTAACATATTTTCAATTGTTCAAATAAATGTAGATAAATATATATAAAAGTACTTTGTAAACAACAAATGAAGTATTATTTCTTCTAAAAGTAGTTAAGTTTTAAAATCAAATTATTGATTATGTAGGTAAATTGTAGCCTTCATTATTCTAATATAAAGTTCTGTTCATATGGTAACAATTTGAAAATGAAAGATCCCACCACAAAAATTGTAAAATGAGAAAGAGATTCAATATTTATATGGAAAAATAGATGTGATTTAATATGATGACACAATTTGGTAGTTCTAATTAATTAACATTCATTATAAAAAAAATTAATTACATGTTCTCAAGTTCTTGTTTGAGAGAACAATTTCGTTACTATCAAAGTAAACTTATTTTGAGTCTTTCAATCCATCCATTATTATTGTACTTAAAAAGTAATTATTAATTTTAAATAATGATAAACTAGCTATACTTGGCTAATCTATGTAAACAATTAAGAATCTCATTCGATAATCTCTTTTATGATTGCAATAATTTAATCACTCAAAAATACGTAATAATATTAGTCCTTTTACTTTTACGTTTCACAACAATTTATTGTATAAGAAAAATATCAAAATGTGAGGCCATTTCTTATAACGTAACAATTTTGGCTTTGTAGCTTATAAATATATTTACCTAACATTTATCAATCTACATTCATTTTAAATAGCATATTCATTATTGCTAGATCAACTTAAAATGCTTTAAGTGGAAGGATTGGTAATAAATTTATTGCATAGATGATAGAATATATAGACACAAAAATTGCATATATGACATAAAATTGGTTAAAAAAAAAAAACAACAAAAAAACAAAACTTTATGCCGAGCACAAAAATCGATATCAGTTACTATCACTGATAGCTGCTACTAATAAATGTTACTAATAATTGTTATAAGTGATAACTTTCAATTTGAAAAATATTATGAACTCCTATCAATACAATGATATTATTTTTAGTGATAGCTTTTGATTTGAGTAATGTGTTATTAGTTATTATCACTTATAATTACTAACACTAAAAACTATTATTAGTGATAACTTGCAATTTGAGAATTGTATTATCAATTGCTATCCCTAATAGTTATTATCAGTGATGGAAATACATGCACTAAAAAGTAAACCTGGAATAATTTTTTTTTTTTTTTTTTGACAAATTGACTAGTCAATGTTTTTATATTAGCAAATATTTTAAAAATCGTGGTTCGTTTTTGGATAATTTTCTCAATTGGGTGCTATTTGCTATCATTTTCCAATTTAATATATTGTATCCTTTTGAGTTCAAATAATTGAAAATATTTAAACCTCATAAGTCATAATCTAATTATGTTTTATAAACAATAGTGTATATCCTTATCTGATGACTAATATTCAAAATGGACCAATATTTATATGCCTAAAAGAAGAAGAAAAAAAACCCCTAATTTCTATGAAAACTTTTATTTCTTTTAATTGACCACTTTGGATTGCTACAAAACCATATAAGTTTTTTTTTATAAAAAAAAAAAAAGAAGAAAGGATTAAATCTAATAAATATAGATTTAAAAATGACAAATTGAGGTTAAATGAAAATGCAAAATGCAAAATAAAAGTAAGAAAATATGAAATTTATTTTATTAAAAGTAGTACACATAATATCTTCTCTGTATTGATAGGTAACATCATAGTGATAGTCCTACTTTTTCTCATTTTCTTTCTTTCTTTCTTTTTTTGTTTTATGTTTTTCCTCTCTATCTCTCAACTTTCCAATTTATTTCATTTTAGTTTTAGATTTAAGAAATTGTATGATCTAAACTTTTCAATAATAACCATTTTATTTAATTTATTATTTTGTCACCTGATAATTCTTCAATTCTCATTCATAATACGTCAATATACTCATGTCCAACAATGGCATTTGGATATTGGATCTACGATTTTTATTTGTTGTTTTTTTTTTTGAGTTTGTTTTTGGTTGGTTCGTTAGTTGTTTGGTTGTGTTTTGTTTATGATTATCTCGAGTTGTGAGTTCTCTTCCTTTTTATTAGTGATACACTATCTTTACATAACAAAATATGCCGATATTTGAATTCATGCAATAATTCAATGAACGTATTCATCTTAAGACTTAAATAGTTGTCTTTTGAAATAAATAGATATGCTATAAATGTAAATAAATGTGTAGAGGACTGAAAAATAAATGCTTTTATAATTGGAGAATTGTAAAAATATCAAATTTAACAAAATATTTACAACGTATAACAAAATTTTAAATTTTATTAATAATAGATATCGATAGACACTATCAGTTGCATTGTTAAATAAAGATAGAGACCTACACGTTTTTATCATTGATATAATTCAAATTTTTGCTATAGTTTATAAATATTTTAATTTATTTTACTATTTTTAAAAATGTTATTTATAATTTAATAATAAAAATAGATATTTTAAGAAGTATGTAAAAATTATAATGAATTTAGGTGGACGATAACTACAATTTCGTATCCACTCTTTTCATCTTCATCTTCATTCATTGTTAGATTCTACTTTCCACAAATATGTCTGAAAATTTGCAAAAATAAACTACAAGAACTTCCCTTTTCGATCATAATGGGAAAACAAAATCAGTGAATATTCCAATACACATTATCCCAATTTACTTACACACAAATATAAAATTCAATTCAATTTATGGCTAAATTAAACCTTCAAGTTTCATCTATATCTCCTTCTACCACTAAAAGCCCTGTTTCTTCCTCCCTCCGCTTCATTCTCTTCATCTTCCACCCCCACCCTTCCCCTCGTTCTCATCATCAGATCGGTATGATTTCATAATAAACTCCGGGAAAAGGAAATTCGCTATCAAATACGCAATCAGAAGTACGCCGCTGCACAAATTACAATAATTACCCAAAAAAGAAATTTTAAGAGGATTAGTATTATCTCATATATTTAATTCTGAGTAAGGAGAAATTCGGCTAACCTTGCCGGGAGGAGGACTGAAATGTCGCCGGATTGCGCCGGAGGAATAGTGCTGTTTCCAAGAATTAGAGAAGTTGGAAGAATTGAATTGGTCTTTATTGAATTGAAACGGTAGGTTATTTGTGGAGCAAGATAAATTTGGTGGAAGATGTGGAGATTATGTTGTGGTTGTCGTGGATTTGGTGAGGGAAGAAGACGGAATTGAATGAAGGAGGAAATGGAATTCATATTGAAAATAGATTTTAGCGGCGGAGAGATGGAGAAGTGATTGTTACGCCATTTTTAAGGGATTTCTGAACCTTGAGGAAGATGATGAAGATGAAGAGGAAAGGTGAGGAAGGGATGTGAAGTGAGCGATTAGATAATCTTTCATCTTTATTTTTATTTTTATTTTCTATTTTTTAAATTACTCAATTATAATTCAAATAACAAAACTTAATTTTTATTATAAATTTTTTTCACGATTAATAATAATTTTTTAAAAATTTTATAAATATAAGCAAAATTTTCTATTATTATACATTTTAACACACTTTGTTAACATATTCTTATATACTTTATTATTTTAAATATAACAGACTATATTTGTAATCATTTTTAATTTTTAAACAAGACTCTAGATGACTAACTGAAAATTAATTGTGTGATTGTAATCAACTTTTTAGCTGAGAGGTGGTTGATTAATTTTTTCGAGCAACAATTTTCTTTCTTTGATTTGATTTTATTCATCTTTTTACTTTATTTTATTAATTAAGGAAATGGTAAAAAATAAAATAGTTAACAAAATATTTATATTCTGTGTAATAAATTTTTTAACTTTGTTCTATAAATGTAAATAGTTTGTAATTTTTTTTTTTTTGAAAGAATTGATATTATTTATCGTGGGTTTTCCTAATACATTTCTCACTCATTCACAGATATTTCTCACGGATATTTTTAGCCTTTAATGTTTCTTTTTTTCAAGTCTAAGTTTGTTTGCATTTTAACATTTTTAATTACATGACATTTTTTCAACGTTAAAATTAATTGTGAATAAGCTTAATTATATGACATTTGGAAAAAAATTAAGAAAGAAATTAGGTGATCTAAAAGAATAAAATTTATAATTTCTGCTTGTAAATTTGTAAAATTTCCCTTAATATATGAATTTGTACTAATACACACACGGTTGTTTGATGAATTAAAATCATATATTATTATCATAGGTAATCCATAATCCATTTATATCCTTAATCAGTATTCTCTTTGAAATTTGTCAATCCAAAATGTGTGTGAATTTTTTTTTTTTTTTAAATTTTAAACAAAAGCAAGTTTAACAAAATATTATTAAAAAAAAAACTAATAGGCAGGACCAATAATTTTCATTTGTATAGTAGCTTTAGGTTTAGTAATATAAAATATAAAATTTCAATTTAGGTTTTGACAAAAAAAAAACTAAATAGTCATCGAATGAATCTTTTTCTTCAAGAAAAAAACAAATAATTACCAAAACATTTTCAAAAAGGATAAAAAAACGTTAAGAACCCACCTTTTTCTTTAATGACCATATTTAGAACTCAAAAAGTTTGTACTTTTGATGATAAAACAGAAATAAATTGAGGTAAAAAACATGCATATTTTTTCCTTCAATGTTTTTATTTTATTTGTTTTCTTTTTGTCACAAATGATGTTAGAGCTATCTCATTAAAGTTATTTTTTCAAAAAAAAAAAACCCTAACATTTATTACTGTGAATTTGAAAAAACATTAGGAACATTTTTCGATGAATTAAATAGTGATAAGTTTTTTCAAGCGATAGTTATAATGAGTAGCAATTTCATGAATAATAATCAAGTAATAGAAATAATTTTAAAAAATTATATATATAGCAAAGTCTATATTTACTAGTGATTAACTAATATTTGTAACATGATCTAACAGTGATAAATTTTAGTAAATTACATTATATTTACAATTAATTTAAACCTAATTATTATATTTGTAACTATTCCTTTTTTTTTATCCACCTAATCCAACCTAACTTGAGGTCAAACATCCAATGACAGATATATTAGTTTGGTTGATGGAATATTTGTTCCCTTCAACAAAAAGTGGAATTAAGAGAATTTGTTTAACTCTTGGTCAATAATGTAGAATAACTATATTTAAGTAAAGTTAGTTTGTTTCCATAGATACCTTAGTGGTCTACCAACTTTCAAATGTGACATATTCTATTAATTGATATAGCAATTCATTTGTAATATTTGTAAAATATTATAAATATAACAAAATTTCAAATGCTATTAATATTTTTCTTTTAATAATTTATAGAAAAAAATTGAAATTTTGGTATCTATAGTTTAAAATAAGTTAAACTTTAGGCTTTTTAGCTTATAATTAGAATTTACCACATATGGTTTAATAAAATTTTGTAGTAAACCGGAACTATTTAAGAGAATTTAACGAACCACCCATATATAACATCAACTTTTAAGTTTTAATTTTATCCAAATGATAGGGGTCAAACTTAAAATGTATCCTAATTCAACACATAATACATTATACAATATATATTTAATTAAAAACAACGAATTTTAGTTTATAACACCACATGCTATATTCATATTTCTAAATGTTTTTATTTTTGTGTTAATATAATTATGCATTTTTAATTTTAAAACTCAAATTTTAGATATATACGTAAAAATGTTTTTTTTTTTTTTTTTTTTTTTTAATTTTGGAGAATTTAAATTGGAATTTGAAAACAATTTAAAAAAATAGAATTAGAATGATTCGTCAAACATATATTCACAAAGATCTCTTTCTTTTTTCCTTTTAACTTCAATCCTAATAATACATTTAAATTTGTTTTTACCTTTGTGGGATGAAAAGGTTAAAATTGTGAAAAATAACATTAGTATATTTTTTGAGTTTTGATTTAAAATTTGTTACTAAATACAAGTTCACAAAGTTGGAAAACACAAGACAACTAATATCTCTAATTTATATGTTTCAAAGAAAAACTTTAATTTCTATCCAAACTTTTCTTTCATTCTAATCTATATTTTTGTATTTTTTTTGTATTTGTAACAATTTTAGAGATAATAATTAAATGTATGGTAATATAATTGACTAAATATTTGCAATATGATCTACTAAAGTTAGATATTTATCATTAATAAATTCTGACAAATTTTGTTATATTTGTAATATTTTTAAAATGTTGTTATATATGGTAATACTTTGAAACTAATTGTTGTATTTGCAACTATCTTTATTTTTTTTTTAAAACAAAAAAAAAAATCTAGAGAAAAAAACCTCCGGCTAACAAATCCTTCTAAAATATAAATTTTTAAATTTTTATATGAATAGCAAAAAGAAAATTAAAAAAATCGGGTGTGCTATAGAGAATTTGATAAATTTTCCTATATTTTGTGAATGGTTTCAAATTTTTTTTCTTTCTATATTTAAAAGTGCTTTAAAAAAATTACTAATTTATATCGTTGAAATTAATACTCATCCAAATGTAGAATTTAATTGAATTGTCGAGCATACCATCAATTGATAAACGTTAAAAACTATGATGATAAGTGGTTTGAATCCTCTACCGACTATATTTTTAAAAAAAATGAAAAATTAAGATTCGAAATTGAGAAGATGAGATAAATGCAAATGCAAAATAAATAGAATATGGAGTCGAATTTCTTTAATTATAGTGGGTTGTTTTTATATAGAGTAGGTCTACACAATGTGTATACCAATGTTTGATAGGTAACATCATGGTGAGTTGTATCCCTCCCTTACCTCTCTTTTTCTTTCTATATTTGTTTTCTTTTTCCTCTCTCAACTTTCAAATTTATTTCGTTTTCATTTTATTTTGTATAGTTGCCATCTTAATTTAATTCAATACTCATTCAGGCTATACGCATAATTTAAATATATATACTCTTCATAACATGTCAGTGTACTTATATAATTTGCATAAACACAAGTAGACATGTCTATTATCGTCTTCCTCCTACACTTAATTGAAATATTTAGTATGAAATTTTTATTTTTTGTTTTAAGTTGTTGGAGATACTTTATTCTTAGAAACCATGAGTTATGTTTTCATTAAAACCTTCTTTCTTGAATTCGTATTCTATCAATTGGTTGTTCGATTTTGTTATGTTTATGGTTTTATTTTATGGTCGTACGAGGTTCCTCCCTCTTTTTAATAAATAACATATTAGTTTGCAAATATATATACACGTTTGAAGGTATAAAAAATTCATACTATTTAACTTTGAGATATATAACTTATTTAGTTTAAGGATATTTATTTGAATGTGGAGTTGTTTTGGTAAACCTTATATGATTTTGAATATGGATGATGTGACAAAGGAAAGAAATGTAAAGTATGATTAAAATACAAAGAAGAGACGCATGGACAGAGGTGTAGTCCAACTAACTTTCTATATACGACATTTTTATTAATTGACTTCTACTTCAACCACAACCCAACAAGCAATGTATCACAAACATATCCAATAACACTTACCTTTTATACTTCAATAGTATTAATTTGGTATCATTTCAAACTTTCAATACATATTTGCTCCACACTAAACTAATTATCTTTTTTATATACTTTGGTGTGTCAATGGTAAAATGCATGTTTTTTAAAAATTTTAACGGTTCTCATCCAAAACTTTATACGGTGATGATATTTTTTTTATCTTTCTTTTTGAGGTTAAGGACAATTTTTGAAAATTTAGACAATTTTTTTTATCCAAACTAAAAGTTTAAAGACAATTTTTATAATCTAACTTTAAAAAAATGTATGATTAGAATACACTGTAGACACATGTACTTGAGAGTATCGGTTGGTCAGAGTTGGTTTATAGACTAAATCACCATCCAAACAATTTTGGTTAACTTAGTAATTGTTCAAATGACTCCAACTATGTGAAAGAGTACAAACCAATAGTTAGATGGTTTAGGTTGGTTTAAGTTTTATGAACTTTTAAAGAATGTTATCGATTTAATTTTTTTCCAAATCGATATCAATCTGATCCCTCTTTATTTTCGACCAATTATTTTTATGTTGGATCGATTTTAATTGTCTAGTCCAAGCAACTTTCTAAATGCCATATTTTTATTAATTAATTTCTACGACCAGAATCCATTAGTAAAAAAGCTACATGAAAAATCCAATAAAAATTACCTTTTATAATTTAATAATATTATTTGGCATAAATTCAAACTTTCGACTATAATTTCAGTTATTTTTAAATAATTAGGTTGCTAAAGTTAGTTGTCTTATATAAATCAAATCATAAAAAAGCGATTTTATATAAGAAATTTTGAAATTCATTTTTCATTTAATATTTCCCTCCAACCTAAAAATACAAATTTAGCATTCTTCGAAGACCAAAACAAAACATTATTTTAAATTAGAAACCAAAATTCAAAATTGAAGTAATAAAATAGGATTTAAACTTACAATTTAAAAGTTTTATATCTTTTTCGTTATAATTAGAAAAATAATTGAGAAATGGTAAAAAAACAATAAATCAGACGAAATATTTACAACATATAACAAAATTTTTTAACTTCTATCAATAGATATTATTGATAGTCACTGATATGTTAATAGCATTAGATTAATAGAAATCAGCATTAGATTAATAAAAATCTATGAACGACTATTATTGATAGAATTTAAAATTTTACTATAAGTTGTAACTATTTTAATGTAAATATATTTATATACATAGGTAAGATAATTGTTACAGTGAAATAATTGATAAAAGGAAATAGATTAAGTGATTAAAATAAGATAGAGAGGAGATATTAATGAAGAACAGGTGGAGTCATAATTTCAATAGGGGCGGAAGAGAGAGAAAATGAAGAGCGCGCCAATAATAAAACGTCCGACATTATAATCATTCTCACTTCCCTTTCACTCTTCCGCCGCGCCATCTCCATCGCCGTCCCCCTCGCGGTATCAGACCTTCAGGTACTCTTCTACCTCCAACCATGAAACTCCTGAACTTCTATATTCGAACATTTTTCTGGTTTTACTTCACCGTAGTTTCTGTTCTTGCATTTGTTCTTACTTTTTTTTTTTCAAAAGCTCCTCTCATTCTTTCTCTCTCTTCTCGTCAAAAAGTATGGTTATAATTTCTAAGAGTCATCATTTCGATCTTGCAACTTCTGCTATTCTTTTTCTGTAAATGAACGGCGGAATTTATTTCTAAGAAATTATGCATTTTACACTTTTATTTTTCACTGAAAAAGGAATGAGAAACTTACATACGACGGTGAGTACTTGAATTCCTTTTTTGTTGAAGCATTGATGTACCTGTGTTGGATTTCTTCCGCCACTTTTTTTTTTTGTTTCTTTTCTTTTGAAGTTGAAGAGAATAATTGAGGATAAGAATCATTTATCCGCTTGTTTGTTTCAATCGGTGTATAATTTTGCTTTCCACTGGCTATTTCTTTAATTTTTCAAGTTTATGCTTCCCTTTCCACGGCTTTACGATTTTCGACTTCTTACTTTCTTTGCTTCACCTTCAATCATCACCGGTAACCTCTCACTTCTTCATTTTTTTAGATTGCTGAGAAAAATGTGTTTATTTCAATGCAACATTTTTTTTCCTTCGTTTTCATGTTAGCAATTCAGTGATCTCTGTGCTGCTTTTTCTGCTTTTCCTCTGTTTCGTTATTACTGAGGAATTTTGTTGACTTCATGATTTATCATTTATTTTCTGTTTGGGCAAAAAATATTAGGATGTTGGATTGTATCTCTACTCTTGGAATAATCGCTGCATAAATACATTCGTGTATCAGATGAATTAACACGATATGCGGTTTGAATGCTGAAATACTTTTTAACTCTCCTTTTGTCTCTGATTCTTTCGCTGTCATTTAATACACCATTTTTTTCAAAAAAAAAAAGTTTCTCGGTAGTGGTGCAAAATCTTTTTGTGGAGGACATTCTTTGATGAAACTTCACTCTTGATTAAAATATTTGTGATATTTTGCAACCATATTGACCATTTGTCCTCATGGTTACTGCAGTGAAGGCATAATCTCTTAGAACAATGTCAGATTTAGACGTTCCTTTGCGTCCAAAGAGGAAGAGGGTTTGGGTGGATTACTTTGTGCAATTCAGATGGATTTTAGTTATTTTTGTTGTTCTTCCTATATCATTCAGCCTATACTTCTTCACATATCTTGGGGACGTCAGATCTGCCTGGAAGTCCTACAAGAAACGCCAAAAGGAACATGATGAAAATGTGCAGAAAGTTGTAAAGCGCCTTAAGCAAAGGAACCCAGCAAAGGATGGACTTATTTGCACAGCTCGCAAGCCTTGGATTGCTGTCGGAATGCGAAATGTTGACTACAAACGAGCGCGTCACTTTGAGGTCGATTTATCTGCTTTCCGGAATATTTTGGATATTGACAAAGACAGAATGATTGCCAAAGTTGAACCCCTTGTGAATATGGGGCAAATAAGTAGAGCCACTGTCCCACTCAATCTTGCTCTTGCTGTAGTTCCTGAACTTGATGATCTTACTGTTGGTGGACTCATCAACGGGTATGGAATTGAAGGAAGCTCCCATCTCTATGGCTTGTTCTCGGACACTGTTGTGGCTTACGAGATTGTTCTAGCAGATGGCCGAGTTGTTAGAGCTACTAAGGATAATGAATACTCAGATCTTTTCTATGCAATCCCATGGTCACAAGGGACAATTGGTCTTCTTGTTGCTGCTGAGATTAAGCTCATAAACGTTAAAGAGTATATGAAAGTTACATATAAACCTTTTAGAGGGACATTAAGAGAGATTGGACAAGCTTATATGGATTCTCTTGCACCTAGAGATGGAGATCAAGATAACCCAGAAAAGGTTCCAGACTTTGTTGAGACTATGATTTATACCCCTTCTGAAGCTGTGGTCATGTCAGGTAGATATGCTTCCAAAGAAGAGGCCAAGAAAAAGGGAAGTGTGATAAATGAGATTGGATGGTGGTTCAAACCATGGTTCTACCAGCATGCATTTACAGCACTAAAGAAAGGGGAGTTTGTGGAGTACATTCCTACAAGGGATTATTATCATAGGCACACAAGGTCTTTGTATTGGGAGGGAAAGCTTATCCTTCCCTTTGCGGATCAATGGTGGTTCAGATTTTTATTGGGATGGTTGATGCCTCCCAAAGTTTCTCTGCTCAAAGCTACGCAAGGTGAAGCTATCAGAAATTATTATCATGAAATGCATATTATTCAAGACATGCTTGTTCCTCTTTACAAGGTTTGCGATGCTTTGGAGTGGGCTCATCGTGAGTTTGAGGTACTCCTTTTCCCCATACAACCTTTCTTCCATAAATTACGACCTTGGTTTTGAAGTTTTTAGGTTTGTGTCTAGTAGAACTTTAAATTTCAATTTATCTGGCATGGTTCTAAAATATCAACTTTAAAACCCACAAATCTATTAGATAGAAAATTGTATATTTAATCTTATACAAGTGTAAGTTCAGTATCATATTAGAACAAAATTCAATTTTATATTTAATAGATTTCTTAATTTAAGAATTTAGATTTCATCAAAGATCTATTGAACGCAAAACTAAAATTAAAGAACCTATTGTATACAAAATTTTGAAGTCTTGTTAGAGAACATGGCCTTATTAAACACAATCCCCAAACTTTCGAGTTGGCTTTAGGCAAGCGGTCTTTTCAAAGGTGAATAAAATTGAAGTATGCAGCTTTATTTGGTTAACAATAACAATTTGTTTATCCGTTGTTGCACAGGTTTACCCTGTTTGGCTCTGCCCACACAGAATCTTCAAGCTTCCAGTCAAAACCATGATATTTCCCGAACCAGGATTCGAGTTACAAAATCGACAAGGCGACACAAAATATGCTCAAATGTACACAGATGTTGGACTGTACTATGCACCAGGCCCTGTCCTGAGGGGCGAAGCTTTTGACGGTGCCGAAGCTGTTCGTAGAATGGAGAAATGGCTGCTAGAAAACCATGGATTCCAGGCTCTATACGCGGTTTCGGAACTGAATGAGAAAGATTTCTGGAAGATGTATGATGCTGGGCTGTATGAAGAATGCCGTAAGAAATATGGAGCTGTAGGAACTTTTATGACAGTGTACTACAAGACGAAGAAAGGTCGAAAAAGTGAGAAGGAAGTGAGGGAAGCGGAACAAGCTCATCTCGAAACTACTTATGCTGAAATGGAACATCCTAATTAAATGAAGTTCTTGCTTCAAATATTTGGTGGGTTTCCTTACTTGATTCTCTTCTTCTTCTCTTTTTTCTTTTCTACTTTTTCTTTTTTCTTTTTTCAAGCAATTGATGCTTTTGTAGCTTCATATCTGATGATCTTAGTTGCCTGTTTGACCCACCTAGACTCTCCGAGTGGTTAATTTGAGAATAAGTTGTAGTTTGAACGGTTGAATATGATGAATTATCATTCGAGTTTCTTTTTCATGCTTTGTTTTATGCATTATAATATCCATGACAAAATGTTCCTGGATATGTCCTTGAGATTAATGTCTATTTAATTCCTGAAGTTTTAAGATGTACACTTTAGTTTCTAAAATTTGATGTGAGTCATTAAATATGATAAAAATATATTATAGTATTATTTTCTTATGATGGCATCCATTCTCTCATTCTCATTCTCTCCCCCTCCTCACCTCAACCTTCCATAGATCCTTTTTTGAGCTAATGTATGGAATTAACAAGAACAATTTTCAAGCACCTCTAACTCAAAGTCATTTCACTCGTCATCCCCACAAATCTCTAGCTAATCTTGCGGGTGGAAATTTCCAACTACCATAGAGTTGGTTTACAAAATACACAAATTTATTTCCTTTTTTTTATAGTTATTTATTTGCTTTTTTTCTTTCTCCAAATCTCAACTGTTTTTTTATTTTCCAAATCTCAAGCTCTTATTTTTTAAAGAAATTTCTATACTTCTAGTCCCTTCTTTGTCACCATCAAATTCTGCAAAGCAATAAATCCCTCTATTTTCTTTGTCCAAATTCAGTTTTTAAAACACTAACAAGTTTCATAAATGAAAGAAAACGTAGCTGTTCCAATCAAATCTCTCAATTTATAATGTGGAGTAATATTTCTTTTCAATTTGTAAATTTGTTGTGAGAAATGAAAATTTTATGGTAAAAAAGAAGATACGCAACTATGGAAGTTGGGATTGATTTGGGAACAAAGAAAGAAAATTAGACAAAAAAAAAAAAAAAAAAAAACTGAAAGTTGAAGATTAAATTCTTAGATAAAAAGAGAGGAGGGAGAGAATGGAAGAGGAGGAGATGCTGTATCATAAGAAAACAATATTAATTATATTTAATGATCACATTATTTTTCTTGTTGGTTAACTAACAATGTAAATAACTTTAGAGACTATTTAAAATTATTTCACAAACCTTAAGGATTAAATATTTTATTTTAGAACTTCAATTAGAATTTAACTTTAAATTTCAGGGACTAAAAGTCCATTTTGTCTAAATATCTCAAAAAACATGTTGATGTTGATGAATATTTTAGAAAATAAATTATGAATAACACAAAAATGTGTTAAAATGACTTCAAAATGATGTTCTTAAATGAGTTTTTAGTTATCATTAAGGCTATTTAAATTCACTTAAATGTTAATGTACCTAAAACCTTACAATGTGATTGAGAGAAAAGATGGTCGTCTTTATTATTATTGATTAAAGTGTTGGGTTAACTTCATAAATGTCATTTAAACTTTCCAGCATCAAATTGTACAATGATCAAAATTTGAAATCAATTTCAATTTGTACTAAACAGAGAAACAAATAATTTCGACTGGCTGATTTGAATCCAATAAACGATGGAATTTGCATGGATTAATAATCACTTCTATTCTCAAAACCTTTTATTAAAACAACAATTCAAATCGATAAAAGTTTATTCTATATACTTTCAAATTTTTGATGGTTTAATTCTTGAACTTTAAAAGATAAAATTCCGATCCTTTACTATTTGTAACAGTTTAATCCTTATTATTAAAATTCGATAGAAGTTTCTTTTGCATATAGGTTGATAGATTGAAAAACCAAATTTATTTATAAACAGACTTAAGTCATTACATAATAAAAATTGATATGTAATTTTGATAAGAAAAAGTTTTAAGATGGAGATTTAAGTTGTTAAAGTTTTCAAAATATTGACACTAAATTGTTACAAATATTTTATATAAAAAAAACTATTATAAATTTGAAACTATGTTACCTAAAAGTATAAGTTTCATGGTTGGAAGATAAACTCTTCAAAAGAACTTAATTTGACTCAATTTAATCAACTCGTGTTTAATCAATCTCGATGAAAGTGGATGACAAAAGGAGGGAAAGAATTGGGATGGAGTTCATAGGGAAAAAAATCATTTTTCTACTTGGATTTTGGATTATTTGATCCTTTATTCTTTAAAATGTTACACATTTAAGAATCATTTGGTAAACCGATTAGAAGTATCTACTTCATGTTTAGGGGACCATCTATAATATATAAGTGTTTATAACAAATAATTAACTATGGTAAATACTATTTTTAAAAACAATATCATTTCAAACAACTTTGTGCATTAATATACAAACTTATAATTCAATCAACTAAATTTCCATACTTTCATAAACCAATCAATTTAAACTATCGTAAGAATAAATGCATAGACAATTTTCAAAGGTAAATAAGTAATCTCGGCAAAAGGTCTTCATTGATCTGTTGTTAAGTTAGATCAATTAAAGTTTCACATAGTATTTTTCAAACAAAATATGAAAGTATTTATGAATTAGTATAACTAACATATGTTCAAAATTTTAATTCAAGCTTTCCAAAGTTCACAGTATATATCGATTTTCTTACTAAAATTTTACTTGCGTTGTTTAAATGATTTTCCATGAATATCAATAATTAACAATACTTCCAATTTGATCTAACCCTTTAGTTCAATTTCTATAGCTCAAAAGTTATTTAAAAAAATAAAAACCCTATTCAGGAGAAGCAACATGCTTTTATTTCACCTCCAACACAAAACCACATTTATTTTTCTATTTTTTTTTAAAAAAGAATCAATCAAATTTAATAAATATATTATCTATTTTAAATTTTAAAATTTGACTAACATTTTGAAAATTTAATAAACATATAGAAGGAACAAAAGCAATTTGACAAAAATCCAGCCACACCGAATTTGTACACCATCAAAATATGACTTGTCTTGCAAATCAAATGGTGTCAGTTGTATTAATTAGTTCGTGTGCACTGACCTGTTTTGTTAGCCTCTAAAAGCTCTTCCCAATGCAGATAAAAAGTTGTCAAACTTCCGGCCAACCTAAGTAACTCGCGCCATCGTCGGATAATCTCCAAACTCCTTCAGCAATTTCATCATACAACTGATCCCAACCCCAGCTTGAATAACCCAAGAAAAACCAATATCCACTAACTGAGTGATTGCCTGACTTTATCTCTTCTATTTCATGTAAGGTAGCAACCTGATTCAGGAAGTAGATGCCTGGTAGGATTTCAGGCTGCAAATCTTTAAAAACTTTTTGAGTTAACGTCAAGAGTGGCATTTTGCGTTTAATGAGTGGTCCTCCGAGTGATAAAGGCGCCTCGTTTAAGATATCTAAACCTTCTCCCATGTCTTGAAGAGAATCCCATTTGATATGCTTGTTGATTATCAGGCCATGGAAACCCATGGTTTGATCTGCCTTCACAATCAGAATCTGAGCATTATCAAAAAGCTGAGAACCAACAAGTTTGTCTGTGGCGATTAACATCGTTCCAATGCCTATATGAGGTAATGATTCATCCTCATCATTTGTCATATGAAGATTTATGTGACTGAATCTCATAGCATTTTCCACTTTCCTGTCTCTCACTAGAACTTCGTGGTACTTCTTGATCAGAATACTGTCCTTTTCTTGAGAATGAGTAGGTCTTGCATCTTCAAATGACTTGGTGCTTCCAATTCTGTTGTCTGCCACTGTCAATAGAATTCCTATATAAAAGAATCACTAGCAAGTTAGATTCTAGACAAAGTGTGGAACATGTTTGTTTTCTTCCAAGTTCAATTCTGTATTTAAAATTACTCCGGAGGACATCCCTGTCTAAAGGCGTCCTCCAGCCAAATGTCCAAAATAATGTCATCTTCCAGTAAAGTTTTCAGTGAAAGTCGAGACAATAATTGTTCTCTGAACCAGTGTTTTAAATCTAGCATGTTACCCTGAGAAAGCATAGTAGTAAGGGATAATAAAAAGTCTTATTTGAACTTTACCATTCTGATTGATAAGATGTTGGGCATTACTTCCTTGTTCTGCAACAAATTTTATAACATCGGTTACTGATAGATCACCTTTATATAATATAGCTTTCTTTCTTTCTGCTGGAAATAACAAAAATGCAGGATATACTTCTCGCTGCATGTTACAAATTTAGGAAAGGTTAACTATTGAACAGTGTGAAGCGAATACAAAATTAATCACTTAGTTACAAAAATACAAAATTATGCAAAGGTTAACTTCTCTATTGACTTGAACTAGTTTATAAGAACATAATTGGAAAGCTATCCATTTTGATTTTGTGAGAACCTTCTTGGCGAAAGATATGCAATATTATTGGAAATACCATCTGTAATGGTTCACCAATAATTTGATAAAACAATCGATGAAAACTCTGATTGCGGAAAGGCATTAAAATAAAAGAAAAAGTTTTACAAGAAAAAAAAACAGATGTCAGTCCTGAAAAGGGCACCTGATCAAATGACTTTAGAACTGAACTGCAATCGTTCAGTGT
Organism: Cucumis hystrix; assembly: GCA_025688845.1. Taxonomy (NCBI): domain Eukaryota; kingdom Viridiplantae; phylum Streptophyta; class Magnoliopsida; order Cucurbitales; family Cucurbitaceae; genus Cucumis; species Cucumis hystrix. The sequence goes on from CM046883.1 coordinate 23,634,749, forward strand.
GCAGTCCATTAAGTAGATTAGTGGGAGCTTTGACAGTACATCTGCCCGAGTTTCTGCAAAATGTAGCATGAATACAACAAACACTATTATTGTTAGACCATTCTAAAATTGATTTAAACATTCAATGGATAAAAGAAAAATACTTGCTACCATCTTTGTAAAAGCAAATTTCCTCTAATACAAAAATCAACCGACATTCTATAAAATTTCTTATATTAATAATGATGTAAGAAGAAGAGGAGTAAAACAGGAATTAATCTAGAATCCCACATCAAATAAATTAAGATTACAAAATAGATAAGCTTTATATCAAGTCATAGAAACCACTGAAAAGCAATGAGCAAATTAGTAACTATCATGTCATTCTCGTGTTCAGACAGGTTGGTAAATTCCCATAAAAGGAATAAAAGATGCATTTTCAAACAGGACATGTAGAAGAAGACAGAGACAGACAGACAACAGACAACAAACAACCATCACTCCTTAGGAGAACAAGCAACGAAATACTCACCACTTAACATATTTTTTTCATTTCCACTTCCACTCTTAAGCATGTTAGAATAACCCTGAATAGCTCGATAAACTTCACGAACAACTAATTCGCTTCTCTGGCAAAAACCACACCAACTATTGCTGAACAAAACCAACACATCCTTGCCACAAGCATCGAGAGTATTTAAGGATTCAGATTGGTTGGAGCCAATAACAAGTTTGGAGAAAGTAAGAGCAGTAACCCGAGGAACAGAATCCACCTCATGAAAATCCAAATTAACAAATGGTGGGCTAATGGCTGCCCTAGGGCTCTTGTTAACAAATTCAGACAGTTGATATGGAAGTAAGCTTCTATTGAAAAAACTGCTTAAAAAATCAGCCTGTGAAGAATAGCTTAGTATTTTCTCCGGTGGAAAGACATAATGCTGCTGCAGAAGAGGATCAAGTATTACCAAAGCAGGGAACTTCGATTGACCTGTCAAAGCTTTAAGTAATCGGTAGTTACCATCAGAGAAGAAAAATGAACCTTCAAAACCTTGGAAGCGGAGGTTCTCATCCCTTGATATTTCCACTGTTAAAGAAGATTTTTCTTCAACTTTAATGTTTTGAGGAATGTGGTCGGTAGCTGATTCATCAGATTGTATAAAATTATCATGCTCAACTGCATGAATGCTAGCTCTTTTTTCATTATCCTCCTGAGGAGTAGGTTCGATTGTACAAAATTCTGAAGCTTCCCCATGCTCTTTGGCAGACATGCATCTGCCATTAATCGACTGATCTTCATCCGGTTGAACACTAGGTGTAATAGTGCCTTCCTGGGATGTCTCTGATGACACTTCTAAAGATTGAACTTCTGTCACATCAGCCAATGGATCCGCTAACTTAATGTCAATATCATCAGATAATAGCTGGAAACCTAAACTCTTTGCAAGGGAGCTTAACCCAGCCTCCTTTTTCTGAAGGAGTGATAGGATTTCATGCAATGAATTTCCTTGTAATTCTGAAGCTAATTTATCCATAGAGACAACTTTTCCCTCATTCACAATAATGACAGAAGACATCTTATTCTCCAATTTAATCAACCGAGATGCTGAAGACAGCTTTAGTCTAGGAGGTTCCAAGGGACTTCTCATAACTGGATACTTTTGGAGCAAAGGTTTCTCTACCTTGTTACCACCTTGTTCAGTGATGGAATACGACGTGTAATACTGGTGTGCTAATTCTCTGAAATCCTGAAGAGCGACTTTACTTTTTTTATTGGACTCTGACGAGTTGGATGATCTATCCACGAACAGAATTATTGATGGCTTATTGACAGGCAAAGCAGGCTGTTCACCGCTCCCATCTACTTCAAGCTAAATGATAACACAAATCCAAACAAATTATATTAACAAAAATGAACTCTATTATCTGTTGTTTCCAGATTTACACTCCATTTTTCTTTCAAAGCTGGAAGATACCTTAACCCTTTTTCCATTATCTAACATAAGCTTGATTGTTGAATGCTCACGCAAATAAGAAATAGTGTCATACTTCCATGTTTGAGATTTTCTTTTATGTGTTTCTGTGTTTTAAGATTCATTGTTTTTCTTCTATGTTTCTGTGTTTTATCCCCCTTTGAATATTGTTTAAGGCGTGATTTTTCCATACCATGTCTAAGACAATCATAAAAGAAAAACATCAATTTCCATGTTTCACATTTGAAGTTCATTTTCTAGATCCTCAAGATCTTAGAGTATCAACTTCATTAAAATAAAAATATCTAACAAGCAGTTTAGTACGTTTTTCTTTTTTTGTTTTATGATTATTTTTAGGAAACGAAGATTTCATGGATGTGATGAAATTCTCTGACAACAGCCAATAAATTTATGAAGCAAGAGTTGTCACACATAAACTCTTCACTATCGCAAGATGATGGAAAAGATTCATTCTGACACTTAGTCTCTATGCAAAAAAATTTATTAGTGGTGTGATTTGTACAACACATGCATGATCATTTATAATGAAAGAAGTATCACAATGGTCTATTCACAAATACATCATAGAGAAATCAATCAAACATAAAAGCAAGCTTGGCAAGGTTGAGTGGTTACCTTCCCATACCCCCTTCTCTCTCTCTCAGCAAGTAATAGCAGGTTGTAGAGGAATGGCCAACATAAATGATATGAATAAAAAAAATATTTTTTTGAAGGCAAATTAACTGACCTCTGAAACAATGAAATTATTCATCTGCAAATTTTGCTTAAGGTCATCATCTGTTCTTAGAGTTTTTGAACAACTCGGACATCCAGCAAAATGAAGTGTTGCAAGCCATGAATCCGAATCTTCAATGCCAAGAGAAGAAATCATCAATCTATCAGAAATCAGACCAAACCCATGCTTCTCTCTGGGCAGGAAGAATTCTCTGACAACAGCCAATAAATTTGTGAAGAAAGAGTTGTACCGCATGAACTCTTCATTATTGCAACATGATGAAAAAGATTCATTGGTACATTTAGTCTCTACACAAGTATCGTTTCCTGAACTGAACTCCTCAAACCATGGAACTCCATCATATCCTTTTTCAATACCACACATCATGTCTGCATTTTGGTTATGATGCTGTTTTTTTTTAGGAAGCAGAGGGTGCAGGCAAGGAGAAGAAAGAGATGAGAAATTTATTGGAATAAACATCTTTCTTTTTATCTTCTACAACCAATCATATAATGGTAAATAAAAATAGTTAGCCACCTTGCTGTTATTCTTCCCTCTCGATGTTTGTATTCCGTCCGTATGTTTGTCAGTTGTTTCAAAAAGATCATCTGCAACAAAATGTTGACAATATAATTATTCTAGAAATTACAAAATATAATGATGAAGCATATGTAGTAGCTATTGAATACAACCAAAGAAAGTATAAAGGAACGTTTTTGTCAATAAATTTTGCATAACAATTCACATTTGAAAAAGAAATAATAAAACAGATCATACTTTGTACATTTGGAAATGAAATAGCAAAGCTGAGGGTACCAAGAGGTAGAGAAGAAACATCACAGACCTGTAATGTTGCCCTTTATCCCCTTGGACAACAATTTTGGGGTCCATCCACAAAATTCCACGAGAAGCAAGGCCTTATCAGTGGAATCAAGGAATGACTTCAAGTCCTCAGGGGTATTCAAGTGCGTAAGGGGAAGTTGTTCAGGCAATAGTGACAGGTATGGATAAATAGAGAATACAATATTTTGAGCGGTTAGTCTCCCTTGGTACTTGTAAGATACAGAATGATGGTAGAAAATAACATTTGTCTCCTCTGAAGTAGCACCAATTGCATTTGCTAACATCTTCTCCGAGTTTCTGTACATGAACATCAGCTTTAATGAACTATAGCTTTCTTTTCTATTTTCAATCAGATGGGCTATATCTTTCTTTAGTGTTCGTGACTCACCAGACCCTGCACAACAGAATAATTGATCATGCACCAACAATAAAACAAATATATACAATCATACATATATGTAATTCTATCATCTAAATTACATCACCAATTTCCAAAATTCAGGAAGCCTAGATTTTTTCTATTTTCTATTTAGGATTATATGATATTGTGTTAGAGATCTGTGAAATAAAATACTCCGGCATTCATATTGAATAGTTACCATTAACAACTAAGTAGAGGCCCCAGATATATTTACTTCTCAGATGGCTAATTGTAAAATACTGTTTAGTTCAGAATATTCCCTTGAAGCGGATGATGGTACATTCGTAGTAGGATCATGTTCAAGAGGAATTCACAGAGAACCAATTTTACTTTTCAGTAACTAATTTCCAAGCTTATATATCCTAGGCCTACAACCAGCATATCAGGAAAAAAGGCTGACAACTAATTTTAAAAGAAACTCACACCTTTATTGAGTCCAAAGAAAAGATCAAAACCGTTGTTTTGTGTAATGCTCACGAAAGTCAATGACATCTTTTTTCGACCTCTTGGGAAGTTAGGATCAAGGTTTACAACGATTCGAAGGGAGTGGTGCTTCCCTTCCATAATTAAAGAAAAAATTCCTTCAAGCACATTTTGGCCGTGGGCAAGAAGGAAACCAAATGTTTGAAGACAATGAAAATCAATGCTTTGAACTTCGGAGAGAAATTGTTGTAGTTTTAAGATAAGGTGGAGAAGATATTGTTGGTTTGGTTCGGTCCAAGGCTTTCTCGTTGAAAAAATTCTTATCCTCCATCATAGCTGCAATTAAATGACTTTAATTCTTATCCGTTTTTTTTTTTATAGAAAAAATGTTTGTGAGCTTGATTTCTGCTTATTTCCTTGGGCGAAGATCCTATTCCTGGTAATAAACAAGTTAGTCCTAAAATCTAGAATTTGGGTGTTGAATTGAACGATCAATACTTTTTTAGCTTCGTTTTACACAGTTGCGGTGTAAATTGAATACCAAACTACTCCAAGACTACTCTTCATGGCACTTGAATACATCAACATCATAAGATGAAGCCTCTGAACTTCAACCAATCGCTCTAGTTAAACTACTCCAAGACTACTCTTCTTGCCACACCGTCGTGGAAGTAGAAACCGCAATGAACAAAATCAGTCAAAATGCAATAAAAATCACCATACTACCTAATCAGCTAAACATCACGTATTATTTAAATTTGAACTCTATAGAAAAATAGCTTATAATCAAAACAGAAGAAAACTATACGCTCAGTCCACAACTAGCTCAAATTACCCGGTGCTGATCACTTCTGGCACAAAAACAAAATCACAGAATGAGAGGAAACTTACAGGGCAGTGTCACGAGAAGAAGAATATGCGGATGAAGTCTGATCTGAGAAGAAAAATTCTGTCTGGTAAGAATTTGCCATTCTCCAATTGTCTCCGATGCATTAGAATCGACAACCAAGGAAGCCAAAAGAGCGGCAACAACCACGAGAAACAGCTTCCATTTCTCACTGTTCGTATAGAACCGGCCATCACCAAATCCCCCGCACAGTCTTCTTCCAGCTTCAACAGCTGAATTCATTCTTTCATCAATGGCGCAGTGGCAGAGACTCCCAACTTTCAGTTTTCGAGACCCAATTTCAAAAGGATATGAAATGAAATGGGTGCCCACGTCAAAAATGGGTCGGGTTGGGTGCCCAGTAGTTCTCTAATCGTTTTATAGCGGTACGACATGTCGCTTCAACATATGTGGATTGAAAACAAGGTTTGTGATTATTTCTAAAGAGAAAAAAACGAATTGTAACCTCCACTTTTCATTAAATATTTATTTCCGCCTTACGGTGTAAATTTCACTATTTTTTTTATCAATCTTTAAATTAAATTTAGAATTATACTTGCTTAAAAATGTTAAATCTTTACAAATAACTACCAAATCAAAACAAAACTCAAATGTTAAAAGATGAAATTATAATATTTTATTACTTTAGAATTAAATTAAAACTTAAAGGATTAAATTTGTACATTTTGAAACCTAAAGATATTATATATTCAAATCTTTTTCTAAAATATTGTAACGTAGAAACTAATGTCAAAAGTAAGTTGGGGCAAAACTATTAAAAAAAATAAAGTAGTTTTGGACTCACACTTTATTTTTTTCGTTATTTATATATATATTGCACGTGATCCCACAATTTCTTCTTTTCTTTCATTATTTTTATATATTAATTGTGAATTCGACACATTATTCAATTTTTAATTATTTATATATATTATAGGTGAGCCTCACACCTTCTTTTTTTTCTTATTTATTTATATATAAACCCTAAATCCTCTGTTTGAGATTAGTTTCTGTATTTACATTATTTAAAAAAAAGATATGTATATTTAGATTAATGGTAAAATTGAATACTCAACTTGAAAAAGTGCTTACAATTGGACAACTTTGAAAGGGTTAAAAACTTTGGGGATGGTGTCTAAAAAATAAAGAACTTTGGGAGAAATTGACATATGAAATGTCCAAGAGAAAAACCAACCTTTTGCTTTCTATAAAAAAACAACTTTGAAAATTGAAAATATAGAACACGGTCATGAATTCTATGATGCAATTAAATAATACAATTTCAAGTGGTAAGATATAACTTTCTTCTTACCATTTCATTGAAAACTACTTAAAAAATATCATTACAATAACACGCTATTTTGATTCATTTTTCACATGTAACAAGAACAATAACACTTTAATACATTGCTTAAAAAATGAAACATTTTGTACTTTTTTTCCCTAATATCTATATGAGGCATTATATAACCCAATATTTATTTTAAAATTAGATATTATCGCTTGATTAATAATATTAGTAAAAAAAAAATATTCAGAATCACCTCTTTGAATTTTCCATATTTTCAATGATGCAATTATCAAGATTTGGAATTTGAAGACTAAGGTGAGTCATTCATCCTCGTTCTTATAAAGTTGTTTATTGTGAACGTAGTTTACTTCTAGCTTTGCTGATTTCATAACCACTCCAGAAAAAGTAATTAGTGTTGATTCATTAGTTCCATTGTCCCTTTCAATGAACATTTTTTAAGAAGAAAAAAAATAAAAACCCAACTTTTCACCGATGTTTCATAATTCAAGTTGATAAACTTACAAACTTGATCATCTCAACGAACCGAGAAGAAATCACTTTCTTTGTCAAGCTTCACTCTCCACCACCAAGATATGCTTTCGAATTAGATATGAGTAAACAAATTTAATGGCATATTTTTTACAACATATTATTTTTTACCTTTTAAGACGTAAAGTATCTTCTTTACTCTCAACTTAAATAAATAACTTCAGTTTTACCCTAAACCCTAAACAATCTCACACCTTTGATTTCACAAACCATTTAATTTTATTTTCATCGTATTTTCATCAATACAACTACATTTTAACTAAATGTCAACTCATTCTTATGCATTTTTTTTGTCTTCTATTCAACCAACATCTGTATATTGAGCAAAACATTAAAACACTTTTACTTCTAACACAGCTTCACAAACTTTAAACTTAGATCATGCTTCATATACGTAATGCTTTGGTAGCACGTGAAGAAACACCAAATGAGAAAACCTTAAAACTAAAGGGGAAGTGATTTAATTAAATTTGAAGACAAGGTGAGTATTTCATATCTTCAAATAGTAAAAAAAAAAAAAAAAAAAAAAAAAACATATTTTTAAAAAAAAAAAAAAAAAAAAAAAAAAAAAAAACCATGTTTTCAAAAAATAGCTGAATTGCACTGAAGTTAGTTTGGGCAAATTCCCAATTTCAATCTAAAACCTTAAAATTTTCCAATACTAATTTACTATTGGTTTTTAAAAAATATATCACTTGACATTTTTACAATAAACTCTAAAATACATCTACATATTATAATTCGTATTGAACCAATTAAGGTAAATTACTTCTAAGACTAAATTTAAAATTTATTATATGTACAGAAACTAAAACTAAAATAGAACAAAATGGTATTTAAATATTACTTCTTTTATCTTTTTCATGTTATGATACCATTTTGGATTCTCTACAACAACACAGGTGGACCGAAGTGTTGACCAACTTCACCAAAACGCCGATGAAGGATAAAGATAGAAGGGGAAAAAAATCAAAAGATCTAAATTGATAACTAAAGACATTTTATATCTTTTTAATCAGCCAAAATACATGTAATTTATGTTATATAATATATTCAGTGACATTTTGTTGCGTGTTTGACATAGTTATCTAATATCAATTTTTATGTAACGTGTTAAAAAATATTGATGAAATTATTGAGATTTACAGAAATTTAATAACCTATAATTTGCATTTAGAAAATGTCATGGACAGAACAGTCTGTATGCACATGTTACACGTAATATGTGGTAATTTACTTAGAAAAGTTCAAGTAAACGTAGGAGAATTCCATGTGAATATAAACAAAGTAAAATTTTTGAAAACCTATAACATTGTTATAAGTTATATTCGAATTGACTAATAGATGATTTAGAAGTGCTCAATAATCCCAAGGGGCAGGGGGAAAAAAGAATCGAAACCAGCCTCAAACAACCCTCCCAATTGATATAACTTGTTACAATGTTGGGTTTCAAAGAGCCATTACAGTGAATAGGAAAAATATTTATATATCTAAGTAAATTAGATCAAAAAGAAAGAAATAACTTACTAAACTATGACAAGAACATGGTCTCTATAATATTATGTTACAAAAAGAAAACTTGGGCAACAAATGAAAGCTAAAACATTGAAAAGAGATGAAGCCTAACTCTAGTGAACTCAAGAAAGGAATGGGAAGTGTTTCCAGTTAGGAAATATAAATTAAATGGGCATTATTTTTTTTCTCTTCTATTTTCTTTCTTACTCTAAATAAAATTAAGTGATTACCTTAGTTTCCAAAGCCGAAGGGTGATTTCTTCCGGCTACCGCCTTCTCCATACTGTTCGTTCCATTTTCTTAGTTCATTCATGCTCGTAGCGTCGAAGGCAACAGATGGTCCAACCTGTTTGCATCAAACAGAGTATTGGTTAGTTAGAAATTGTTGAAGGGAGAAGAATATAGCAACAATGACAACCGAGAAAATTCATCTGCCAACAATTTTAGCCAGAAACTGAGCTTAGATAGTCGTTCCAAACGGACTATAGTCTATCGCCACGGGAACATTAACATCGCTGAGAGAACAAAAATGGTACACAAAGGGAAGATTGTCCTTGAAACTTATTTTAATCAAGGATTTTTTAAAAAGTTTAAATTGGTGAACATGAGGACATACCTTGGCTTTTGATTTAATAAAGTCATCCAAATTAAGTGGCCTCAATGAAGAAGCAGAGTCTTTTTGTTTTTGGCCTCCCTGGAGTGAAGTAAATGCAACAATTTAAAATCAAGTCGGCAATCTTGCCAACAAAGTGCATTGTGGAACAGATACAATTAAAGTTGAAGACGGCCAAATCAAGTATATTGGCATGTTAACTAGCTACATTAAGCAAAGGATTTACCTGGTTTTCTTCTTCTAAAAGTTCTTGCACGGGTCTATACGCCGCAGCAATACAAAGATTCTACAAATCAAAAGAACGATGTATGTTAAGTTTAATTAACGATCAAAATTCTTTTTAACACCATCAATTTATCTTACCTTTAAATCACTGCCAGAGTACCCCTCCGTTGCATTTGCAAGTTCATCAAACTGGAAATCAGGTACAACATTTTCTTGTGCAAGAAATATTTTAAGAATCTTCAGACGGTTTGCAGCATCCGGAAGGTCCACGTATATTCTGATAAATATAACAAGCAAACAAGGAATGCAACTATCAACAGCTAAATCGACATATTGATTCCACTTAATTTGTTAATTCCTAAGTGTTTATTCTGCTTTCCTTCCAGTCCGGTTCTTCCTTACAGAAAGATGAATATCAAAGTTACCTTCTGGGTAGTCTTCGAATGACAGCATCATCCAGGTCAAATGGCCGATTCGTTGCACCAAGGATAAGAATTCGTTGGCTGTCCTTTGTACGCAATCCATCCCATGCTGCCATAAACTCATTTCTCATTCTTCTTGTAGCTTCATGCTCAAAAGCACCTCCACGGGCACCAAGTAAACTGTCAACCTAAAATAACAAATCCACACACAGAAAATGAAAAATCCAAAAAAGAATGATATTTTTCCAAAATCAACTTCATAAATATCTTCGTGTAGAAAAAGGAAATATAATTATGTACAACGACTTCTAGTAATTTTGGTAGCTAAACTGTTTTCATCAAATTATTATAAAAAGCTGACATTTTCACAGAAAATATAAAATTTGATTTCATAAACAGTATTAAAAAAGAATGGCATTCATAAATATCTTAATAATTGATAAATACAACTCACCTCATCAACAAAAATAATGACAGGAGCTAGCTTACTGGCAAAGGAGAAAAGGGACTTTGTAAGCTTTTCAGCATCACCAAACCACTGTTTGCAGAACCAAGAAAACCACGATAATCTTCAGAGAACATAACACAATTTAAGACAGCATCCTCACAAAAAAAGAACAGTAATGTAAATCTCACGCAGACAGTTTTGAGTTATTCACTTATTGCTAACATATTCGTGATATTCGAACCAGGTGTTCATAGACAGAACCAACTTAAATTCAATAAAATGTCTAAGATATCACGACATCCTAGGCAAACCTTAGATGTGAGTGTTGATCCGGTTATACTGATGAAGTTTGCTCCTGCTTCGGTAGCGAGTGCCTTAGCAAGAAGTGTTTTCCCAGTTCCAGGTGGCCCGAAGAGTAATATTCCTTTACAAGGCTGATGAAGTTTTTATGAAGTTAAAAGACTGCTACTCCAAGTAATGATTCCTATTTTGAAATGTATATTAAACATAGATAGGAGCAAAAAAGCACATACCCGTAACAGATTCCCATGAGAGAAAAGCTCGGGCCTTCTCATTGGAAGAATTACTAATTCATTAAGTGCTTTTTTCACATCTTCAAGGGCACCTATATTTTCAAACTTCACACCAATCTCACCCGAAGGTACCACAGCTGAAATGAAGTTGCTCTCATACTCATCCTTGGCAAGGTTCTGTAGCATGTAAATGTAAGATGTGAAGAAATGTATAAAGATTTCCAGTGATCAACTTTCAAAATACTTAACTACAAACCTTCAAACTTTGAGAGGGTTTCTGAGAAGTTGTTTCTTGATCCTTTAATCTTGCAATTGCGATCTCGAGGCTTTACACAAGCATAAGAAATTAACCATAGTGTTTGCACACCCGTCAAAACTCAAAACCGAAATCTCAAAAGTAATATTTTAAAAGTCAAAATTAAAACCTTTCACGTGGCAGCTGTAAGCGGTCCCCTTTTATGCTTGGAAGCAGACATGATGACAAGTAATGATTTTTAGCCCAGCCAACAACCTTTTCAGCATCTGCTATTATCAAGATGTCAGACATGATCTCATAGAAAAATAAATAAATAAACTCGTATGAAAGAACTATTAACTCATAACTTGTACCAGACCCATATATCCAAACTTGGACGTGCTCTTACATGCTTCTAGTTCTACGTGTATGCATTTTGGAGTTCAAAATGCAATATGTATATAAGCTGAAAGAAATGAGCCATCATTCTTATGTATCAATTTCTTGGTGATCCTCACTTAATCATATGAAACAGATGGAAAGAGAACCAACTATTTGTATACTTTAAAGAAGTTTGAAAGGTAGAGAATGTAAAGCTAGCAGTGTTTCTATTCCACACGCCCAATATTGGAGGATACAAATTATGGTGATCAGTTTCGAAAGCAGGAAATTGAATTTTTAATTAGAGTTGGATCTTACTCTTCTTCGTCAATATTACTCCATCAGTAACTACATGCAACAATTCAAAGCACAATAGCTCATTTTCCTCGAGAACCTGCAATGTAGTTTTATTAGCAAGTCGGGTCAATGAGAGAGAGAGACATCAGGCATGTGCAACATATTAAACTTGACTTCAAGTGACCAAAAAAATCAGAAAAATTTTCAAAAAGTAAGTTGTCAACTTGAGTACACCATTAAAGGCCATGTAATGCATTTTCATACCTTTTGTAATTCATTTAAATTACTCCGAGAAATCACAATTCTTCTGTCCTCTTCAAGTTGTTTACTGAAAGCTCTTAGGACTTCTTCTTCCTGCACGAGGAATGAGACAGGTTACGTGAAAACTGAAAGAAGTAAATAAAAAGAACTTGGATGGAGGAAACAATTCAACTGTCTAAGGTTTTTTGTTCCCTCAGTTTGTCCAACGTGAGATTCTCAAAATGCCTCCTCAATATAGTTCATGTTTAGGATTCACCAATCTTGATCAGATCTCAATTTCATTTTATTAGACCGAATACCTGTTTGGGCTTTATGGCTTTGATACCAAATTTGATAGTATAGAGTTCTATCTCAAACTCAATTGACAATGAGAGGAACAAATTATCTATCTTATAAAGAGTTTGAATCTCTTTAGTTTATCCCATGTGAGATTCTCAACACAAACCATTTTGCCAAATAGGATTTTTAAGTCGCAAAAACAAGTTCCAGAGCAGCACTGGTATCAAGCCAAAGTTGCCACAAAAGTCACTGGTTAAGAATGTAACAACCCGATATCTACATTTTTTGGGGGGATAAAATACAACTAAAATTTCTTTGTTAACTTCACATCACAAAATGCCATCTCATGAGCCCTCACATTTCAACTTCCTAAAGTAACACCAAGCAATTAAAAAAACTATAAAAGGAAAAAACTAAATATCGAGTGAAAGAGGATATAAGAAGTGCTCTTGTTGTCCTACTGATCCTTTCTCTCTTTCTCTCCCTCAATTCTTGGCTTCCATATTATTCTCATTGTATAGTTCTCTTGTACATTGAGTTTATTAATAATAAAGAAGCTTGTCTCCTTTTCAAAAAAAAGAAGTGCTCTTGTTTTTTAAAAGAAAACTACAAAGAGACAGGATCATAAAAATAATAATAATTTGTAATATTAAAAAACAAATATTATAACTCCAGCTACCTTGGGAGGATGCAAACACAAAACATTAGTGAAGAGCTTATATATTTCATTTTCTTCAGATCTCTTCGTCGCCTTAAGCCCCTCTGTAAGACGCTTCAATGATAGAGGCTGGAATATACAAGTGTACAGCAATAAATTAGCAGATATTAAAAAATAATCTTGTTAATCCACCAAACAACACCAAAAATAAAAAATAAAATAAAAGAAAGAAAGAAAGAAAGAAAATAGAAAATAGAAACTCTGTATTATAAAAATAAACAAACAAATAAGTATAAAGTATAAAGAACATTACCAACTTGGCAATGCGTGCAACATTTGGAAGTATCATAGTCTGGATAAAAAAAAAGAGGAGTTAAAGTTTTGCTTTCAGAAGTAGAAAGTCTAGGTACACTTCAGTAAAACCACAGTGCTTACAAATTTTTCTTTCTCCTTTGAGCCTGATTCAATTTTATTCTGCCCACAAATCAAAACCACAGGGCCGGATATTTTGTCAAAGATTTCCTCCATCATCTGAACATATTTTCTACAGTTGGCCTTGGGAACTGCTCGAGACAACCATTGAGAAGAATCTGGAAAATAGACAATGATGGGTTGCATCGAGTTAACCACCTGCAAAATGGAACAGCAAAATCAATCACAAGTGAATGTCATAATAAGGCATAATAAGGCATAATAAGATTATTTTCTCGTTGATGTATCCAAGGAGTATGGGGAACGTTTCTATACTAGGGAATAGGAAATTTCGGATATCATTCTGCACAAAAGCCCTTCTGGAACTCTCCTTTTTTTCTTTTGAATTGAATAATATTTACGAAACTTTGATGCCAAGGGAAGGAGTTTTTGGTCCTTCCTCAGGCTAATTACACATTTCAAATTTTGTGGCTTCCATTAAAAGGAGCCTTGGTTCCCATAAACGAATATACAAAAAGATCCATTCCAATAAGAACTTTTGAAATTAGCAAGATTTCTACCTCGGATAGAACCTCCATAGCAATAACGCAGTCTTCAGACTGTGTATCAAGATCATGCTCGATGTGCTTAGCTGTGGGAGAGAATAAATATAATCATTTTCTTTAACATCAAAAGAATCTGAGGTCCAAAATAGTCCAATAATTCCTTGATAGAAACCAATTTAACTTGAAATATGAAATCACCTTGTATCCAATGGATTGGAGGTTTTGGTGGAGACTCTGAGGATTTCTCCTCTTTGTCTCCATCTGGTTTTACATCATTGACATCCAAAATTACGGCAACTCGATCTCCATCGACCTCATAGACTTCCCCACGTTGGCCATTTGATAAAGGCCTACAGATACATGAAACAACCTTTCAAATCACAACATACGCTGGCTTCATCAAAATGCAGAAAGAACTCCAAACAATTCGATAATTTCTTTCCTTCAAATCAGTATCATAGATTAGTTGAGCATAAGAAAGAGGTCACATAATACAGTGAAAACTGAGAAGAAGGTGGAGGCCAAAAACATCAAACCACCCATAAGCATTTTCCCATCGACCAATTTCACACCCTAAATGTTGGACTCAAAAAATAAAATACAAATGAAAAAGGAGGAAGCTTCAGAGTTCTACACAAATGTTGACTTACCAACCCACCTGCCACGAATAATGGTATAAGCACTTTTTGGACCTTCAGATGTTGAAATCTTCCCCAATGTGATCCTGTGATGCATTTTATTTCTCAAAATCAGGTTGCGAGTTCACATAGGGGAGGAGATCAGCAACAGGCCTTCAGAATCCAGACCAATTTATTGAACTCCCAACAGAATGCTTTAAGTTGTTCAAATCAACAAAATCCAACCAACAAGCATTCCAGTACCATGGCTATCTAAACCTAGATCCTAGCAGTTTAACTAACCCGGACAACATCAAAACACATAAATTTAGAACCTACACTCCACACTGCAATGAACACTGTTTTCTGATAAGAGCCACAAGAAAGTTCTACAGACAAAGATTTCAGAATAAAAAATAAGAAACTAATCACACGAACAGTGGAAAAAAAAACAATAAAACATGCATAATGATACAAAACAGAAAAATATAGAACTTGCAGATGATAGGTTTTTGAGGATAAATTTGAAACTCATGTAGCCAATTTCACATAATACAAAAACAAACAATCTTTTACTATTTAACAAAAAATGCTGGTGTAGATACAGGGAAGAATGTTGAAGCCAAACTGTAAAGACTAGAGAGATAATAACAGGCGTCTCTTATTTGGTTGGACTAAAAAAGAAAAAGCAGGATAAATAACAAAACTCATTGATGGGAACCAGTCAACAACAATCAAAAGAACTGGAGCCTAATCCAAACTTCACTCTGCTCTCTGATTGAGCAATAAACAAAATCCCCCTAAAATTTCTTCTAAATCTCCAAAAGAGAAGTTAGAAGGTCCTATGAATGTCCAATACACCTCACAGTCCCACCTTCGGAAGAAACAACAATATGCTTTGCATTCAAATCATATAATGGTGCAAAAAACAAAGTTAGAAAGCCACCTCTTATCAGCTTCATCATTTATAGAGGGCCCTACATACTTCACTCGATCACCTGAGGCAGAATATAAAGAGTTAAGAAAAAAGAATAAAAGATCTCCTAAAGCAGATGAATGCAATAGAATATTTTATTAAAACATTTTAAGATCGAGTTTATAAGCAAGAATTTATTGATTAGTAAACTACAACTACCTACAACAGCACATAGTACTTCTTATCAGAAATATTGAGATTCGAATGCAGATCTCATGATCCCGTCACAGCTAAAAACACTATAATCTCCAGAAGAAAAATGCAAAGTAGGCATGCATAAAAAGACATACAAGCATGTGCAAAAAGCATATAAAGAACATGGGGATTTACACTATTAGAGGAAAATCTAACTGAAATATGGATGTATCAAATGAGACAAAAGTAACAATCGTAAAACTGAAATAGAATCTACGTCTTACCTTTTCTAAGTGGCCTGTTTGACTTAACAGAAGTTTCACTAGGATCAGATTGTGATGATGACTCAGAAGAACTATCAGATTCTCCATTCACACTCTGCCACATATGTAAACAATAATCAGAAAAACTGGAATAAGTTCTTCTACATGGTGTGGGTTGATCCAATAACACAAATTTCCTCTTTTTTATCAGAGCGAAGTGCAAAAACATACTTTCACAAACTCTTCAATGTTGCATGGAATGAGTTTTTTAAGGGCTGCTTCCGCAGTTGCCTCAGCATCAACTTCATCACTCTCACTACAATCTGATTTTGACTCCCCACTGCTTGTCCAATCCTCATTAGCTGCACTGTTTTCATTCTCATCCTCTGAGTCTGATACACAATCCTCACCAGATTCTGCTTCATCGTCCAATTCACCATCAGAAGGTGAATCATCACCAAAGTCCTGCACCATAAGATGAATAACAGAATAAGTAAAATTGTTAAACTATGGTTTAAAAGAAATTTGTTCATGACTTTAGTTGTCTGATTTGCTTCATGTCTTACATAAGGAGCAAGAACACTGCTATCTAGCACCAGTAAAGAAACTTTTAGATCTCGGGCAAGTGCTTTGACAAACCTCTCACGATAGAGCTCAGTGCCTGCAGGTAGAAACAATGAAAGAACATCGGAAGCTAAGAAGTTCAGTATATAATACTTTCAAATTGCATGACTGCTTCACAGAAATGAAACTTTCCTACCTGGAATGCTTTGAAGCAGAATTCTGCCACTTGAGGAAGTCAAACGAGAACCGTATAAGGAAGTGAAATTTTTGTGCTTCAAATGGGAAGCAGCACATTCCACCAATAAATTTTTTGACTGTTCACTAAAACACCAAGAAAAATATCCGGACCTATATCAGTAAATATAAAAGCATAATTGTCAAAAGAACAAGATAATCAAAGTGGTAGTGATTACTTCACGTAGTATGGAAAGGTATCCCATGAAACAGAGATTTTCTCCCAAGGAACAATCCTTCGTATGAACTCGTTTTTAAACCTTTCACGTCTAGTGATGAATGGAGATTCTCGCTTTCTACTTTCCATTGCAAGCTTCTCATTCTTAAGCCATTCCTTTTGATCTTGTACTCCAAGTTCAGCGTGAGAATCTGTATGTTTTACATCTTCCCTGATTACTTCTTCCCTAGCCTTTTCCTTGTCAAAATTTGCTGCATCCTTTACAGGTATACACTTACCCTCACTAGCATTCCTTCCATCACCATCTGAACTATACTTACGTACCTGAGAACTTCTTAAAAATGAAACTGAAGTCCGGTCCAAGTTTTCCTGACAAGTTAAGTATCCACCTCGTGCCCCCAAGGAAGCTAAAAGATGTCTTTTAATTGAATTGTCACGTATAAACCTACTCCGAGAAAAACTTTTACAATTCAAGTATTGATAATAACCACCATCCAGACCATCCGGCCTGCTTAAATATTTGGACGGCCGAAAAACTAAATCCCATCTCTGATTTCTACACTTTATTCTTCTCGCGTACATTGCAACTTTCTTCAACTTTTACCACTCTACGGTTATTAAAAAGTGAATCCATCAACCATCCATGTAAGCTCAAATTCACGAAAGAACAATAACTTCTATTTACTTTCATTAACATAAAAAATAATAATAAACTTAAGACAATCGTATCCAAACCAAGTTTCAAATCAGCAAATTGAGAGGGAAAACATAACGAGGTAGCACAGCAATGAAAGTAACAACCCATCTAAGTTCCTCAAATATATACATTAAATCTAAAGATACAGCTAAAACAAATCATACAATAAATTCATAAAAGCAGAACTTACAAAAAAAAACTAAATAATTACTTAAAACAGAGTAATACTTAAACGAAATAGCTTTTTCCGCAACTCATCCCAAACAACTTCAAAGAGAGAAAAGGAAAGGTACCTGACATTAAAAAGAAGAAAACGCTATACTTTTCGTTTTCCCTCCAAATACTATGCCCCGGCAAGATCTGAAAGTTAAAAAAATCCTGTGAATTGAAACAGTTGGTGATAGAATAAGATGGAGAATGAATTGAAAATAGAGGTCCAGGGGTAGCCCTAGATTAGCTGGTGGCCATGGGAAGGAAAATGGAGGTGAGAGGAGGTGCGAGAAAAGCGATGGAGTGTGGGATGGAGGAAGCCGGAGATAAAGAAAGCCCCCGGAGGCAGAAACATAAACAAGGTCTTTTTTTTTCCTTCTTCTTCTGTTTTTTCCTTTTTTTTCCTTGTTACTGGAAGTGAACGGACGAAGACGAAAAGAGAACTTGGCCCAAACTTTCTTTAATCACAACATAATTTGGGCCGGCCCAACTTGTAACCTAAAAAATCCCTTAAGGGTTATTATTTTCTTTCTAATTTTAGAAATTAAACGCCATAGTTTGAAAATATACTTATTAGATTCAATTAAGCATATAGTAATATTTTAAAAAATATATAAATATAGTAAAAAATTTCAATGATAGAGACTATCTCTATTGCAAATATTAGTTTATCGCTAATAAATCACAAGAGTCTATAAACGATAAAATAACCATAGATTTTGCTATATTTACTTTTTTTAAGATGTTATATATTTAACATTTTTTTCTAAAATTGTGATTAATTATAATTATTTAAATAAAAAATATTAATTTTATATGTTATTATAATATAATGGTTGAAAAGCACGACTTCAAATTTGAATATTAATTGAATATTTTTCATTTGTTTTAAATAGTAAATATTTGCCATAATGTTATAGATAGAATAAAAAAAACAAAGTGATATAAAGTTTGTACTATTAGGTGAAATGATCAATTCTCCTGTTTCGATTATATATATATATATATAACGCAATTGTTATAAAAATAAATTTGGAATACTTTAAAAGTAATTGAAAATATTTTTTAACATAAAAATATAAATTTCGAATGAATATAAATTTCAATAAGGTTAAGTTGCAAATTAAAGTTTTAAAGTAAGGAAAAAGATAATTAAACCTGCAACATTAAAAGGAAGTGCTGAGTTATCTGGTAATTAGTGGTGGATTTATGTAATTGATTTAACTATTGAAAAGTTTGTGCATCGGTCATTTTGTTCTCAAATTAACATTTAAAGATTTTGTTCAATCTATTTGCAAACAATCATCCAATCAATTAAAACAACTATTAAAACGGAGATAAAATTAACAAGTATAAAATATGAAAAATAAGGAATTTTTTTGTGTAAAGAAAATTTAAGCAGGACAGTTGAAATATAGCAAATTGAATCATTCTAATAACTATGTTCTATTAGTAAATTATGGTAAGATATAATTAGAGATATTTTTAAATATAATATCAATATGGACCGCAAATTATTCGTGTGTATTTTGTTATATTTTTTAAATATTTTGAAATTTTGTTACTTAAAATAATTTGACATTATCCTTTGGGATGTAGTAGAGAATATTACACAAGTTTGTGATTAGCGGGTGGCCATGTTATAAAATTTTACACGAGAGTTGTTGCACATCCTCCTACGGCATTTGAGCCATTATGAAATTTGAAAGCCAAAGTTAGGGAGTGTGTGTTGCCATTATTTTGGTATATATCACAATTTTCCTAACTTTATCATTCTACAAGGACCCAATTGATTCAACCTTAAATCACGAGTATGTGATTTGTACTATGAAGTCATTAGTCAACATCCACAGTAAACTTTGAAAAAAAAGTTTTTTCTGTTTCTGCGTTTTTAAAATATTAAAAGTTAAATAAAGTTAATTTAATTATGGCATGGATAGTGATGATAGTTAATAAGGTATTTTAGTTTCCAAAGCTCATCATTGCTTAGCGTTGCTTGGAGAGCAATTGACTGATTGAAAAAATTAGTTCAAAAGTGTTATCTTGTTTGTCACATTATGAATTCATCGAAAATATGTCCCTCATGAATAAATGTTGAACAAACCATTAATGGAGTTGGTACAAATTATCATAGTACAAAAGAATATCCTCCAGCTGAGGTGGAATTATTAACTCTGCTTAATGATTCCATGGTTTATGTACTCCTTAGTCCATGGGTTTCACAACCAAACCATTTTAAAAACATATTTATGTGAATCTCATGTTCTATCTATGTCAAATTATAGTAGTGCACCCAAAACTATACATATCATCTCAAACACCTCCAAACAAAAAATAACAATAACTTTTAAATGTTTGAACATATTCAAAACAAGTAAGGTTGTTATGGGAACTTAGACGACGAAAGTGGGATGCACACATGCACATGCCTTTGCTCTTGACAACAATTTTACTCCTTTCCCAAAGACCAGTCTTAAACACCTCCAAAAATAATAACGAGATAAAGAAAAGCAGTTGCATTGGGAAAAGGAAAGCAGAAGCAATAAAAGAAAATGATTTTATTTTAAGATTGATTATTATTATTATTATTATTATATAGAACATAAAAAAGGGGGACTAGAACTAGTTTGCTTTAGTGGTTTGGACAAGCAATAATAAAAATATACCCGGAGCACAAACACAAGGCAGAAACAACAAATAGAAACCAAGTTTAAGGCACCAAATCAAATGTCATCCATCCTAAACCAATCAAAAGCATCAAACGGAGAGGCTGGCGGCTACTGCAGCAGCCGCGCCCGCCAACTGAGACTGTTTAAGGCTTCCCCAGAATGGTTGTTTCGGCGATCATGGAAGTGACAACGTAAGGATCCATGTTTGAAGCTGGCCTTCGATCCTCGAAGTAGCCTGTATAGATTAGATTTGTTGAAAAGTAATTTTAAACTTTGATCTTCAAAGGGCGATGGAGGGAATAATAATGGAAATAAAGGTTTCATCAAAGTAACTTGCCTTTGCCGGCCTTTTCAGTGTCACGGCCAACACGAACGGAGGCTCCTCTGTTTGCAACTCCCTGCAATTTTTCATCATACCACGATTAGTTTTAGAATATTAAAATCAAATTAAAAATGTCTTGTTTTAAGGTTTATTTTAGTTGAAAATGACAAGTCCTAGAACTGAGTAATAGACATTTTAAAAGTTCAATAAAAAAAATACAAGTTTGAATGCTCAATGACTAAAATGTACTTTTTGAAGATTTAAAGATGAAAATGAAGAAAAAAGTTTTGAAGTGTTCAAATATTTCGATATGATTACAGAGTATACATTATACAACATAATGCTGAAATTAAATAGAAAAAATAAAGGGGGCTGAACAACAAACCCAAGAGAAGGTATTGATATCGGCAGTCTCGTGGCGGCCAGTCAACCTCCTCTCGTTGCCTTCTCCATAGGCAGCAATATGCTCTTTGTGGCGCAAACTCAACTTTTCGATGGCCTTCTTGATCACATTAATACCACCATCGTTTCTCATTGATTTGGTACTGAGGCAAACCAAAAGTAAAACACAAAAAAGATTTCAGATGACATGTCAACTCAAATTATTACAGAACAAAACAATCAAGACAAGTTCAATGAAGACAACAAAACCTGTAATTGGTGTGCGCACCAGCGCCATTCCAGTCGCCCTGATTGATATTCAAACGATACGTCACAACTCAAATGATTCAATATGTAAGCACCCAAGACCAACATAAAAGTATTGAACTTAGCACACACCTGAATTGGCTTTGGGTCGAAGGTGACAACGACTCCAGCGATTTCCGTGATCCTCTGTTTCAACCACAAGTCGAGGTTTATTTTCATGTATTAAACAAAACCCTGTCGTAAAATAAGTGTAGTATTTTCATATTTGAATAAAAGCATACCTCAAGGATGTATCGGGACATCCATAGCTGATCACCAGAAGCAATACCAACGGCAGGACCGACTTGGTATTCCCACTGTCCACCCAAAAATATATATATATATATATATATAGAATTGTTTGTTTAAAGGAGAAAAAAAATTGCGTATTTATGTGTGTTTTTGGACATAGGATATTATGATGAAGACGCACCTGTCCGGGCATGACTTCACCATTGATTCCACTAATGTTGATTCCGGCGTAAAGGCAGGCCTTATAGTGAGAGTCCACAATATCTCGACCGAAGGCCTTATCTGCTCCGGTACCACAGTAGTAAGGACCCTGCACAGGTTAATTAGATAAACGCTTTTAACAAATCTGCTGGATATTATATTATATTAAATTTCCAACCCCAGGTTTTCGGATTGAATTTGTGATTTAAGAAAATCCTAGTTTAACAATATATTAATCTTAATTATTAATTATACGTTCTTAACAAGTTTTGAGTCCCAATACTTTGTTAAAAGCATTTTACAACTATTTACGCTCTGGACTTCTGAATCAATAAACATGATATTTTCGAGTGGACAGTACTCGTGTCCTCAAATACCTTTAAGGTAGCCTTAGTTATTGTTTAATTTACATTTTCTAATTCTAAAAAGAAAGATGTTTGAATTTTTGTTTCTCTAATACTTTGTTGTTCTAAGTTTTTCTTTTAGATTATTGTACATGATTTGGCAATAAAATATCTACACAGTTGGTGAAGAGGAGAGCTTTGATGACGATGAACAAACAGAAACTAGGGTACCTGTGGGCCTGGGAAGCCACCGATAGGCCAACCGAGGGGCCAGTGAATATCCTTTTGGAGGAGAGTGTATTCCTGTTCAATTCCATACCTGTTCCCACCATCAAAATATATCTAAGAAATGAATGATACAATTGAACCAGTAAAAGCTGTACGTTTGTATCCAAATTTAATTTGCGCAATAGTTATAATCATAAATTTATCATAAAATAATATTCAGTGAAAAAGAAATAACATTTAGAATAAGACAGGAAAAAGGAAGTGGAAATTATAATGTTGGAAATGGAACACATAAGAAAAGGAACGGATGAGAGACGTCGGATCAAAGTTCGAAGAGGCAGGACTATGTGAATTCGAAGTGCTTACTTTAGTGCTGAACTGTGATAAAATAAGTTATTGTGAAAAAAAGCACGCATGGGAGATTGGTGAGGCGCCTACCTAAGATGCAGCTTTAGCTAACACATGGGACCAATATTTTTCTGGACCAATAGTTAATTTAATGCACACAATAGCAAATTGCTACCTACTAAAATTATTAAAACCAACAAATTATTAAAAGTGGCATCATAGCAGGGAGGACTTTCAGTCAAAAGTTGACGGTGGACCTATTTTAATGACTAATCCATTTCAACATTTTTCACACCCTTGTAACAATTACCAATTTTATATTCGAACACCACACCCGCTCATGAAAAAAAGTCACCGCTACCAAGTTCCCAACCCATGGAGAGTGGAGACGTGTTTATGAAGTAAAATAAGAAAACGTAGTCATGGGACTATAAAGAATTTGCTGGCTTCTATTTCAATATTTTTGAAAATCGTGATGGAAGAATAGTTAGTCAAAGTCAACCTTCTTTTTTTACATTGAAAAGACCATTCCCCAATTTTTTATAATAAAATGTGAAGAGAATGGTTGAAAATAAATTTGTTCCCTTCGAATTATGGAATCAAACCCCATCTACTAATTGAAAATGGGAATGGGAATGAACAAATAGAAACCAACTGGAATAAAAAAGTTAGTAAAATAAAAATAAACTGAACTGTAATCATGGTATTAGAATTTAAAAAAGTCAATATTATTTTTTAATTGAAAAAACCCCATCACATGTGACATAACCAATAAATTTCCACAATCTATGAACATGAATTGTGAAAAGTCAATATTATTTTTTACTTTGAAAATACCATTCCAATTTATGATTATGAGTGTGAAAAGAAATCGCACCAACTGATTGAAAATTGGAATGAATAAAAGGGTATTAAAATTCCATCCACGTGTCCAATGAAATTCCCACATTTTATTTTATTAGGTTACAGTTATGGAAATTAGCATTTTCTTAATATCATATATCATAAAAGTACATAAACATTTAAAAAAGAAAGTAACAACAAGTTGTCCAATATAATGTAAAATAATTATTTATTAATTTAAAAAAATTTCCATCTCATAATTTTTCTAGATACGACATTACTCACAAAAAGAAATTTTTATTTCCACGTTTTCATCAATTTAATATTTTCATTCTATCATACAAAAATCTCCAAAACATAAATTAAGATGTCATTAAAATAAATATAATAAAAATAGAAAACTAATGGTAAATAATAAAAATACTGAAAATATATACAAAATAGATAAATAATAAAATGTTTATTTATTTAGAAATAAAAGAATGTTTATATATTTAGAAATAATAAAAAATTTATTTACTAATATAAATTTATTCTTTCCATTTAAAACAAAATAAATATCCATTTAAAACAAAATAAATATCCATTTAAATACAGAATGTTCAATATGGTATTCATCCCTAAAGAATCTGAAACATATCAATTAAGAAAAGTAGTGAGATTCCAATATAATTCTTCCTGATTTTGTGTGAAACCCACTAAAACATTTTAAATTCATTTCAGAAAAGTGTACATATATATATTAGATTTTACTTTTACATATGAATAATATTAGATGTCACGTTACCAGGGTTCCTCGGCAACGACGTCAGGGTTGCTAAAAATCTTGGCGGCGTTGAATCTCTTGTTGGTGGGAATCGGCTCGCCAGCTGGTGTATAAGCATCACACATCACCTAATGTTTTGGGCCCATTTTGAAAGAAAAAGACGAAATTATCCCTCAAATTCACTTTTAAAAAACACCAAATTTTGTTACTATTTTACCAAAATGACCGGGGAAAACCGGTAAATCCACCTTACCAGGATGTTGTTTCCTCTTCTGAAGGGATCCTTGAAAACCGCCTGAGGACTGTTAACAGCCAAACAAAACTAACGCCGTTAAAAGTAGAAATTTCAGATAGGAACAAAATAGTCAAAGATTCTTCGCTGAATCGTAGAATATTCAGCAAAGTAATTTTGGATACTCTCGATCAGGACCGTTGATCCCCACCCTGAGAGTAAACAGTTGCATTATGAACAGGTGGCGTATGGAAATGGGTTGAGGGCGTTATACATACTATATGATGACTTCGCTGTCGTCTCCGGGGGCTTGATTCGTACTGGAACCGTCATAGTTCCACTTTGGAAGTTTCGCCGGATCAGTCACCGGGCCCGGAAGAGTCTGAAAGGTTTTTTTTGGAGAAAATTATTCAGAAAGCGAAGAAACAATCTGACGAATGTTTTTCGAACGAGTCCATAGAAAAACAAAATGTGTACGGAAATGCTTTCCAGAAAAACAGCGGATTATTAGTTTGTGAGTTCAAATCAAACGACGAAATCTGAAGAAGGTGACCGCATTCATACTGAACAAAAAATCTATCGCGTATATGCTACGAGAAAGTTTCTCCAGAAAAGTAGTTATACGTGTAACCGATTTCAAAATGGAACAAAGGAAATAAAAATGAGAAAAACATACGAAATCAGAAGAAACGATCTATAAAAAACGATACAGCTAGACAAATCTCTACAAGTAGATTCTCAAAGAATGATCGATTCCAGAGACCCAAACAAAAAATCGAAGAACGAAAAAAAAAATACAGAGAGAGACATTTTAGTTCTGAAGAAATGACTTGCATAGATAATTTTCCTAACGATTTGAAACATCCAGAAAATTACTCCGGAAAACAAATCAAACACAATCAGGGAGAGATGAACGTTCAGAATCTAAAGAAAATGATCTGCAACAGTAAGTTTTCAAGCGAAATGAAACATAAAGAAAATTTATCATATAATACTTCGAAAAAAGCATGATCCATTCCAAACTCTCAAACGAAAAAAATCGACTATAGCAAGAAAACAGAGACATTAATAATCAGGGAAAACAAACAGAATCTGATCCAAACACAGAAGAAACGAAAAAACAATCAATTATACCCTAGCTTTGCTCCTCAAATCGAGTCCCGATCCTCCGATCCTGCAAGAGAAGAAACAAGCATAAGGAAAACAGCGAACAATAGTGAGGATCAGAAGAGAAGGGAGAGAGTAATTACCATACGTATTCAGCGATGATCTTCTCGGTGGTATCAGTGAGGTTGAGATTGATGAGATCGGAAAGGAGAGACATGGCGACTGAGGCAAAAGAAAGAGAAGGGAAAATGGTTAGAGAACGAGGTAAGGTGGGATTTTAATAGGGGACTGCCAATGCCTTCGCTAGTCGCTACTAACGTCGAGGGCGTTAGGATTGATGACAACAGGGCAAAACAGTGCCAAAATAAAAAGGAAACAAATGTTTAATTATTTCTAATTATTTTTAAATTTCCAATTTAAAGTCTTTACATTTTAATCAAAAGAAAATTATTCTAAATTGCAAAAATTGTTAAAAATATTTCATTTATAAAAAAACTGTCAAAATATTTATAAAATATTAAAAAAATTCTCTCAAAATATCACTAACTAACAGATTTTGAAATTTTTATATATTTTCGAAAATAGAAAATTATATTATCCAATTAAATTGATGATATAAATTTGGAGACAAATTTTTAAAAGTTTAATGATGAAATTAGAATAAGATAGATAGTTTAGATAATAAAATGGGATTTAAATGAAATGATGAAATTAGAATAAGATAGATAGTTTAATGATGAAATGCCTCACACCACCCAATTGCTTTTCTTTTAGTCACGGTTTGTTTCTTTCTTCTTTCCATTGCTTATTTATTTCTTAATTCCCAAAAAAAAAAAAACAATATCAAAAATGCAATGTTGTGGACCTAAATCGCTAACCTCGATTGAATTCACCTTTTAATTTTCACATTTTTTTATTTGTTATCCTATTTACTATCTTACATTCATCCTTTTTTATCTTTTAGTATAATGTTTTTTTGTTTCTTCTCAAATTATAATAGTTTATCTTTAAAATGAAAGTTTACAAAAGTAACAAAATAATTTATGATAATAGAGTTCATGTCACTTATATTTTTAAATTTACAAAAATAGCAAATTTAAAAGTCATCTTATTATCGTCATATTTGTCAAATTTGCAATATGCAAAAAAAAATGTGTTATGTGTTGTTTTTTTTCTAAATTTTTTTGTCATCTAATGCAATTTCCCTTCTTAAAACACATTATATTGTAACTCATGTTAAAATAATCCATATCTCAAACACATAGTATTTATAACCTAATTATAACAAAGGAGTGAGTTTATTGTAATCATACAAATTATATTTGTGTTGTAATAATGTGTTTGGTGTCTAAATTATTTTAGTTTGATAAATAAATAGTAAACATTATAACAAATAATAAAAAATGATGATACATGCAAACTAGTAGAAATAGTTTCAAAATTGTATTTTTGTTTTTATGGTTTGACTATAAATTCAAGTTTCTTTTTTTTTTTTATAATAAAGTTGAAAACTTGATACAAACAACTTCAAACTCGAAAAAGATGTTGTTAATGATTAAATACGTCAAAACATACTAGAGATTTTGTATTAACGAGTCTATGAAGTTTTACAACATTAAATAAGTATTACGATCTATTAGACATAATTGTAGAAATCTAAAAACCCTACGTCTATTTTTAAATCAATAGAACTATTTGAAATATAAATTAAAAGATATATAGAATAAGTAGATATGGTTTAGAAAGTCGTGAATTCAACTCGTAATTGAACCTTTTTTTTAAATAGTTGTATTACTATTTATTTGTTCGGTGTCGTTGGATTCTAAATTTCGTCCAAAATCAAATATATCCATGTATTATCATGTTTTCTAAATGTGACCAATTTCATTTATTTTCTAAAAAAAAACGTCGGATTGATCTTACCATTGTTTACACATTCAATTTATTTGGGGACAGCAAGCAAATTACATCATAGCCCCGTAATTAATGTTGTCACGGAGAATTGTGCTAAAAATGGTGATTAGTAAAATGTGTACAAAAATGGCCATTAAAGTCAAGTCTCCTACCATTTTTCTTCTTTCTTTTTTCTCTTCGGATAAACTCAAAATTCAGCATTTTGTGTAGAAAAACACTCACCACCAACTTAAATTCTTCACTTCTTCATTATTGATTATTTACTTTGTTGGGTTATAATGTTTTAAAATATCTAAGTATCATTGATTCATTTATGTGACACCTTCCTAGCACAATCATTTTCATTCCCATGTTCAAACGACAACACACTTGCTTCTTTTTTTAATGATTGATTTAATATTTAAACTACTTAACATACATTTACTTGCTTTCATGTCACCAGTCTATCGTTATTCACATTCTATATTTTTCACTCCATTGTTTATAGGATCAATTTAAGGATGGTTTACGAAAGGTTAAATTTGAGTTCTATTTTTCATTTTAGTTTTTATATTTTTAAACAGAGAAGGTAGATTGTTTATTAATTTAATGAAAAATTTTACCTCAGAACATTTAAAATTCAATCTCTCAAAATTAATTTATATAAAAAATGTTTATTAATAACAATGCAAGCAAGTAAAGAAAGTAAAAAACGTAAAAAGGTTTCCAACATTTAGGGGAAGAACATATAATATATAATCTTTATTAGAGAAAAAAAAACTTAACAATAGACTAGTTATATGAGCTACATTTAAATATTTAAATATATTGTAGGTATGTTGATTAAAATGCTAAATAATATAACAATTCATCAAACTAAATATAAGATTAAAAAAAAACATAACAATAAACTTATTAGAAACTAAGATAAAAGATTCACACATATATTAGATACCTCTAAATTTTAAATATTAATTAACATAGGTGTTCGAATTAGCTTAAGTCCACTCCAACTATTTTTACTAAGTCAACTCCGATGGTTTAATCTATATAGTATATATAAAAATATGGACAAAGAAAAACTTTTTGTTTTCAATTTTGTCGTTCTTCTTAATACATTTGTTTGTTTCTTACTTGTGTTTGATTGTAATTTGATTTTTTTGTTTATTTTTTAATTTAAAATTAATTATTAATAAATACTTGGGTATTAATAATTTTAATTTTTTCTCTCCAATTAATTATATCATTTAAATTTCTCTAAAACCATTATATCCTTTTTATCTCCCATCTACTCACATTACACATTCTCTCATATTAACTATTTTGTAATCATTTCAACATTTCAACATTTCAAATTCTTTTATCCTTTCAAATCTTTAAGTATAAATATCACATTATTTTTCTTTCCTATGCATGCTCACAACAAAAAGTTAAAGGGTGTGAATAAATTAGTCTTCCAACAAATTTAAGTGAAAATTTGTGAGTCAATGTTGCTACAAAAGCGCCCACAAGTCTTCATCAGATTTTTGTGATGCCTAAGAGCAACCAATCAACCCAATAAAAAAAATGCAGAGAAATTGACTGGTATTCAATGATGAACAATGTAAAAGTCGGAGACTAAAGAGAGAACAGTTAGAAACGTAATTTCCAAAAAAATAATAAAGTGGCATGCAGATGTCAAATAACTATTTTTCAGTTTTTAATTATTGTTTTGTAGTTAAGTATGTTTTTTTATGTAAATATATAAAATGTGCTAGCACAATATTATACCATGAATCTTATAATTGAGAGATTGAATAAAAAAAAATTATTATCTATTTGTATTATTTCAATAACATATTTGATTTAAATTTAATTATTCATTTAAAAAAACATCTAATTATAATTATTGGGAAATTTGTTAAATGATTATACTTATGATATATGTTAAAAATGTATAAAGTATATAAAATTAGCCCAAAAAATAAACCTAGTCACGTTAATCAAGTTTGACTATGAAACAGTTTCATAGTCATACTATCAAGTTGTATATAATGTTTTTTTTTAATGTTTGTAACAAAACCCAATATGTATATTGTAGGGAAGTCACATTTGATTAATTGAGAATGAGATATAGTATATAAAATAATATTCCATTAGAAGACAAAATAGAGTCCGGTTAAGAAGTTAACATCAAAGAGCGTCCAAATAAAGTGTGTTCTCTAGCAAACCATGCATGCGGATAGGGTACAACAAATGTTATCTCGTAATCAATAATTGGCTATGAATTTCCAATATTTTAAGTTCGGATATAAGAAAATACTTTTACTTATTTAATACATGAATACGAATCTCACTAATTAATAAATTAGTATAAAGAGTGAATAGACACTTACCAATTTGATGAGTTTTTTAAGATAAAAGATTACATTTCAAAAAGTGGATCCTAAATTATTTAGTAAATGAATAAGAATCTCACTAATTAATATATTAATAAAGTATAAATGGTTGTCCAATTAAATTGTTGTAAATTTAAAAATTTATGACTAAATTATTATAGGCTTTGGCAATTGAAAATTATAAAGTTTCCCATATTCATCTATTTCATTTTTTCTTTTTACACTGTTAGAAATTGAAATCAAAGAAAATTATAAGACCAACCCATCATTTATATGGAGGGCCAAAATATTTTGTCTTCAAATAAAAAGAACAATTTGTTTTCTTTTTATATTACATGAAACTCACCTTTGGGTATAGAAATTCCTCTTCAATTTTTCACAAAAAGAAAGAAAGAAAAAAGAGAAAAAGAAAGAAAAAAAAAAAAAAAAAATCAAGAAACACATCTCCATGATGGATTGATTTCCTAAAAGTGTATTTCAAACAACTTTCTAAGTGCTTAGAATGTCAAATTAAACCAACATGAAACCAAACTTGCTTGGAAGGAAACATGAGTTTTTGTTAATGGTAGCTAGAAACGGTGACTTTAGCCTGGGGACCTTCTTGAATGTAGATAAAAGCACATTCAGAACCAGGTTGAAGCACTGTTAACCATGTTGGAAGCTCGTAAATTCCTTTTTGTTGTGTTGGAGAGAGTCCCCAAATAGGACCTGTGAGGTTATCGAGCTGCAATTTTAGATTTTTAATTGACTTTCCTGATGTGTTCTTGATCTTCACTTGGTGTCTGTAATAACTTTCTTTGTTTACGGTCCAAGTGCTTGTTATTGTGTGGATAAACTCCACTAGAGACCCTGCAAAATATTCACAGTGATGTGTACTTAAAGAATGTGAAGAAAAAGACAATAACTAAATAAATAAACATTTATATCTTTAATTTTCAATTCGATCATAACTCAGTGAATAAAACATAAAATATCATTTTAGAAATTAATGGTTTGATTACTTATTACATAGTCGTAGGGGGGAAACATAACAATATCTCAAATTTTATTTTTTATGTTTACCGATAGCTTAACATGGTCTTTTAACAAGTAAAAGCATCGAATATCTATATTTCAACATACTCTTTCGAAAAGATATTTGGTGGCAATAAAAAAAACAACAATTTTTGTTGTGGATAAGAAATCAAACTTTTAACTCCGAGTTCTTAATGATGTGTTTGGATAATATTTTCAAGTGTAATTTTAAAAACAAGATATTTTGAGAAAAAAAACTGAGTGTTTTGAAACTACTAAAAACTATTTTTTTAAAGTGTATTTTAAACAATTTTCAATAAGTTTTTTTTAAAAACATTTTTTTCTTAAATCAATCTAAACGAAACCTAAATTATAGTAGAAAAAGGTTAAATTGGATTCTAAATTATACTAGAAAAGGGCTAAAAAATGGTACTTCACACAAATAGGTAGAAAGGTGCAATTCAATATAAAATTTTAAAATTAAAATTTAATTAATTAATTTTGAGTACTATCACATATTTTTAAAAGTTTATAGTCTAAATAAAGTTTATTTACTAAAGGAATTTGATTTTAATTTTTATGTTCAAACATGATTTCGAAAAGTGTTTTAAGAAAACTACACGAAAACAAAGTTTGAAAATTACAAATTCCATAATTCGGAGACTAAAGTTTTAATTTAACGATAATAAAAATTAGAATTAAAATAGAAAAATAAATCCCCTGTTTTTTTCCTTACCTGCAGATACAGGGACTTTGGCGTCAGGGGATTCCTCTTCACGTTTCACCGG
This sequence comes from Cucumis hystrix, assembly GCA_025688845.1. Classification (NCBI taxonomy): domain Eukaryota; kingdom Viridiplantae; phylum Streptophyta; class Magnoliopsida; order Cucurbitales; family Cucurbitaceae; genus Cucumis; species Cucumis hystrix. Next base: position 23,666,636 of record CM046883.1, read on the forward strand.
CGGTTGATATCCTCGCGATCCTGTTTTCAACGAACAAACATAAAATCATTAAAAATATTCACAACAAACAATCAAAATCCCTAAAAAAGAAAACCCGCCTTTAAATTACCAGGTATTTGATGGCCATTAACGGAGCTATGCAACTTCGAGAAGAGACCAATCAAAGGAGCAGAAGCGGTGAGTGTAGGCTCAGTCTGTTCATAATCAGATCGCTCATCGCCGAATCTGTCGTTCTTGTCCGGACCGCCGACGAGAGCGCCGTGAAGAATGTTAGGGTTTCCTTGAGGACGATGATACCAGTTATCGAAGCCCTGGACGCAGCCGATTGGAGCGGGATCGGTGAAAATTGAAGCGATTGAAGAGCCTCTGTGGTGGAGCTTTTGAGGAAATTTGGGACCGTAGCCGATTAAATAGCTGAGAGAGTTAGGGTTTTTGCCGAGGATGTAATCGGCTTGGGATTGTGCGAAATTGAGAAGCTCTTTAGGCTCGAAGACGCCGTCGGGACAAATGAGCTTTGCGTTAGCGGTGGAGAGGTAGTCGGAGTAGACGGCCATGAGAAATGCGGCGGCGGAGGCGTATTGCATATTGTTCCATTCGTGGGCGTACAATAATCCACCTGTGGTTTTTGATTAATAAATATTAACCACAAAATTTGAGTGCTTAATTAAATCAGGTACACATAAATATAAACTTCCCATTTAACCTTTTCTATTCCTATCTATGTATTTCTTAATAGCATTTAGTAAAAATTACACCATTCCTAAATTTATATGACAATGTTTATACTCACCAGGAGTTTTATTGATGTTGAACCCATCATTCTTCTCAAGGCATGCACAAGCAAAATAATCGGCTTTCGCCTGATATTGCTTCAACGTCGACTCATAACCACCGCCACGTCCTTCCAACAACACCTAGATAAAATCAAACAATGTCCATTAAAAATCATTTGAGTATAAATTGGTTGGGTATTTAATTTATTTAAAGGAAAAACCAAAGTTCAAATTAATATACTCAATTGAGCTTTACCTTGGTTAAAAGAACTTGAACGCCAGCATATTTGTTGTCCCAAGAGAACTCTTTCATTGCCCATCCAGTTCCACCAAACGACACCGCTTTATCTATCGTGTACTTCAAGTAATATTCATCTCCGGTGGCTCTGAATAACCAAGTTGCCGCCCACAACAGCTCATCCTTCAAATTACAAAACAATGATCTTAATTAGTTAATTGGTTAAATTAATTAAATTGGAATCGAGGAATTAGAGGAGATAAATAGAGATATTTAAAATGTGTTTACCCAGTATCCTGATGAAGTGTAGAACCCTGAAACACATGGAATGGAATCATCGTACAGACCTCTAAAGGTGTCTGCAAATGTGAACAACTGAAAACAAGAAAAATTGTGAGCATCATGAGATTGAGAAAATTATTATCTATACAAAAAAAAAAGGAGAAGGAATGATATTATCAAACCTCTTTAGCATGGGCCAACAAGAGATTGGAATAAGCAGAGTTGTAAGTCTTGAAGGCAATCGAAGCGGCAGCCAAAGCGGCGGCGGTTTCACCGGCAAGGTCAGAGCCAGGATGGGACTCGTCGATCTTGAAAGCGGTTCGAGGAGTGGTCATATCCTCGGGACGTTCCCAACAGAAGTGATCGGAGGAGCCATCGCCGACCTGACCCCAAAGAACGTTGCGCTGAGTGTGGGCTTTGAGAAAGTAATCGGTGGCCCATTTAATGGCCTTCAAAGTATTGTCCATTTGGTTGGCATTTGTAATTTCCTTGTTGAAATCAATGGCTCCCCATGAAAGGATTGTTGCTACGAACGCCATTGGCAGCCCGAACTTCACATTGTCTCCTGCGTCGTAGTACCCTCCAACTAAATTCACCTGCCATGTGAAATTGGTCAATAAGGTATTTATTTTAAAATTAAGTTTATAAAAACTTTTTTTACGTTGAAATTATGGAAATAATAATTGCAAAATTATTATAGCAAAAATTCAGATTTTTATTGACAAAAAATTGAGTTTGGATGATAGATACATGACTACCAATCCTACATAATCTAAAATTTTAATATATTTTAGTTCATCAGTAAACTTATTTATTTTGTTGTGTATTATTCCATTAAAAAACATATTTGTATCTTTATTGGACTAGGTTAAAAATTAGACCATCAAGACTCAATTTAGTGAAAAATATAATTTTGTAAAGGAACATTTTTCAAGTATTTACGAAACATACTAAAATTTTATACTATACCAGCAATCCTAAAATTTTATACTACATAGTAATCCTAAATTATATCAATGTCTATCGATTTTCATGGGTTTGTCATTTCATTTTATAAATTTGGGCCATTAGAGCTTTTGTTAATGATATAAAATTAAGTATATTGCATATGGGTCAATTGGGTGGTTTAAAAGTTATAAAATATACATAACCATGGCCGGAAACTTACTCCTTGTGCAAAACCATCCTTAAGGCCAGAGTCCCCCCGCCACTTAACACGGTGGTCCACCGGAAGTTTACCGGACCTTTGCGCCTCTAAATACAAGAAACTCAAATCCAGAGCATCGCCGTAGTTGAATTCACCGACAGCGGTGGCAGCTTCAAAACAGAGCACGGCGAGGACCAAAGCCAATAAGAATCCTTGAGCCATCGGGCTTCGATGATCTTCTGAGTTTTCCTTTTCTTCTCTTTTTGCATTGAAGATTTCAAAATTCCGTTTGCTCTTTATAACAAACTAGAATTTAGAAGAAATTTGAAAATAGAGTGTATCAAGTGGTAGCCTTCACGTTTGTTGAAGAAGGGCGGGTTTACGACACTGTCGGATCGAGGCCCTCACGTCGTTTCTTAGTGGGAAGCAAATATGAAGTGTCGTTTTGGTATTTGTTTATTGTGGTCTGCTGTTTGTTTCATCTGGACCGTCCACTGCGCCGGGATTGTCTTGATGGAGTTTCTAGCGTTGACTGTTATTTGACCTTTTTAGGTAATGTTAATTTTATTTATTTATTGGAAATTTGGAATAAAATCCAAAAATATTTGAATTTTCTTTTATTATTCTTTAGTTCATTAGATATGGGATCGTTGGGAAGCCACGTGGTAGCTTCTGTGTCGTTTGATTTGGAAACAGAGAGTAGACCGTGTGATTTATCATATAAATTAATTAAGGGGACATTATAATCTAAACTAATCATTAATCAAAACCAGGTACATGTACTTCCTCGGTTTGTTTTTTACTTTTAAAAAATTAAGATCGTATTTACAAATAAAAATCATTCTAATTTCATTGATAGATAAATTCATAATTTGATTATTTTTTTATCGGTAATTATTGTTTGACCCTAGCGAGTAACGATATCAGTTCGTAGAGGTAATTTGTAATTTTCATATATGAATTGACATTTACTCTAACAATAACGATAATAATATGAGTAAGTATAATTCAAATTTCTTGTACAATAACAATATTTGCAACGATAGCGACAAATGTAATGAGTAAGCTAGTGCATTTGAACTGAATTTCTAATGTAGACCATCCTCCTTTTTTTATGTTTCTTTAAGTTAGTTAGTATTTCTTTAACTAATTATTGAGTATCTTGAATTACCATTCTTCTATTTTAGGATTAGTAATTATTTAGTTAAAGCTTGTGTATTTGAGTTACTAATCTTGTATCTTGAGTTAGTTATCCAAGTTGGTTCTAAAACAACTAACTTCTAACAACTCGTATAAACTTCCCGCCTATAAAAAGGCTTCCCCATATTATTCATAAACTCCCAACATACTTTGAGTGTTATGCTTGTTTCCAAACAACACATCTAATTAGGGAAACCCTTAAAATTTCAATAAGGAAAGAATACACCAAAGATTTGTCAATAGTGGACTTCTATCGATCAAAGAAGATGTCCAAGAAAAAACTAGCAATAGGTATAGACAAGAAAATTTTACTCCCATAAACAATGCTGGAATTCTACAATTTTGGCCATGCTCGATTTTCTCAAAGAACCTATCACTATCCAAATTGAAATTTTTTTTATAGTGATTCTAGTGACTTCGATGTATTTCTAAGGCAGTTTAGGACATAATAAGAGGTGACAATACCGAAAAATGGCCCAACGATCCAATCAAACTCATTTTTTAAGAAATCATATTGGAAGTTGGATGAATTAAAGAATCATCAATAATGGATTTTTACTATCCAAGAAGGTTCAAGACTCAAAATAACTAGTTTGGTTATGAAACACGATCAAGAAAGGTTGATTCAATAAAAATCAATGGATGAGTTTTACACATGCTATGAGATTGCACCATATTCAAGAATCCAAACAAAATAACTACTTCGATCCCGCAACATTGAAGAAAATTAATAAAACAATAAAAAAGATTCAACCCTCATTGGGGGAAATGACTTGTCATATAGATCAACTATCAATTCATTTGCAAGAGTTAAAGAACGAATTGGTTTCTTATACGAAAGAAAAAACAAAGAAATCACGGTTGAAAATTTTTCAAATAGAAAATCTTGAAGATAAAATTGAAGAACAAGAGCGTGAAAATGTTGATTTGGAAATGGTCACGAGTGAAGAAAAATCCAACGAATAAGATGTAAAAGAAGTATCAAACACCGAGTTAAAATTGAACAAGAACGACATAAATTAGTTGCGGTGGAAATGAATCTTCAAACCGTAGAATAACTTGAAGCAAACAATAAAGAAATATGATTCTTGAAGAATTTTCTTCGAAAGCTAATTCTTTTAAAATTGATTTCGAGTGAGATTGAAGGAAACATCTTTTTCGGGTTTACGGCGGATGGAGAGGTTCATCTTTTAGTGGCCATGTTTGATTTTTTGTTTCAAGTTTATCCCTTTGATCATAATATTTTTGTTCAAAACATAGGAGGATGGTTTGACCGTCATACTTTGTTGAACAATTTTATTTCATTCCTTTTTTAGCTTTATAAATTTCTTCTTTGTAAAATTTGGGACGTGTTTTCTTTTTGGAGGGATAGAATGATGTAAGAAGACTAAATGTTAATTGGGTAATTAGGTAATATTCTAGATTAATTCCCTTTTCTACTAATTGTAATAGAACTCTATAAATAGGAGTCTTCTCTTGTTTGAAGCACATTATTCATTATAATAAAAGATCCACAATCTTAGTTCTTGGGGGATTTCTCCTTAAGGTTACTTTATAAGTTTTTATATACATATTTTTTCACTTAGAAAGTCAATTCAAATGTGAGGCTAATAATTTTTTTAACTAATTAGATTATAAATATGTTTTTCAAGTGTTTTGATTATACATGTAAAGGCAGGTCCCAAAATTCTTTAAAACAATACATAGTCAACTAGGGCCACCTTTTTCTATCACCATTGATTGATTGCTTTTCATCTAAGCAATCGGGACATAAGTTATTTTTACTTCATTACATTATAACTCGTTATATTATCATGGAAAACTGTCAAAAATATGAAAATTGATAATATATTTATCTTAAAAAAAGTGTAATAAAATTTGGTTTTTAATGATTCTTATTGATAAAAGATAAATAGTTCATTTTTTTTCTTTCTATTTTTGAAAATTCTCATTTAATAAAAATGCAATGTATATGTGAATCTATGACCCATTGACTAAAGATAGAGATCTCAACATAACTCGATTTGATATAATAATAAATCTCATAACTCAATTTGATATAATAATGAAAAAGCAATATATCAGTTTTGCCAACCTGAGCTTAGCTCAACTGGCACCTGTTTGTACATGTGGACAAGAACTTCATACTTGTGCATTTATTACAATACCTTTACAAATTTTTTTTTTAAAGTTATATTGAGATAAGCTATTGTACATGACAAACTGTTAAAAAATATTTACAAAATATAACAAATGATATGTACATCGTATTAAAATACTAATGTCTACCGTTAAAATACTTTTTAATGTTAACTTTATCGAAATGCTATGTACATCGTATTAAAATACTGTACTATGATACAGTAGAGTTAAATGATTTGAACAAACACCAAGACAAACACAACTCTATTGTTATACGAGTATGCTAAAAGTCACAAGATATGGAAACCTCTTTTACTCCACAATGTACTCAAAAAGTAAAATTTGAATTAATTTTCACAAAAACTATCTATAGAACCTATGATTTAATGTAAATTCGTTTTCCATTTTAATTAAAGTATTAATCAATGCTATCTTTGAGTTTGATAAAGCGTCTTGGCTTTGCGCCAAAATATTAAATGTCATCTAGCTATACAATAGAATTTCATAAGTCCTAAATTTAATTAAAACGAAACTCAAAATTTAAACTCATATATTTAACATTTCCACACGAATAAAATAAAATAAAATATTATTTTCATATATAGTAAAATCAATTAAAAAATGAAAAATTTATAAATATAATAAAATTTAACTTCAGATTACTATTAGTGTTTATTACTATTTGCAGGGCAGGGATGAGTATAATGGACCGAAAAATCAAGTCGATCGACCAAATCGGAGTCCGTCGAAAAATGAGAGAGGTCGGTTTTAAAAAGTTTTAATTTCGAAAAATTTCAAAAAGTATTTAAGTGTTAAATCGATTAATCGGCCATTACTCATCGAAGTCGAGGTCGGTTTTGTAAAAAAAGTTGACTTCGAAAGATGATCACCCCTAATTATTTATATCTTAATTTGTAATCGTTTTGTATCTAAAACAATTCTGGTGAGATAAATTTTAACAAAAACTAAATTGATTGAGAAAAACGTAAAATTAGAGATATTTTCAAATATAGCAAAATCGAACAAATATGTTGGATAGTTTTGTATAATTGTGTAAAAACAAATGGAGCATAATCCGCAAAGAACAAAGCAAAGGGCTAGGCGATATGATACACACGTAGCCACATTTCATATACTCCTCCCGCCTCGGGCTCGCACTGTGAATTGGGAAACTCGTTTCTCACTGATCTGATGGTGTGGCGATGCCTAACACAAACTTTAATTTAATCTTCATCTCCTCATTGACCGTACAAACTTCAAAATTTGTGAAACTGAAACAGCAATAGACAAAGCTAATCCCAATTCCAAGAGACAAATTCCACAGATCCTTTGCTCAAATTTGCAGCAAAATCACCGCAACCTGATTGCTATGTCGAGTCGGCCAATCATTACTTTCTCTTAGCACTCTCTTGATCACTCTTGGAAAATTCTTGTTCCTTTTGATTTTGATCAATGCTATGGTTTGGAAAGAGTTGAATTCAGATTATTAACGTGCTGTAGCTCTGCCGGAGGAGGATGGCGTCGGAATCGACGTCTTTGGACTCGATTCTTTTAGAGGATTTTGGTCAGAAGGTTGACCTGACTCGCCGGATTCGTGAGGTGCTTCTTAACTATCCCGAGGGGACTACAGTTCTCAAGGAGTTGGTGCAGAACGCCGATGATGCTGGCGCCACTAAGGTTTGTCTCTGTCTTGACCGTAGGGTCCATGGCCGCGAGTCGCTGTTGTCGGCGTCACTGGCACCGTTTCAAGGGCCTGCGCTTTTGGCCTATAACAATGCGGTGTTTACAGAAGAGGATTTTGTCAGCATTTCGAGGATTGGTGGTAGCAATAAGCATGGTCAAGCCTGGAAGACTGGCCGATTTGGGTAAGTTTTCCTGTTTCAATATCTGACTCGTCTTGCAATTCACGTGTTATTTTGTCAAATGAATACATATTTACTTCGTGGCTGTATAATTTCTCAATATCTAGTTTCATTTGCCCCGGTCAGTGACAAGGTCGCATTGTAATGAACAAATCTTATGTTTGCTTCTGATTCGGAGAACCTCAAGCTAGAGATGTTCACGAGACAGAATCTCCATCGCACTAAAGTTTCTAACTTCAGGCTTGTTTGTAGCTTTTTTGCTTTTTAACTACTTCCATTAAAGTAAAGTGAAACAAGCTCCGTTCATGTAGATATATATGAGCCTTTCCAACCATATAACACTAGTTTTTGGAAACAGTTTTTAAAAGCTTCAGTTATGTGCATAATTTATTGTTCATAACCGGCTAAATAAACTTTTTTGATATGAAAAGTAATAGACTATTGGTAATGGTTACTATTTTTAGAACTAATAGGCAACACAAATTTGCACAATCATCTCGTAAAAAATTCCCGAGGCAACAATGATCATGGCAGGACTTGTTTAAGTAAACCGTTGCAGTGCTTTCATTTTCCAACTGCAATGGATGGTTTTGCTAAATTGAGTTCATCTTTCTTTGGCTCCTTTACCTAAGCTTGTTGCTTACGGTAATATAACTGAAGTAATCAATTGAAGAAAGGCAAAATTTATGCAAACTTAGATGTTGACATGCTTAAAGCCAGCACACAAGTTGTTCAATTTTTTATGACCCTTTTGCAAAGCATCGACAGTCGATTATTTTCCTTTTGTTAACTGTTACCCTATTCTATATTTGTACAAGTTCTAGTGAATGTGCTAAAAATAGGGTCAGTTGTGAAGATAATTAGTGCCTTCTTTTGTTTACCTATTAACGCAATGAATTCTATATTTTCTGTAACATCAAAAGAAATGGAAATACAATAAGTTCTATTTAATATTTGCTTCCCATGCTGACTTCATAATAACTATTTTTTGGTTCAATTTTATAGGGTTGGTTTCAACTCAGTGTACCATTTAACTGAGCTGCCTTCATTTGTTAGTGGAAAATATGTTGTAATGTTTGATCCTCAGGGCATTTACCTTCCTAAGGTTTCTGCATCAAATCCTGGAAAGCGAATTGACTTCATACGTAGCTCTGCCATCTCACAATATAGAGATCAGTTTCTTCCTTATTGTGCTTTTGATTGCAACATGGAAAGTTCTTTTGCTGGAACTTTATTTCGGTTCCCATTAAGAAACACGGATCAAGCAGCCAGAAGTAAAATTTCAAGGCAAGCTTATACAGAAGAAGATATTTCTTCCATGTTTGCCGAACTTTATGAAGAAGGAGTCTTGACTTTGCTCTTTTTGAAAAGTGTTTTATGTATAGAAATGTTTGTATGGAATGATGGTGAGACAGAACCACAGAAACTTTATTCATTCTCTCTACGTTCAGCAAACAGTGATATTATTTGGCACAGGCAGATGTTACTACGGTTATCAAAATCAACAACCTCCACTCAGAGTGAGGTAGATAGCTTTTCACTAGAATTCTTGAGTCAAGCTATGAATGGGAGTGAAACAGAGGAAAGGATTGATAGTTTCTTTATTGTTCAAACTATGGCATCGACTACCAGTAGGATTGGCTCTTTTGCTGCTACTGCATCGAAAGAGTATGACATTCACTTGCTACCTTGGGCATCACTTGCTGTTTGCACAACGGCATCCTCAAATGTAACCTCAGTAATTTAAAAATTTCTTTAATTTGTGCAATCTCTCTGTCACACTTGCATCCACCCCTGTTCCTAATTCAATTGCGTTAGCTTTTGCGTACTAGTATTTATTCTGTCAAACTTGCAAGTTTAATTATCTCAAGTCATTTTTCTACTGCACCATTAGTATTGTTTAATTGGTAATTTTCTCTCTAAAATGTATTATAGATCGGATTTATTAGTATAATTCTGTGATATTTCGTTGTATTGTACATGATCATGTTCACGAGTTGTAGAATCCTTGTTAATAATTTTTCATTGTGTTACTTATGTGCATGATATATTTTTTGCCTCCAATCTTGGTTATTTTATCTCCCTTTCTATGGAAATGAAGACCTTATTTACAAATTGTTATACAATATTTGACAGGACAGTGTTCTCAAACTTGGTCGGGCCTTCTGTTTTCTCCCTTTGCCTGTAAAAACTGGTCTAACTGTTCAAGTGAATGGATTCTTTGAGGTCTCATCAAATCGTCGTGGAATTTGGTATGGGGCTGACATGGATAGGAGTGGGAAGATTCGTTCAATCTGGAACAGGCTCCTTTTAGAGGATATTATTGCCCCTGCATTTATAGAACTGCTTCTTGGCGTGCAAGTATTACTAGGTCCAACAGATACTTACTTTTCCTTGTGGCCTAGTGGTTCATTTGAGGAGCCGTGGAACATATTGGTTAAGCAGGTGTACAAAATTATCAGCAATGCTCTTGTTCTGTATTCAAACGTTGATGGCGGTAAATGGGTGTCACCAAATGAAGCTTTTCTTCATGATGACAAATTTGCGAGAAGTACGGAACTTAGTGAGGCTCTGGTGCTTTTAGGGATGCCTATTGTGCACCTTCCTGAAACTTTGTCTAACATGCTTTTAAAGTTTTGCTCTACTTTTCAGCAGAAAGTGGTTACACCCTGTACAGTTCGTCATTTTCTTAGGGAATGTAAACATGTTTTTACTCTGAACAGACCTTACAGACTTGTATTGTTAGAATATTGCATTGAAGATTTGATCGATGCTGATGTTTGCACACATTTATTCGGCTTACCCTTACTTCCCTTGGCAAATGGTGATTTTGGTTTATTTTCAGAAGCCTCCAAAGGGATCTCTTATTTTATCTGTGATGAGTTGGAATATAAGCTGCTGCACCAGATTTCTGATAGAGCAATAGATCGGAATATAGCCCTCACTATATCAACTAGACTTTCAAATATTGCCAAGTCTTCAAATTCAAATCTGTTTATTTTGAATGTGCATTATTTTCTCCAGCTGTTTCCAAAATTTGTGCCTGCTGATTGGAAGTATAAAAGTGAAGTGTTTTGGGACCCTGAGTCTTGTAGCAACCATCCTACTTCGTCATGGTTTTTGCTATTTTGGGAATATCTTCGCGATCATTGTGAAAATTTGTCCTTATTTAGTGACTGGCCCATTTTGCCGTCCAAATCGAGGTACCTTTATAGGGCCACTAAACAATCAAAAGTGATTAATGTACAGATGCTTTCTCACGAGATGCAAAATATACTTGGTAAACTTGAATGCAAGTTGCTTGATCCTTACTATAAGGTTGAACACCGAGACTTAATTCACTATGTAAATGATGGTAACTGTACAGGCGTTTTGGACTCAATCTATGATGCAATTTCTTCAACTGGTGGTTTAATGCTGACTTCACTCTACAATTTAGAGGTGGAAGAGAAGGATGGGCTGCGTAGATTTCTTCTTGATCCTAAATGGTATCTTGGAGGCTGTATGGATGATATTGATTTAGATAAGTGCAGGAGACTGCCAATTTTTAAAGTCTATAATGGAGGATCTGCTCAAGATTTTTGTTTCTCAGACCTCGAAGACCCTCAAAAGTACTTGCCACCTTTAGATGTTGAAGAATGCTTTCTTGGAGTAGAGTTTATTATCAGCTCTTCAGATAGCGAAAAAGAGATTTTGTTAAAATACTATGGGATCAAAAGGATGGGAAAGACATCTTTCTACAGGAAGTATGTATTAAACGAAGTCGGGCAGTTGCAGCCTGAACTTCGTGACAGTACCATGCTTTCTCTTTTGGTAAACCTTCCACAATTATGTACTGAAGATGTAACTTTCAGGGAATGTTTGTCAAATTTGAATTTTATTCCAACTTCAAGTGGAACTCTTAGGTGCCCTGCTGTATTGTATGATCCTCGTTATGAAGAACTGTGTGCTTTACTAGATGACTTCGATAGTTTTCCTTCCACTCCTTTCAACGAATCTAACATTCTGGACATTCTACAAGGTTTGGGCCTCAGAAGATGTGTATCCCCTGAGACCATTGTGCAAAGTGCTCTACATGTGGAAAGATTCATGCATAAGGATCAAAACAAGGCTCATTCAAGGGGCAAGGTTCTTCTATCATACTTAGAAGTTAATGCAATTAAGTGGCTTCTCAATCCAACAAATGAAGATCAAGGGATGGTGAACCGATTGTTTTCTACAGCTGCAACTGCATTTAGACCTCGCAACTTCAGTTCCGATCTCGAAAAGTTCTGGAATGATCTTCGTAAAATTTCCTGGTGTCCAGTATTACTTTCTCCTCCTTTTGAAACCGTACCCTGGCCTGTTGTCTCATCTGTGGTTGCTCCCCCAAAACTTGTTAGATTGCCAAAAGACTTGTGGCTTGTTTCAGCAAGCATGCGAATACTGGATGGTGAGTGTGCTTCTTCGGCTCTAGCACACAGTCTTGGTTGGTCTTCTCCCCCTAGTGGCAGTATTATTGCTGCTCAACTTCTTGAGCTTGGAAAAAACAACGAGATTGTATATGACCAGATGCTTAGGAAAGAACTAGCTCTGACAATGCCAAGAATATATGCGTTGCTGACAAGTTTGATTGGTTCAGATGAGATGGATGTTGTAAAAGCTGTGCTTGAAGGTTGTCGGTGGATTTGGGTTGGAGATGGGTTCGCAACATCTGAAGAGGTTGTACTTGAGGGTCCTCTTCATTTAGCGCCTTATATTCGTGTTATACCTATTGATTTGGCAGTTTTTAAAGATTTATTTTTAGAACTTGGAATTCGGGAATTTCTGAAGCCCAATGATTATGCTAATATTTTGTCTAGAATGGCAACCAGAAAAGGTTCTTCTCCTCTGAACACACAGGAAGTTAGGGCAGCCATTCTCATTGTACAACATTTGGCTGAAGCTCAACTCCCAAAGCAACAAATTGATATATATTTACCTGATATTTCATGTAGACTTTTTCCGGCCAAGAATTTAGTTTACAACGATGCTCCCTGGTTACTGGGCACAGACAATACTGATGTTTCATTTGATGGGGAGTCGGCTGCTTTCTTGAATGCAAGGAAAACAGTTCAAAAGTTTGTTCATGGGAACATATCCAATGATGTTGCGGAGAAGCTTGGTGTCTGCTCACTTCGTAGGATTTTATTAGCTGAGAGTGCTGATTCTATGAATTTGAGCTTATCTGGAGCTGCCGAAGCTTTTGGGCAGCATGAAGCCTTGACAAACAGACTTAGACATATACTTGACATGTATGCAGATGGTCCTGGGATTCTATTTGAGCTGATTCAGAATGCAGAGGATGCAGGCTCCTCTGAAGTGATATTTCTTTTGGACAAAACTCATTATGGAACATCTTCAGTATTGTCTCCTGAAATGGCCGATTGGCAAGGACCAGCTTTGTACTGTTATAATGACTCTGTTTTTAGTCCTCAAGATCTCTATGCAATTTCACGTGTCGGTCAAGAGAGTAAGCTGCAAAAACCATTGTCCATTGGAAGATTTGGTTTGGGCTTTAATTGTGTATATCATTTTACAGATATCCCCACGTTTGTTTCTGGGGAGAACATTGTCATGTTTGATCCTCATGCTTGTAATTTGCCTGGGATCTCCCCATCACATCCAGGACTCCGAATAAAGTATGCTGGAAGAAAAATTCTGGAACAATTTCCTGATCAATTTTCTCCCTACTTGCATTTTGGTTGCGACATGCAAAAGCCATTTCCTGGTACACTCTTTCGTTTTCCCCTTAGAAGTTCAGCTCTTGCTTCCAGAAGTGAAATCAAGAAAGAAGGTTATGCACCTGAAGATGTTATTTCACTTTTTTTTTCTTTTTCTGAAGTTGCTTCGGATGCTTTGGTTTTCCTCACCAATGTCAAAACTATTTCCATATTTATAAAGGATGATATAGGACATGAAATGCAATGCCTATATCGCGTGCATAAAAATACTATTAGTGAACCTACAACAAAATCTACTGCACAGCAGGATATTATGAACTTTATTTATGGAAACCGCCGAGGTGAAATGGACAGGGAACAGTTCCTAACGAAATTAAATAAATCTATCAACAAAGATCTCCCATATGTGTGTCAAAAGCTTATTATCACGGAGAAAGGTTCTGGTGGTGACATATTGCAGCACTTCTGGATAAGCTCTGGATGTTTAGGTGGTGGGCTCCCAAGAAACAACTCAGGCGTGGGTGACAGATCCTTCAATTTTATCCCATGGGCTTCTGTTGCCGCACTTTTACATACTGTAAAGGTGGACGAGGAAATGAACCATGACCCAGAGACTGAAAATAATTGGCTAATTGCTTCTGATTTAGTTCAAATTTCTTCTGCTTCTGTACAAGACAGAAAACCTTTGGAAGGACGTGCCTTCTGCTTTCTACCGTTACCTATTAAAACTGGTCTCCCTGTACATGTCAATGCATATTTTGAGCTTTCATCAAATCGGAGAGACATCTGGTATGGTGATGACATGGCAGGGGGTGGAAGAAAACGTTCAGAATGGAATTCTTATCTCCTTGAAGAGGTTGTCGCCCCAGCTTATGGTCGCTTGCTTGAAAAGGTTGCATCTGAGATTGGTCACTTTGGTTTATTCTCCTCATTTTGGCCGGCAGCAGCAGGAGTAGAACCTTGGGGATCGGTTGTGCGAAAACTCTATAGCTTTATTGGAGATTTTGGTCTTCTTGTTCTATATACAAATGCTAGGGGAGGCCAATGGATTTCCGCAAAACAAGCCATATTTCCTGATTTTTCTTTTGACAAAGTGCATGAGCTTATTGAAGCGTTATCTGATTCTGGGCTGCCAGTCATCTCTATTTCAAAGTCAATTGTTGACAGGTTTATGGAGGTGCGTCCGTCATTACATTTTCTGACTCCTCACTTGTTAAGAACTCTGTTGATTAAAAGGAAGCGCGCATTTAAAGACAGGAAAGCAACCATTTTAACCCTTGAATATTGTTTGGTTGATTTGAAACTGCCTTTACAATCAGACAGTCTGTGTGGATTGCCTCTACTACCTCTTGTAGATGGTTCATTTACCTCATTTCACAAGAATGGGATTGGAGAAAGAATTTATATTGCCAGGGGAGATGAATATGGGCTTCTCAAGGATTCAGTTCCCAGCCAACTTGTGGACCCTGATATATCAGAAGTAGTTCATGCAAAGCTCTGTGAGGTAGCCCAAGCTGAGGATTTAAATATTTGTTTTCTTTCATGTGATTTGCTTGAGAAACTTTTCCTGAGATTTCTTCCCACAGAATGGCAAAATGCTAAACAGGTGAACTGGAAACCTGGTTATCAGGGTCAACCTAGCTTGGAATGGATAAGATTGATTTGGTGCTACCTCAAGTCACATTGTAATGATCTATCTCAGTTTTCCAAGTGGCCTATACTGCCCGTAGGGGAAAATTCTCTCATGCAACTTGTTCAAAATTCGAATGTTCTTAGAGCTGATGGATGGAGTGAGAACATGTTTTCGTTGTTGCTAAAAGTTGGGTGTTTGTTTTTGAGGCGTGATATGCCAATAGAACATCCACAACTGGAAAACTTTGTACATCCTTCAACTGCAATTGGTATTGTAAATGCTTTTCTTTCTATTGCTGGTGATATTGAAAACGTTGAAAGGCTATTTCATAATGCATCTGAAGGTGAGCTGCATGAGTTTCGGAGCTTTATTCTTCAGTCAAAATGGTTTCTTGAAGAAAAAATGGAAGCCATTCATGTTGATGTCGTCAAACGCATCCCCATGTTTGAGTCATACAAGTGTAGAAAATTAGTAAGTTTGAGTAAACCTGTAAGATGGATAAAGCCCACTGGTTTATGTGAGGATTTTTTGAATGATGATTTTGTGCGCGTAGAATCAGAAAAAGAAAGAATCATTTTAAAAAAATATTTCGGGATTGGGGAACCGTCAAGGGTAGAATTCTACAAAGATTATGTTCTTAGCCATATGTCGGAATTCCTTTCTGAAAGGGAAGCTCTTTCAACCATTCTGCTT
Source organism: Cucumis hystrix (assembly GCA_025688845.1). Lineage (NCBI taxonomy): Eukaryota > Viridiplantae > Streptophyta > Magnoliopsida > Cucurbitales > Cucurbitaceae > Cucumis > Cucumis hystrix. Next base: position 23,682,308 of record CM046883.1, read on the forward strand.
GATGTGAAGCTTTTAATTGAAGATGACGTCTCTCTCAAATCTTCGGTTTCAATGGTACCATTTGTTTTGACTGGCAATGGATCATGGCAACCACCATCAAGGTTATGTCAATTTTCTGCTTCCCTCCTTTTTTTTTAATAAACAGAAACAAGCTTCTTTATTATTGAAAAGAAATGAGGGAAGGAAATAGTGTCCACAATTATTGTGAAATATCGATTGAATCCTTTAACTTATTCAACTGCGGGTTTGCCACATCTCTTGAAATGAAATATTTTTACTTTCAGAAAAGAATAAAAAGAAATGAAATATTTTGCCTATGAAAAACAAATGTATCTATGCTGCTGTTAGAAAATGAGATTATAGCTAGCCCTGAATCATCCTTTCATTTGGATTTATTATTTATTCTTAAAAATTAATCAGTTTAGAAATTTTCTGATTCTAGATTGTTGTTAACAACTTAACTTGTAATCATCGTTAGTTTTGTATTTCTTAAGAGAACCTTAAGTATGCAATTTCTAGCAGCTAAAAGTTACTTTATTCAATTTTTTTTACCAGGCTATATGATCCTCGAGTACACGAGTTAAAAAACATGCTGCATGAAGAAGCATTTTTTCCATCTGAAAAATTTTTAGATGACAATATTTTGGATGCTTTAGTCAGCCTTGGACTTAAAACATCCCTCTGTTTGACTGGCTTGCTAGATTGTGCTAGGTCAGTTTCACTGTTGAATGATTCTAATAATTCTGAATCACAAAGTCACGGAAGGAGATTGTTTGTGTGTTTAGATGCTCTTGCACACAAGCTCTCAATCAACGTGGAAGAAAATTGTTATGAACCGCAGAATTCTATGCTATTTAAGAGTGACCATGTGGGTGATGATGCTTCCATGCAAGTGGGCTCTCTCAATAGAGAGGATACCTCTGATATGGGCATTGATTCCATAATAGGGAACCTGACTATTGATGGATCCGAGGAAGAATTTTGGTCTGAAATGAAGACAATAGCTTGGTGCCCTGTTTGTGCTGATTCACCTGTAAAGGTACTTCCATGGATGAAAACCAGTAGTCAGGTAGCTCCACCGAACAATGTGAGACCTAAATCACAGATGTGGATGGTCTCCTCTTCAATGCATATTCTAGATGGTGTGTCTCCTTCAGTATACTTGCAACAAAAACTTGGTTGGACTGATTGCCCTAGCGTTGAAGTTTTATGTGCGCAGTTGACTGATATTTCCAAGCTTTATGGTGAGCTGAAGTTGCATTCTTCAACAGGATCTGATATCAACACTGCGTTGCAAGATGGGATTCCCATTCTTTACTCAAAACTGCAAGAATATAGAGGAACTGATGACTTCGTGCTTATAAAATCTGCATTAAATGGTGTATCCTGGGTTTGGGTAGGGGATGATTTTGTATCCCCAAATGCTCTTGCGTTTGACTCACCAGTAAAATTCTCTCCTTATCTTTATGTTGTTCCGTCCGAATTATCAGAATTTAGAGATCTACTTTCAGAATTAGGTGTAAGGCTTAGTTTTAATGTCAAGGAATACTTGGATGTTCTTCACCGCTTACACAGGGATGTCAGAGGGTCTCCTCTATCCACAGATCAGATGAATTTTGTAATTTGTGTGCTTGAAGCTGTTTCAGACTGTTGTGTGGACATGCCAGAGTTCACCACCACCAGTATTCCTTTGCTAATTCCCAATTCTTCTCAGGTTCTGATGCTAGCAAATGATCTGGTTTACAATGATGCACCTTGGATGGAAGACAAGAATATTCTTGTTGGGAAACACTTTGTACATCCAAGTATCAGCAATGATTTGGCAGGCAGGTTGGGCGTGCAATCTATTCGTTGCCTCTCGTTAGTTGATGAAGAGATGACTAAAGACTTACCATGCATGGACTATTCCAAAATTAGTGATCTTCTGAAGTTGTATGGCAATGACTATTTGTTCTTTGACCTTCTGGAATTGGCAGATTGCTGCAGAGCTAAAAACTTGCGGCTAATATTTGACAAAAGAGAACATCCTCGCCAATCATTACTGCAACATAATCTAGGTAAGTGATAAAACCTGTCCTATTATGTCTGAACAGTAATTAGTTAAAAATTTCCTTTGAGATAATGGAGATATTAGATTTTTCGTTGACCGAGACAAGAAGTTAAGTACTTATCATGGGTTCCATGGTTGCTACTTATCTTGGAATTAATGTCCTACGTATTTCCTTGACACCCTAATGTTGTAGGTTCAGACAAGTTGTCCTTAAACAAAAAGAAGAAAAGAAAGAAAGAAAAAAACAATTTCTATGATAAGGAAATGGTTGAATTTTTGGATGTTTTTCATTATTTTATGAGAAGCAAGAAAAAATAGAAAAATTATTTCAAATGGTAAGTTATAGCAAAATTTTAGTATCTATCAATGATAGACACTAATTTTTTGATAGATTCTGAAATTTATTTTATAACTCCTGACTAAGCTGTAAACATCCAAATCTCCCTTTCTGTCATCAATATTTGTCTCTCCATCCAAATGCAGCAAATAATAGCTAGAAAGGCTCTCTCAATAATAGTTCTCTTTCTCTTCCTTTTATTCGACCTGCATGGTGATTTCATCTATTAATGAAATGTTTCTTTTACCAAAAAAAGAAAAAAATAAGAAGAAAGAAGAAAAATTGAATGTTTAAATACTTCTAGAGAAATGCGTGTCTATAGAGGAGTACATTCTTTGTCTTCCTCTGATATTGAAATATAGCGGTATACCATTTTATTTGGTACTTTGCTGCAACCTAGGTGAATTTGCCCATCATGAAATTTTCTAATTTTCATTGGTTGCGTGTTCTTCTGAATTTGTACATGCACAGGTGAATTTCAAGGTCCTGCACTGGTTGCAATCTTTGAGGGCTCAAGCTTAAGTACTGAGGAAATCAGTAGTTTGCAATTTCGTCCTCCTTGGAAATTAAGGGGCGATACTCTTAACTATGGTTTGGGACTGCTCAGCTGTTATTATGTTTGTGATCTCCTTTCTATTATCTCTGGTGGCTACTTTTATTTATTTGATCCCCGTGGAATTGCTCTCTCTGTAGCTCCAAAATCTGCTCCAGGGGCAAAGGTGTTTTCTTTGATAGGTATCTCTTCGTTCAATCACATGTGAATACTTTTATGCTCTCCTCAAATAAATACTTTATTTGAACTTTGAAGCTTATTTAGTCTCAACAATATCTTCGGCACATTTACAGCTTAACATAATGTATTTTCTTTTCTTTATTTCGAACCTTTACAGACTAACAAATACAAGAAAAAATGCATGTTGAAAGAATGGCATGTCCTTTATCCTTTTTATTTGCTAAAAACATTATTGTAAAATAAAATGAAGAAAGTAGATGCATGTTTAACAACAGAATTCTCTGAATTACAAAGCATATGCTAACAAACATCTCTTTTTTTTTTTGTTTTTGACATGGAGAAGAAGCGTTTTATTGATGCTATGAATAGAGAGATTTAACAATCAGTTATTAATAACGAGCACAATTTCCTTGATGTTTCATCTGTAACCAATTATTTTTCTCTTCGTTTTTAGGTAGTAATTTGATAGAGAGATTTAATGATCAATTTTATCCTCTGTTGGGGGGTCAAAATATGTCATGGCCATCGGATTCAACCATAATTCGCATGCCCTTATCTCCAGCATGCTTAAAAGATGGACTTGAGTCTGGAATAATAAGGATAAAGGAGCTAAGTAGCAAATTTTTGGATCATGCTTCAAGGTCACTTTTATTTTTAAAATCTGTCGTGCAGGTATGGCAGCATTCCTTTTTTTTCTTTTTTTACCTTGTATAGTGCCCTATAACTGTGAACTCTGTGGTGCTATGCTATTAATGCAATGATAAATTCTAGAACGGGTCTGATTTTAGGCCAATGTGATTATTCCTGAGCATTCTTCTATTTAATGTGTGTGTTTATGTACATTTAATTATTTTCTTTTTAACTAGTTTTTTAACATGTATCATGCGCACAACATTTCCATTTTACTTTATCGTATATTAAATTTGATTTTCTTTTTAAGAAAACAAATGATTTATTAACTAGCATGTGGTTTATTCAGTATTGTTTGATAATCATTATTCTTAAAGTTTAGCAATAGTTGTTATAATAAAATAACATCCATTTTATTGGAACTATTTGGTAATATAATTTAATGCAAAATATGAACTTATGTATGTAAAATATTCCAATTAAGATTCTTTTTCTTTTTCCTTTTTGTATTTGATTAACATTTGGTACCATTAAATTCAATCACACATATTTTTTACTATAACAATATGTAATATTTATTTTGAAATCGAGACATTGATAATGGCAAAAAAGCAAACATGAATATACCTTATTGGTCAAAACAATATTACCTTAAAGGTTGGAGGTTTCAATCTCCCCACCACTTGTTGAAATAATTTTTTTTTAAGAAATCTGTTAAAGTACAAGTTCATTGTTTTTTACAAAGAAAAGAAAGAATCTATTTATCATCTACATTTTTATATATAACCATCTTGTGTAATTTATTGTGAGTGGGTTTTTTTTTATTCTTTTGGAAACAATATAATTTAAGGGTAAAGAATACAAATAGTTAGTCTAATTTTCTACTTAACTGAGGGATAGCTGAAAAAGTCTTGTAACTCTAATAATTGTTTTACTAAATACAGTAATCTAATTATTTGAGAGGTTGAAGAGTTTTGCAAGATATTAATGCTTTTTTGGTATGAATAACCCAATTGGGCCAATACAATTAATTTAGAGCTACAAATCACATTAGTGGAAGGAAAAATAATATTAAGTTAAAAATGAAGAATTGTCGTCCAAAAAAGTTTGTTACTCATTCATACATTTGCGTGTATTATAAATTTTTCAAATTTATTTGATTGCCTAAGAATGAAAGTTAAGTTTTATGTCTGATTTTTACTAGTGTTGCTATTGTTATTATTCGAGGCAATATCTCTATACTTTTATCTTGATTCAGGAACTTTATACACACACACACATTTTAATGCAAGGCCATTGGTCATGTTCAAGAGTAACTTTTAACAAATTATCAGGTTTCATTCTCGACTTGGGACCAAGATGGGCTTCACCTACACCAAGATTATTCAGTCGGTGTGAATTTATCATCTGCTATAGCAAGGAATCCATTTTCAGAAAGGAAGTGGAAGAAATTCCAATTATCAAGGTTGTTTAGCAGCTCAAATGCTGCCACAAAAGTGCATGCAATAGATGTAATTCTACTCCAGGGAGAAACTCAATTTGTTGACCGGTGGCTTGTGGTGCTTAGCTTAGGTTCTGGGCAAACTAGAAATATGGCTCTTGATAGGTAAGTTTGCTAATTTTGCATTAAAAATTTTGATAGGTAAGTTTTCCCGTGCTTGGGAAAAAAATTCCTGCTTTCTTGTTTCATGTTAAAATACATAAAAAGCATTGTATTCTATTAAGTGTTGCTGTACACCTACACATGTATTTATTTTACTCAAACAGCTATATTTCAATTCTTATCTTAATCGATCTTTTTGGTAGTGTTAACTCTTATCATTTTCTTCCTTCGAATATGTATCACCTCTCATATTTCAAACTCTTAGAAAGTGAGTATCTTGCTATCTAAACTACCAAGTGGGTGCTTGTGAGAGTGAGAGATATGAAGCAGGGGCCATTAGATGGTAGGTTTGAATTATTTTAATGAAACCATTAAAATTAATCTTTTGGAGTTTAAATTCAGAAGATTTTGCCTTGTCTAAGGAAGGTACGATGGAAATAGAATCTATTTGAAAAGCTTAAATTCCAATATCTTGTAGTTTATATTCTTCACAAATTTATTCGATGTTTTGTCACCGACCTTTGTTCCTCAAAAAGGACTTTTTAATCTTTTTTGGAATTAGAAGTGAGGACAATAGTATCTTATGAAATTTCCTATTTGCAGGCGATATCTTGCGTACAATTTAACACCTGTCGCTGGAGTTGCAGCTCATATTTCTCGCAATGGCCTTCCTGCTGATATATATCGAAAGAGCCCTTTGATGGCTCCCTTTCCTTTATCTGGTGATATAATTTTACCTGTTACTGTTCTTGGATGTTTTCTTGTATGTCACAGTGGTGGTCGCTATCTTTTCAAGAATCAGGTTCTTGAAGGGTTAGTTGAACCCCTTGATGCTGGAAATAAGTTAGTTGAAGCCTGGAACAGGGAATTGATGTCCTGCGTTTGTGATTCTTACATTTTCATGATCTTGGAAATTCATAAACAACGAAAAGAATCTTCAAGCTCTGCATTGGAGTCGAATGTTAGTCATTCCATAAGTTTGTCTTTGAAGGCATATGGAAATCAAGTTTATTCATTTTGGCCTAGGTCTGAACCTGCTAATTTCAGTAATTCTGATCTGGACAGAGGATTGAAAGCAGATTGGGAATGTCTGGTTGAACAAGTAATCAGGCCATTTTATACTCGTGCTATTGATCTCCCCGTGTGGCAGCTTTACTCTGGAAATTTAGTTAAGGCTGAAGAGGGTATGTTTCTTGCTCAACCTGGCAGTCCCGTGGGGGGTAACTTGCTGCCAGCCACAGTTTGTAGTTTTGTCAAGGAGCATCATCCGGTGTTTTCGGTGCCATGGGAGTTAATTAAGGAGATCCAAGCTGTGGGAATTACAGTACGCCAAATTAGACCTAAAATGGTTCGGGACCTACTCAGGGCTCCTTCAGCATCTATAGTTCTTCAATCAATCGATACGTATTTGGATGTTCTTGAATACTGCTTGTCTGATATTGTGTTGGCTGCATCACCTAACCATGCTGTGGATAATATGGGAAGTGACTCTGTTAACACTATTTCTGGTGGTAGATCAACAAATAGTACAGAAGGCAGTTCAACTTCCGTTCCAGTGTCTAGCATGCACAGTTTTGGCAGGTCATCTAATCAGAATGCAGCCAGTTCAGGCGATGCTCTTGAAATGATGACAAGTTTGGGTAGAGCTTTACTAGATTTTGGTCGAGGAGTCGTTGAGGATATCGGTAGAAATGGAGAGTCCTCGTCTCATGGTAATACCTTTACTGGCAGAATTAACAGCAGCTACAGAAATGTGGACCAGCATTTTCTACAAATGGTTTCTGAGCTCAAAGGCTTACCATTTCCAACTGCATCCAACAGTGTAGTAAGATTGGGGAGCATGGAACTTTGGCTTGGTAGTAAGGATCAACAGGAACTGATGATCCCTTTGGCTGCAAAGTTTGTCCATCCTAAAATATTTGATAGATCAATTCTGGGAAACATCTTGACCAATGATGCCCTGCATAAATTTTTGAAACTACAAAAGTTCTCTCTCAACTTACTGGCAACTCATATGAGGTCAGTGTTCCATGCGAACTGGGTGAACCATGTAATGAGCTCAAATATGGCTCCATGGTTTTCATGGGATAATAAATCAAACGCTGGTGTTGAGGAGGGGCCATCTTCTGAATGGATAAAACTCTTTTGGAAAAATTCTAGTGGTTCGTCAGAGAACCTTTTTCTCTTTTCTGATTGGCCACTTGTTCCTGCTTTTCTTGGAAGACCCATCTTATGCCGTGTAAAAGAACGTCATCTTGTCTTTCTTCCTCCTGTCACACATCCAGCTTCACCGAATTCTATCTCGGAGCTTGTTGCAGGGGGCAGTGATGTGGCTGAGACATCTTCGAGTGAGATTTCCAAACCTGAATCCATTCAGCCTTACACTTCAGCTTTTCAGAGATTTCAGGACACATATCCTTGGCTATTCCCTCTTTTAAACCACTGCAACATTCCAATATTTGATGTAGCTTTCATGGACTGTGCTGCTCTATGCAACTGTCTTCCTAATTCCAGCCAATCATTAGGGCAAGCAATTGCTTCTAAGTTTGTGGCAGCTAAAAATGCAGGTTATTTTCCGGAACTTGCATCACTTTCAGATTCAAATAGTGATGAACTTCTCATCCTTTTTGCTAAGGACTTTGTTTCAAATCAAACCAACTATAGGAGAGAAGAGCTTGAAATATTACGAACTTTACCCATATATAGAACCGTCATTGGATCATATACACAACTGCGTGAGTATGAGCAGTGCATGATCTCTTCAAATTCATTCCTTAAACCATATAATAAAAGCTGTCTATCTTATTCATCAAATTCAATGGAATATTCATTACTTAGAGCCCTCGGAGTCCCTGAATTGGATGATCAACAAATTTTGGTCAAGTTTGGGTTGCCTGGATTTCATTCCAAACCTCAATCAGAACAGGAGGATATCTTAATATATCTATATACAAATTGGAAAGATCTTCAATCTGATGCCCAATTAATGGAATGCTTGAGAGAGACTAAATTTGTTAGGAGTGCTGATGAATTTTGCACTGATTTGTTTAAATCAACAGAATTGTATGATCCGAGTGATGCTTTGTTAACGTCTGTCTTCTCTGGTGAAAGAAGAAAATTTCCTGGGGAAAGGTTTAGTGCTGATGGGTGGCTTCAAATTTTAAGGAAAATTGGCCTTAGAACTGCGGGAGAAGCCAATGTCATTCTTGAATGTGCCAAAAAGGTAGAAACTCTAGGAAGTGAATGGAGGAAGTCGGAGGAGAATAGTTTTGATTTTGATTTGACAAATGCTCAAAATGAAGTGCCCATGGAAATATGGACTTTAGCTGGATCTGTTGTTGAAGCTGTTTTTTCAAATTTTGCTGTCTTTTATAGCAACAGTTTCTGTAATGCTCTTGGCAATATTATTTTTGTTCCGGCTGAATTAGGCTTTCCAAATCTTGGTGGCAATAAAGGTGGAAAAAGAGTCCTCACTTCGTACAGTGATGCAATTGTATCAAAAGACTGGCCATTGGCTTGGAGCTGTGCTCCAATTCTTTCGAAGCACAGCGTTATACCTCCTGAATACTCTTGGGGAGCACTTAATCTGAGAAGTCCTCCAGCGTTCCCCACAGTACTAAAACATTTACAGGTAGCCACTCTACATCCTTCTTAACTCTTATTATTTTAATTCTCTTATCCAAAAAAAAAACACTTATTATTTTAATTATAGCAATCTATGAAAAGCATTGTTGATGTACTTTTGACACAGGTCACTGGGAGGAATGGTGGTGAAGACACTCTTTCCCATTGGCCAATATCTGTGGGCGTAATGTCAATCAATGAAGCTTCTTGTGAGGTTTTAAAGTATCTCGAAAGGATTTGGAGTAGTTTATCTTCTTTGGGTAAATATTTGCCATATTCTCAAGCAGGACCCCCTCCCCTCCCCTGTGGCACTTAAAATCCTGTGTCAAGTAGTTCACATATTTGTTCTGTTATTTTTTTATTATTAGATATATTGAAAGACGTGTGAAATAATTTTATTCATTTTATAAATTGTGAAATGGGTTAAGTTATACTGTGACTGGCTGCAAGTACATGTGTGTGTCCTAATCATATATTATTTTAAGTCACGATTTATGCTCCTGCAAACAAAATTTAATCATATTATACACTAGTTGTTTTGGGCAATATCATTTTTTATTTTTTTGCAATGCATGTGAGAAGGCATAGTTCGAGCATATATAAGAGTATATTTTTTGTTTTCCCAGTCCTTATCTGTACAAGTCTTTGAAAGCCTTTTGAATTAAATAGGGAAGACTCTGGGAAAGAAAAATTATCAGCCACTAACTTTTATGTGTATGCCTTCTGTGCGTATTTTTATATGGGGTTTTTCAGTGCTAGCTAGTTTCTACAAGACTTGTCATTTGAGTGTAGTAATTGCTCTGTTCATCCTTGCAGATATTTTGGAATTGCAAAGAGTTGCGTTCATTCCTGTAGCTAATGCAACACGGTTGGTCAAAGCTAATGTTCTCTTTGCGAGATTGACTATTAATCTATCTCCTTTTGCATTTGAACTTCCCAGTGGATATCTTTCTTTTTTGAAAATTCTTCAAGATTTAGGGCTTCAGGATGTACTATCAGCTGCTTCTGCAAAAGATCTTCTATCAAGTCTTCAAGTAGCTTGTGGATATCAACGCCTTAATCCTAATGAACTTCGGTCTGTGATGGAAATCTTACATTTTATCTGTGATGAAGCTACTGAAGAAAAGATGTTTGATGGTCGGGAACTTGAAATCATTGTCCCAGATGATGGCTGTAGACTTGTTCATGCAGCATCCTGTGTGTATATTGATACCTATGGTTCCCGATACATAAAATGCATCGATACTTCTAGGCTAAGATTTGTTCACCCTGATCTTCCTGAGAGGATATGTCGAATGTTGGGCATCAAGAAACTTTCTGATTTAGTCATTGAGGTAAGCATGCATTGTTGATGTATCAATTCTTGTGAATCCTGTCTTTCCCCTCTTCTTTTCGTTCCCTTTCTGTCAGTTGACAAATGCTATTTTTTAATTTGAAACCAACTTGTGCGGCAGGAGTTGGATCATGAGGATAGTATAGATCCCTTGGAGCATATTGGAGCAGTGTCTTTAGGATTCATCAAAACGAAGCTTTTGAGCAAATCGTTTCAGAATGCTGTGTGGAATATCGCCAATAGCATGGTTAATTACATTCATCCAAATAAAAATCTAGATCTGGAGGTTGTAGAGGAATTACTGAAATCAGTTGCAGAGAGGCTTCAGTTTGTTAAATGTCTACATACTCAGTTTTTACTTCGTCCAAATTCCATAAACATCACACGTCCTGCTAAAGATTCCATTATTCCAGAATGGGAGGACGGAAGCCATCATAGAGCTCTTTACTTCATTAAGCAATCAAAAAGTTATATTTTGGTTGCGGAGCCCCCTGCTTATACATCAGTCTTTGATGTCATTGCCATTATTTTGAGCCAGATTTTGGGATCACCTATTCCCTTGCCTATTGGATCTTTGCTTTTCTGCCCTGAAGGCACTGAAAATGCCATTATGGATATATTAAATCTTTGTTCTGAGAAGAAAGAGAATGAAAAATATACTGGAATTAGTAGTTTGGTTGGTAAGGAAATACTACCTCAAGATGCTCTTCAAGTACAGCTTCACCCTTTAAGACCGTTTTATGCTGGAGAAGTAGTGGCTTGGCGGTCCAAAAGTGGAGAAAAGCTGAAATATGGTAGGGTCCTTGAGGATGTTAGACCATCAGCTGGCCAAGCACTATACAGATTCAGGGTAGAAACAGCAACAGGCATCATTCAGTCTCTTCTTTCTTCGCAAGTTTTATCGTTTAGAAGCATTCTCATTGACGGTGGCTCTTCCTCTACAAGCTTGCAAGATAAGAGTTGGATGGTAACTGATAGTGGCGCTTCTATCAAAATGCCAGAGATCTCTGAAGGAGGCAAAATACGAGCCCAGGTTTGGTTCTTCTAGTTTGTATTTCAAAATTTTATGCCATATATCCCTTCACTTTTATGCTTGGATTTGGAAACTCCACGATGGATTCATTTTAGTTCTTTCTTGGACTCTGGCAAAATAAGTGTTATATTATGCGCCTCTTGCCTTATGTATCTGCCATATATAAATTCTTATACTAAATAACAAAGATAGACCTTGCATCAAGTGTATGCATATTTGGGTGAAATATAGAGGAAGTTTATTTAGTTTCATAATTGGTCCAATGGATGTAGGCATTAAGTGGACGAGATACCATGCTAAATAAATAACATAAACGTGAGAATCCAATGACCTCATTTCTTTTAGAAAAATTCTTTTAAATGACAAAACTGCTGAAAATATTTATAAATATAGCAATATATCAGTCTATCTAAGATTTCACATAATAGTCTATCGCACTCGGTCACTAATAGAAAGAAAATTTTTGCTATATTTGTAAATATTTTGTTGTTTTGCTATATTTGAAAACAACCAAAATTTTATTTATTTAATGATAAAAAAATTGTGCTTCCCTTTGTGAGAAATAAAAAGCTACACAAGACAAAAAAAAAAAGGTCCAGCCCTGACTACATAAAAAGACTCCAAAAAGAAAAAAAAAGAAGAGGAAATTAAAACACCAAGCTCATAGTTACAAAAATAATTTCACTTAATGAAAATACTCAATTGAACTCTTAAGTTTAAATAGTTATTCATATCTTCTATCAATGACCATTTATAGATCCTTAAAATCATCTCAAGGCTTCTTTTGTGCTACTTGAAAAACCGTTGTTATTTCTGCATAAATTTTCAACTTGTAGACTAAAAATACTTTATTCATTGGTTGGCGCAGCCTGTTGCAGAGCTCCAATATGGGAAAGTATCTGCTGAAGAACTGGTGCAGGCAGTTAATGAAATGCTTACTACTGCTGGAATCAACGTGGATATTGAGCGGCAGTCCCTCTTGCAAAAGGCCTTAATCCTGCAAGAACAATTGAAGGATTCTCAGGCAGCTCTTTTGTTAGAACAGGTGAGTATTTGCTAAATCGTTTGTGTGCTCTATGTATTGTGTAGAACTATGTCAGTCTATAAATTACCAAATTGATGTGACCTAGCATCTAAGAGATAGAACTCCAGGAATACTCCACAAGAGTCTTAATTATTTAAAAGTCGCAGTAGTGTGAATACAAATGACTATTCCTTAGTCATAGTAGATGCTAACCTACCAAGTAGAAACTAATTACTAACAAAATAACCAACGTGCAAATCCACTTGAAGCCAAAGGTTTAGTCTCGCCAAATCTCCAAATGTTTGGCAAGTCAATGCCCAACAGTGAGTTTCTTTGTTGTCTCATTAGATGTGAAGTCGCAATGGGAGGGAGTAAAGACAGTATAATGCGTTTAATAGGAAGGTCATAACATGGTGGCCACCCCAAAAAAATTCACAAGATTTGGAATCTTGTGACAAAGTGAGTTCACTCGGTCATTTTCAATGTTAGACTAAAATGGAATTTAAGCCTACTCTGCTTTGCAGCTCAGCCGAGGGCTGTTCTGACCGAATCCCATGGTCCATATTTCCTCTTTCACAAAATTCAGTTTTTACCACGAGAATTTATCACTTTGAGAGCCATTTTTGTTTTTCATTTTTGTTGATACCAATTGATAGATTGAGATATAAATGAAATATTAGGAAAGATTCCAAACTATTTGAAATTCTTACTCAATAACTATCTTTCTCTAATTCTTCAACTCCCCCTACTTGTAAACTCAAATTACCTTCACTTTAGTTCTAACTCACTAATTCTCCACAGTATAACTAATAAAAAACATGGCCATAGTCTTGTTTAATTTTGCTACTTAAGTTCTTTCTTCTTTTCAAAAAAGAAACCTCATTGTTCTTCAAGTCAACAAGAAGCATAACTTTCTACCTCAAGATTTATTCATGGTTTCGGGATCAATTTTGCAGGAAAAATCTGATGCTGCAGCCAAAGAAGCCGATACAGCGAAAGCAGCTTGGCTTTGTCGGGTTTGTTTGACTTCCGAGGTAGAAATAACCATAGTACCTTGTGGCCATGTTCTGTGCCGCAAGTGTTCTTCTGCTGTTTCAAAGTGCCCATTTTGCCGACTTAAAGTTTCAAAAATCATGAGAATATTTCGACCTTGATCTCTTCTAATTCAAGGTTTAGAACAACATGCAAAAGAATGGTCATTTTGACCTCGGAATCAGTTGGCTAAAACCCAAGAAGCAACATGGTTTACATTTTGGTTTTCCACACAATTATTTGTTATGTTTGTATATCAGAGTCGAAAATGTAAATGAAATCTTAGTTTCCTTTTTCTGTAACTTGTCATTCATTGGTGTACATATTGGAAGTGTAAGTAACATTGATATGTCCAATAAGATTTATTCTTTATTAGTGGAAAACAATTGTTTATCCGTTAACTTATTATTGGATTGTTAAAACGTAATAGCAAGTACCAAGACACACTCATATGCCTGTTAGAGATAAAGAATGTGAACGTTCTGGGTGTTTGGCAGCTTGGGTAATTTGGGAGAGGGGTTTTGTTTGGTTCATCAATAATTAAGCTGGTTTATTATCTTGTTATTCGCATCAACTCATATTTTTTATATTGTTTTTCGTGTCGATTCTTCCAATAACTTTCCTACCATTATTACCAACTCAACTCATTGTTTTTATTGTTAACCAAACCTCTCCTTCTAGAGTTTAAAGAGTAGGATTCAAATTATCTAGTATAGAATTGTAATATGTATTTATCATCATCAAAATTGATTTTGGTGTATGATCGTAGTTAGATGCAAAAGCAGGGTGTAATGGCAAACAAGTATTCGTTGACGAGGTCATTTCTATATAGGAAGATTATTTGTTATCTCATTTCAACATTTTTATTTCAATGATCCTTACGCAGGCAAGGTAGCCAAATGTTTTTGACAAAAAGATAGAGAAAGAGAGAAAAGAGTTTAGAATTTTTAATGGGAATATTATTTTAAATAGCCTTTATTTATTATATTTATTTTATAGTTTAGTCCTCAAGACTTTATCCGTTTGCACTTGGAGAGGCTTCAAAATCACCCGCGAAGCCGTTTGTTTGTGGATAATGTGAGAGAGAGATAAGAGAGAGAGAGAGAGTTCATCACCCAACACTTCTCTCCCTCCTTTCCTTTTCTCTCTTCAATGGCCACTCTGCAACAACAACTCCTCAAACCTTCATGGACTTCCTCTCTCGTCGCTTCATCCACCTCTCCACGCCATTCCCTCTCTCAACCCCAACTTCTTCCTCGAACTCTTTCTTCCACTACTCCCAAAGCCTCTCTTCACAATTCTTCCATCAACCGCCGCCACTTTGTGGCTGACACCGCAGCTGCTGTTTCACTCTCGCTTTCTCCCTTTATTGCCCCAGTACAGCCGGCGAAGTCCGAAGAATCTTTGTCGGAGTGGGAGAGACTTTACCTTCCTATAGATCCTGGTGTTGTCCTTCTCGACATTGCTTTTGTGCCTGATGATATGAACCATGGTTAGTTTCCATTGCTTCGGTTCTTTTTTTGCTTGGTCGTTGAGATAGAAATGCACGAGAATTTTGAATTTGTTTTTGTTTTTCTACTGCGAATTTTGCGATTCGCGACTTCGGAACTCACTGTTTACGATAATGAATTATTGGAGTTTGGGAGAAGTTGTACATGGAACAGCTATTTGCAGGCTTAATTTCTCTATTCTAGTCAGGTTAAGCTGGTCTTGTGAAACCTCCGCATACCCAATTATTTTTACGCCTAATCGAATTCGGGGAAAGCAATTTCTGGTTATCATTTCTTCAAATGTTTTTTTTTTATCTACCTTGTTGCTGCTTATGGACTTTGTCAAGGTTCCTGACTATTGTAATTTTGTAGTTTCTCGTTCCTACACCTGTGGTTTTGAGTTCGTTTCACCAATATAATGCTATGAAATCATTTGACACTTCCAGCCCACTGCAGGCTTTCTTTTGGGGACTAGGCAAACCATTTTAGAGACAAAAGATGGTGGAAGAACATGGGCTCCACGTTCAATACCATCGGCTGAAGAAGAAGACTTTAACTACCGATTTAATTCTATTAGCTTCAAAGGAAAGGAGGGATGGATTGTTGGCAAGCCTGCAATTCTGTTGTACACTTCAGATGCTGGAGAAAGTTGGGAAAGGATACCTCTTAGTGCTCAGCTTCCTGGAGATATGGTAAACTAATATGTAATTATCAATGATAAGGAATTGTCATATATGATCATGTGCTCGAATTAGAATTTTTCTATTCTTAGATTGAATGGTACGTTTTAGCCTTTTCACTATCAATTGTAGTTATAAATCATTCACAGCAACTCAAGTGCCCTCATTTACAAAATTAAGATAGAAATTTTGATTTTCTTAAAATATATCTACAGCTATAAATTAATCGGTTTTTTTCTTTCTTTTTCTGCCAGTAAATGCTTATATTTGACTCTAAAATGGGTGACTCTATTATAAATCTTCAGGTCTACATTAAAGCAACTGGAGAAAAAAGCGCAGAGATGGTTACTGATGAAGGTGCAATTTATGTTACATCTAACAAGGGATATAATTGGAAGGCTGCAGTTCAGGAGACTGTTTCTGCCACTCTTAATAGGTGAGCTTCAGCAGGAGAGATTTTTCCATTCTAAGAGTGTTTAACATAAAATACTCATTGAGAATTTAATCTTGAAATCATAGAGGAATAATTAATAAGCTGCTGACTGATAAAATTTTACTAGCAGCTTGTGGCAGGATATCATGGGCCACAGTTTGCTAGTTTAGCTCATTAATGGGATGTTAATGTGGTTTTTCTTAAAACTTTTTTCAGAACAGTTTCTAGTGGTATAAGTGGGGCAAGCTATTACACTGGAACTTTTAACACAGTAAATCGCTCTCCAGATGGGCGTTATGTAGCTGTTTCAAGTCGTGGTAACTTCTACCTCACCTGGGAGCCGGGGCAGGTTTGCTTCTGTACTTATTTCTCTTCTTATCTCTCTTCTTCTAAGTGTACTTTGAACTGGGTGTGGAAGCAGTTTGGTCCTGCTAAATAAGATTGTTGAGTGCTGAGTTTCTCGTCAGGCTTAATCACTACATCAGTCACTAAAACTTGGTTTTATTTGCAATTCCAGCCATTCTGGCAGCCACATAATAGAGCTATTGCAAGGAGGATTCAGAACATGGGGTGGAGAGCTGATGGTGGTCTTTGGCTTCTTGTACGGGGAGGAGGACTTTTTCTTAGTAAAGGGACAGGGGTAAGTAAAGTTGGTCCTTTTCATTTCTAGTCAAGCCACGCTAATGAAAAAATGGAAAATGGTTTAGAGTTGCATTGTGGGTTTATTTTGACTTTTAACAAGAATCATTTTCCCCTCCTCCCACCAGTTACACAAGCCTTGAACATTGTATGTATGCTTTTCATCTTTAGACTTATGGCTATTGGCTGCATGATAACTCAATAGTATAACCCTACAAACGCATTGCCTTTCAGATATGCTTTCATAGTTTCATTTATAACTTTTGTTGGGTTTTTTTTTCTTTCATAATCAAAATGATGAACATATTGGAAATGGACAAAACTAAATTTTCATCATATTCATGGTTTTCTTGAAAACAGAGTGACAAGTAAATTCTAGATTGTCATTCTATCCAAAATTGTAAGCTAGAAGCCTAGACCTCTCAGCCAATTTCTGCCAAGTATGTCTTGTTGAATTCAATATGTTTTATACAACAGATAAGTGAGGAGTTCGAAGAAGTTCCAGTTCAAAGCCGAGGTTTTGGCATATTAGATGTTGGTTATCGTTCAAAGGTAATCATTTAAAATCATTTCAATGCCTATATTTCTATGTGTCTTGAGATTCCTGCTGATATTGTGATTGAGATAGAAATAGTAATTTTGTTAGTTGACCTTGGAGGCTGTACTCAATGAATCTCAGTGATTTTTGTGGGAGATTACATAAAGGGCCAGACAGAAGCCTCAGTATGATTGTTTAGATTTTTAGTTAGTCTGATACATATTTGTGGTACGCGGTGTGACTGTGTTCTACATGTTCTCTGGAGTAGTTAGGTTTCTTGTATGATCACAGATCTTCCTGCAATTATTAACGCGAGGAATGATTGGTACTGTCATAGAACCTTTACAATCTTGTGTCATAATAAATAATTGCACTCTCCAAGACACCTTGAGCTAATTTGGAAGTCACACATATTATTCTTAGTAGTCATATCTAATCATTCCTTGACAATGAATATATAGTCTGTGTGCTGAATTTGGATATCCATATCCTTTGAATTTATCATGAGCACCAGACAGAAGGAAGTATCATCCCTTTGCAAATGGTGGATTCTTATGTATTTATTAATTTCTGGTCTGAGTCGTTCAGGAAGAGGCTTGGGCAGCTGGGGGAAGTGGAGTACTTTTGAAAACTACAAATGGTGGCAGGTCATGGACCCGTGATAAAGCAGCTGACAATATTGCAGCCAACCTGTACTCTGTAAAGTGAGTATGACCATTCTGTAAATTTCAGTTTGTCTTACAATTTTTTAAATCTGAAACTACCTACTTTGAAGACTATTCCTTTATATAAACTCTCTTTCTATGGCTGGCCTTCCTTCCTCGGATGAATAAAGTGTAAGGAAGAATCAAAGCTAACCTTGCTTCTTCTATGGTCTTTTTGGGTTGAGTGTTGGGATCACTTTGGGAAGTTAAAACTGTTTTTAACATGTTAAGGACACTTTTAAAATGTTTTATAGGGTTTAGTTATATAATTGAAAATAATGTTAACAAATTGTGTAACCATTGAGAATCACTTGGAAGTTATTTTAAAGTATCAAGTTTTTATTTCAAAAGTCATCTCAAACTCACAACATTGAAATAATATCTAGTTTTGTGGCCAGGAAAAGCCTAACATGATCATAATCGAGATGAAATTTTGCTTTGACTTTGCTAATGAAGTTTAGTGGATTGGGTTTAGTACTGAGCATAAGTTCTTTACTTTCGATTTACCTTCACACATGTTGTCTCTTATAGTCCTTGATACATCTCCGCAGGTTTATAAACGACAAGAAAGGTTTTGTGCTCGGAAATGATGGAGTGTTACTTCAATATCTTGGTTGAAGTGTTTGATTTTCCTCGGTAATAGTTCATATCACTACTTTCCTTCTCCTCTTTGAATTTTCTGTCTCACTGTCACTGTAAAAATTCTTCAGCTAGGAAAAAGAAGAATTGTTGACGATAATCAATTGAAACTTGAACCACAAGGTTAAAATGTTCATTTAAATTGTTTGGGGCTCAAATTTATGTTTACATATATTTTTGGAAAATTGATGTTCAAAATTGTTTTTAAAGTTAAACGCTGGAAAAGAAAACTTTTTAGAACATATTTTTTGTTCAACACAAAATTTATTTCAGAGGTTTTTTTTTCTTAAGCTTTATTTTAAAATTTTAGAGTTCAAAGATTTTGGCCCCTCATAGCTGTTTAGTTAAGAGCTTATAAGCTATACTTCTACCTACAAGAAATGTGAAAACTGTAGCATGAAAGAGAGAGTGCATAAATTTCATAAACATTAAACTAAGAACAAAACTGTTTCAACTTTTGACATTTTTCTTATTCAGGTTACGGAATCAGATTCTATCTATATGATGCTTGCGATGGAAATTTTGTATCATTAAATCATAGCTTTGCATTCTTGCTTTCGATGATGGGATGAGGCGTTAATGCTACCAAGTTTCATATCTTATTTTCATTTCTGAAGGTCACAAACTTTGAGCAATGCTTTCATTTGAAAGAATCGACATCGTAAATAGTTTTTCGTTTTTTGTTAATATTTGTAATCTAAATCTATACTTGTTCAGATGCCCATTGTTGAATGCAAACGATGATGAATTTGGAGGTTATAGATGTTTTTTTGTCCTCTGATTCTTACACAACTTTACTGTATATTTGAACCTTCATTTATGCACATTACCATTTCATTTCTAGGATTTGATGGGTGTTGTGCGTACACTCTTTTAATTTCAGTAAGTTCAAATGCCTTTCGATAATACAAGTTTTATGTTATTTGAGTTATGTCAATGATTTCAACTATTTTTCGTGTTATTTTAATTCAAATTAGAATTTTTTTTGATATTTTCTTTAGTTCAAATAGGTTTAGATGTTGCATCATGGAAACAAAGAATCTAAAATGAATAGAAGGCTCTATGAAGTGTATTTGTTTTAGTCTAAGAGCTTATAAATGATATTCTAAAATAGTTTGGAACTTTGATGAATGTAGCAGTTTTCTACATTCAGTAATCTTCATAGTAAATTTTTATCTTTTATTTCTAAATACTCTACCTAATCCCTTTGAGTTTTTCTTTGTAATTTGTGCTACATATATAAATCACTTAACCATCAATTGACTAAATATAAATTAATCCAATCCAATCAAATCAAATTTGCTAAGGGGTGAATCCTCCCTATTTATTTTATGAAATATTTTAATTAGTTGTATCTTGTAAGTGATGAGAAGTGGATACACAAAAGTAGATGCATTTCGAGATGTACCTCATTATTATTCTAAATTAATTCTATCAAAGTGAGTATAACCATACAAATGTAGTGAGTAACCAAAAACTCTCTAATTAGAACCTTCTTACCTTAGTAAGGTATAAGGGTGATATTCGGTTTGTTTTTGACGGGTTTGAGGTCAACTAAGAACCAAAACAAATCAATTGTGTTTAAAAAGAAGGGATCCAAACCAATGTCATGGAACAAAACCAATGAATTGATTTTATTTTGATCAGTTTATTATCCGTTTGGTTTTCAATTCTATGCATTTTCTTTTTTTCTTGTAATTTTCTTATTTTTGTTTTTATTACACACTTGTTCTGAATTGTTCTTATTGCTAATTCAAAATTAATTTTTTTTGTGTTTTTTGAGCAGAAAAAAAATTATTTACAAAATATTATTAAAAAAAAGCTTAAATAAGTAATATATATTTCGATATAGTTTGCTATATTTTATAAATAGTTTCAATATTTTATTCTTTCAAAAAATAATGTTCCATAATTACCAAAAGAATAGTTTATATTTAAGAATGTGTACATATCATTGAATTTTTTGTAAAGGTATGGTAATAAATTTAGGGGTAGGGAGTTGAACCTGAGATCTCTTGTTCACATAAATACATCTGCCAATTGAGCTAAGCTCATATTGACAATCGGTTCAATTTTGATTGTGTTTTTAACCAAAAAAAAAAAAAATTATCCCAACCCATACTTATTGGTTTTCTCAAATATAAACAAAAATGTCCAATCTTATACTTAAAAAAACAAAACCAAACAAATCGATTTGATTTTTTGGATTTTCACGTTTTAATTAGATTGTTGCAAAGTATAACAACAAATATAAATTAATTTTTTTAAAAAGAAAAAGAAAAATTATCAAAAATAAAATATTTAACAAAATATTTAGTTTTTTACCTTTTGAAAAAACTCCTCAAAAAATAATAAATTAATTTTCTTTTTATATAAGAACATTTTTTAAAATAGCAAAATAAATTAAAATATTTATAAGCTATGGTAAAATTCTAGATTCTAATATGCGATAGAATTTGCTATAGGTTAGTTAATATTTTGTAAAATATTATTTTGAAAATTTCCCGATTATATATATATATAAAAAAAAAAGTGAAATAGGAGAGTCGGAGGAGTTTGAGTTTGAGTTTGAGTTTGAAACGAATGAAACGATAACGACTTCGAAAAATATAAAAACGCGCGGGTAAGTATTGTACGGAATCCTTATTCCTTAAATTTGCAATTCATCAAAACAAAGATGAATCCATATTCATCAACGTACGGATCAAAATCAGCTTTCATTCTCTCTCTTTCTCTTTCCCTCAATTTTTGGGGACGACCTTCATCCAACACCATTTCTCCTCCCCATTTACCCTAACAAAATATTCTTCTCAACCATCTCTCTCTTTCCATTTTCTCCTCATTTCAACATTCTTCCTCCTAAATCCTGTTTCTCTCTTCATCGTTTCTAGATCTGATCATTTTCCCCTTTCCTTTGATTCACCATTCTTCTCAAATTTTCAATGGATTCCGGATGGTGAATTTGAGAGGAGCGGATGGAAAAGGGAAGAGGATGTTACGAGGAGAATCGTGATTCGCATCTTGTGCAGAGCAACTTTAATTGTGTAAGTCGAACGATGGAGATGAATGGAACGAGCTCTTCTGAAGATTTGTCGTCCATTTCATTGTGTTCTGGCCTTGGCTACATCGAACACCCTGTTTCAAGGTTCGATACTCTTGCCGGAATTGCTATCAAGTACGGTGTCGAGGTAATTATGCATTCTTAATTTGTTTACTGTTCATTTGATTTTTTATTTCTTGCTTGATTCAAAAGGTTTATAGGCCCACCTTTAAATATGTTTCTCAAATTTTCTTCCCTTATATATATATATATTGCTTGCAACCTTTATGGGAGGGATCTTGATCATATTTTGTAGACTTTAATTCAAGAAGCAGTAACTAAAATTAACAGTACTTGAAAATTGAATTGGATTGTGGCGGATTTATTTGATATATATAAGGATTAAATTATTTGTCGATTTAATTTCAACTTTCAATAAGTGTATAATAGATTTATGATTTGTGTTTGATAGGTTTTAGACAATTTTAAAAAGTTTTAAGAATTAGTTGGAGTTTGAATTTTATATTAAATGGAACTTGTAATTAATATAATGTTTGAAATACTTTAGTTGGAAGCGCAAATTTGATTGTACATCCTGACTAAGTTATAAACAAAATGCCTTTAAACATTGTTTTTGTTGAGAATACAGCATTGCAATGTTAATCTTTTGAATTTCAAATTGCGCATGGAAATTATTTGAAGGAAATGTAATAGTAAAAAAAGTAGACCTTTTCTAAAAAATCGCTTTAATTTATGCCTTGAATTTGAATAAATACTCTGATTTCTTATCTTCTACCAAGAAATGTATATTACAACCTCATATGGAATTGTTAAGTTTTTTACTTTTGTGTATTGATTTGGGACATCTTAGAACAAGAGCCACCCCTCCTTCAAAACCTAATGATGTGGGATTGCCAAAAATCCAACAGAAATTGCACTTCAAAGAACGACGATGAAATTGGAATTTTAGGGAGAGAAGGATTGATTGACCTTGTCTACCTTGGTAAAAATTGAAATTTACCTTTCTTTTTCTTTAACAAACTACAAATAAAGTTGGAATGTTTGAATCATGAATAAAAACTTTAAATAATTTAGAATTTTAGTAATGTTCTCTGTGCCACAGAACAAAGGATCTAGATCATAGAACTTTATTTTCTGCTTCTTAGTATAATGTTCTTTACAATGTATCATATATGTTCGATGCATTCATTGCAACTATATAATTATGTAAATGAATTGCATAGGTCTCAGACATCAAGAAAATGAATGCATTGGTTACAGACCAACAAATGTTTGCTCTTAAATCTCTACAGATTCCAACTCCTGGAAGGCACCCTTCTCCTCTCTTATCTGAAGATTTTGACATTTCCAGGTTTTGGTTTTTTTCTCTCAATAGTTTCTACCTGAACAATGCATTAAACTTCTTCAGTTTTTTTTTTTCCTTTTTTTAGTCCACAACATAACTCAGTTGGTAGTTAACTAGATATGTTGCTAATTTTTCAACCTGAGCATAACTGTTCGAATCCTCTATCTTGAAGTTACATGTTAGAATCCTCGCTCTTCAAACTAAAACATGAAAATAAAATAAAGTAAATAATTCTTAAAGCAGTTGAAAGGTGAATATTCATATTGGCACTGGGACAAAAACAAACCAATGTTTCTATCAAATTTCTAAGGTTTTTGTACGGATGATCCAATTTTGAATGTGTAAGTGAAATGATACAATTATGAAAAAGAATAAAAACTAACCTTTTGTTGACATTATATATAGAGCGCTCTAGCATTAGGGAAGCCCCTCTCATTGTGAAATAATATGAGCTCTAATATTTCAATTGAGTTTGCTTTTCTTTTAAATTAATAGTCGACCAATTGGTGATTGAAAAAGAAAATCGCTTTAGGGCTCCAACCACTTTATGATAGATGAGACATCTCTAATGAGATTATACATTCCAAGCAAAGGTGAAGTGCTCTACGACATAAATAAAATGTTAGTTTTGGGTTATTTCACATCAATGTGATCTGATCATCCATACAAAAATCACCAAATTTCTTTTCCTTATTTGCATCGACAAATATCAAGAGAATACCTGAAAGTGGGCAATGTCTCACTTTATATAATTATAGCATCTGTATGTTTTAGCTTGGCATTAGTTATTATATGCATGCACACTCATGTGAAAGCTTCTACAGAAGGAGTAATTGTGAGCTAGATTCAACTCGGCTCACATCCTTTAATCTCTTGGACTCATTCCCATCACTGAGAATCAAACCCTCCACACTCAAAACTCCATTACAACCCCATCAAGCAAACGTACCGGCAATCTGTGAATTGACATCCTATAGCAAAGGTGAATTCGACCAGTTAGGGTCTCATCCAAAGCTAGCATCCTCCCACAATCTCCATGGAAGCCGCCATCGAAAATCAAGAAGCTTTGCAAATGGTTTTCCTTTGGAAAACATTGAATTCACTGACATCGTTACGGCCCCAAATGGAGCAGCTGACTCCATCAAAGGGAGCGAAAAGCTCTGCAGGAGACGCCAGAAGTCAATGGCAGACTTCTCGACCGCAACTGAAAGCATTTTGAACAAGACATACGCCACCAACAATGGTGAATGTTTGTCAATGACAAGAAGAAGCTTTGATCTGAGACTGAAAGGAGCTCTTGGTAGAACAAATGCTGCATCAAATGGAGTTACTGAATTGAGTAAATTGACACCAAATTTAACTGATGATATGGGAGGAGATTCCTCATTTATGAAGAATGGGATTCTTGGTGGAAGAAGATCATCAAGTACATGTAATTTACAGGAAGCTGATAAAGGAAATGCTTCATCATCATCTAAGTGGTCAACTTCTTCTTGGAGTTTGAAAACAGATCTTCAAGCATTTTCATCTGCAATGGTTACTAAGTCTATATTTGAAGGTTTGCCAAGGTCAGGATCAACAAGGTATAAAGCTTCAAGGGATTGATTAAGAATTCATTGGTTTTAACATATTTATTTGCAGATTGACCCAACATTTGTGCAGAATGATCATCGATTAAAGCCCTGGTTTGTTAGAGATTTTTAATAAGTAATAAATTTTGACAATGAGAGATTGTTTTCAAAATTTTGACGATGAGAGATTGTTTTTTGAAAGTGTAATCTATGTGAGAAGGAAATTAATTTTGATAATGAGAGATTGTTTTTTGAAAGTGTAATCTATGTGAGAAGGAAATTGTTACGCTCATGCTGTAAACTTCAGTCTCAGTGAATGGATAGAGTGTCCCCACGATATATTAGAAAACAGTTTTGCAATCTATTTCCTCTGATATGGTCATTCTTTTTTTAATTCTAAGCATTGGTCTTCGGATTTGAGTTTGAATGGTTATTTTTTAATTCAAGCATTGGTCTTAGGAATTGAGTTTAACTTCAAACAAAGTAAGTGATACAAGAGTGTCGGGTTCAAACCCACCACACCAAATTTGTACTAAAAAATAAACAAAGAAAACAATTCCCTATCACAGCAGCAAAGAATGATGCGTGTAATTCAAACAAACAGATAATACGAAATTGGGTAGAAGATAAGCTGGTTGTTCCATTATAAACTGATACATTAAACAAAATTCAACAAGTAAAAATGTTCCCAAATATCAGAAACACCAAAACAAAAAAGCAAAGGGCACAACAAGCCCACAATTCTGACTCCCTAAACAGCAATATATAGTGAATGACAATGCTAATCCATCTAAAACAGAGAAGTTCCCTTTCCCTTCTTGTCTCCACCAATCTCAAAATGCTTGCATCTCTGCATTAACAAATGATAGTACATTAACCAACAAGAAATTAAAGGGTGACCAAAATTTCAGTTCTGTCCTAACAAATAGTTGGTATCAGGTCAGCATAGAAACACTGATGAATGAGATATATTCTTGGAATACAAACCTTAATGGGATGCTGTGAGACATGCTTGCAACCCTGGCATTGCAACCTTAGCACAATCTTCTTTGTAGTTTTAGCCTAGAAGGAAAGTTAAAAGCTCCCATGATTACTTATTCAAGGAGAAGAAAGAAAATCTGGTTTTGGGTTGAACAGATCATGGAAGAGAGTTTCACCTTCTTGTGAAAGACAGGCTTGGTTTGTCCACCATATCCTGATTGTTTACGATCATAACGACGCTTTCCTTGAGCAGCAAGACTGTCCTTACCCTTTTTGTATTGGGTAACCTTGTGCAAGGTATGCTTTCTACATTCCTTGCTCTTGCAGTAAGTTTTCTTTGTCTTGGGAACGTTCACCTATTTAGCAGCAAAATTTAACACCATTGGAATTTTAAAATCATACTGAAGAACTTAACACTATAAAAACAAATATACACACAAGTACATAGTCCCCTAAAGTTCTTGAGTGAATGGAGAAAAACCAGAAAATGTTCTCGAGTGAATTATAAAGTAAGTTTACAATGACAGTTTTAGTCTCTCAAGTGTCAACGATACCAATTTCTTTCCCAGCTCGAGTATATTAAAACCAGATCTACAGCATTAACACTTTCCAAAAACCAAAAAACTAAAAGAAAAGAAAAAACAAACCCATATATTCACACTGCATAGAACAACAGCGTAATCGTCTAAAAGAAGAATGCCCTTCATAAATGGCAATAAAAACTTCCGGAACTAATCAATCCAATATTCGATACTACCAAACGCATTTGCAACACATTCTCTTATCTACTAGGCTCCACAAAACCGATAATTTGAATCAAATAGGATAAAATTAAAGGATGAAGAACATTCGCTTCAGATTTTCCAGTTAAAAGTTAAGTTCTCATCACCGAACGCTGCATAGGTTCATTGGCAAGGGGAAAACCGAAATAAACAGCAAAGAATAGTGGAAGGAAGATTACCATGGTGGATTCTGGTCCTCACAACTTCTCTGAAGAAACCCTAATCGGCGAACAAAAGGAATGGGTAGAAAATCCCTCCTTTATATACTCCATAGATTTGGACATTGGAAACGATCATGGGCTACATTTCTGATCATTGTAGCCCACAGTTCATTGTAAGCCTAATTAATTGGCCCAATTGTCAACTGCCCTAATACTTGGTGATGGGCCAAACTATGGTCCATATTATAACATTTAATATGTAAAAAATAATCAAATATATATCACTTAACATAAAAATTAGTAAAAGACCACAAAACTAATGTGAAACCAACTTTTTCTTTTTTGCTTCCAATCAAATTTCTCAAATTAAAACTTATCATCATAGCAATCATAGCAACTATAAGCTGTTATTATCGATAGATTCTATCATTAATAATTATTATTAGTGTTAACCTACCATTTACTACCATTGCATGCAATTCTTTCACAATTTACTCAAATTGACAGATAGCTATTAGTATTAACTTTCAATTTGAGAAATGTGTTATCAGTTGCTATCATTAATATCGACTATCATTTTGTTTTTATGATAGTTACTAAAGGACATACTTGATATGTAAAAAAAATTACTAACCGATTGATCAACATTACTATTTTTGCAAACATTTTATCTCTATGTTGTTTACTATCAATTTTATTATTATTTTAGGATATGTTTGATAGTAACAATGTTAATGAAATCGAAGTTGATTGAAATCTTAGAAAAGGAAGATTTTGTTTTCTAAGAAATTATATTTTATAAGCTTAGCTAATTTTAAAACGGTTGTAGTTTATAATAATGATAATAATATACTTTAGAGAGATATTTGTATTTGTTTTCAAGGCGTAAGAGGTGAATGGGTCACGGTATTGTTTGAATCATGGGTTTCCCGACTAACTAAAACAAACTCTCAAGTCTCCAATATCGCTTCCCCTCTCACGTTTTCATTAGTGAAAATCTTCTTTTCAAAAAAGAAATTAAAAATGTCCCCATTCGCTTCAACACTCAACAAAATAAAATAAATATCATCAACATCATATACAAAATTTTCTCTCTATCGATATTTTCATTTCACTTTTTATTCTCTTCTACGTTTTATATTTTATTTTTCATAAACAAGAAATTATTATTACTATATATAATTTTTAAATGATAGAATGATGTGAAATAAGGTATGGCCAACTAAAATATCAAATAAAGTCACTTTTTGTCGTACATCATTTCTCAAACTAAAATGACAAAGACACAACCACTCTAGGCATCAAGTAAAAACAAATAATTTTATTTCACCTTCTTGATAAATTTTTTTGTGCTTACATTTTCATAAAATTTTAAGATAGTAATAATAATTCTATTTAATTTGATACAAATGTTAGTTTTACAACCTTAAAAATTTAAGTGTATAGATCAAATTTAAATTTCTTGTAAGATATTGAAAGTACGTAGTTAACCATAATTTCTTTTGAATTTTAAAACTTCAATCTCCTATTCTCCTTGTAACGATTTTACTATAAACACATAATTTAAGTTTTAAAATGATCATTAAATAAAGTTGGAGATTGTTATTTTGAAATATTATTGAAATTAAGATTTGAAAATTAAAAGATGTTATGATGTTTGTTAACAATCCAAATTGTCAAAGAGAGTATCCATATCCAATTGGTCATCAATTGTTTACACAATATTCTGCTCTCTCACACGTCTTCTTCAACTAAAATAATATCATTTCTATAAAATATTTTCAAACTAACTTTCAAGTCTCTATTTTGCTTCCCCTTTCACGTTCTCATATCTTTATTCTTTTTAAATAGAAATTGAAAATGTCTCCACGCGCTTCAACGCTCAACAAAATAAAATAAATATCATCAACATCATATATTTCTCAAACTAAAATGATAAATTTAATCAAGTTTCATGTCGCACAAGAGAACTTAAAGGTCTCGATATTCGACCCTACCATTTCAAAGATACACAATCACTCTAGACATTTCACCTTCTTTTATTCATCTATTTTAAAGAATTTTAAGATAATAATAATTTTATTTATGTGAAACTTTGAATTAAATAGAATCAAGATCGGATACGCATGTTAGTTTGATTTTTAATTTTACAACCTTAAAGCTTAAGTATATAGTTCAAATTTACTTACGAGATATTAAAGTAGTATATATAAATTTTGTCGGTATATAAAAGGTCAATACATAAAAAGTTGGTCTAAACTAAAAAAATATAACTCTTAAATTGAGTATAATTCAACAATAATTGACATTACCTTATCTCTTTTGAATTTTAAAACTTCAATCATTCTCCTAGTAATTATTTTGCTATAAACATATAATTTTATTAAGTTTTACCATGTTATCAATTAAGAAGTTAAAAGAGGCTTGGAGATTGTTATTTTGAAATATTATTGAAAATTGAGATTTGAACATTCAAAGTGTTGTTGAAATAGATGTTATGATGTTTGTTAAGAATCCAATTGTCAAAGGATGTGAAGTTGTTTGGCAAATCTATATATATTTTTCTACTTCATGGTGCTCTCTCACTCATGTTCTTCTTATCAACTAAAATAATATCATTTCTAAAAAATATAGTAATTCACCTTAGTCAAAGTTGAGAACTATTAGATTGATATACAATAGATTAAATAATCACCATCTATTTATGTCCATTTAACTACAATATCAACCATAATTAATTAATTCATCACACTCAAATTTTTAATACAATAGAAAGAAAATTCAAACACCAACACCAAAATTATTCATAGTTAGTTCATACAACATATGCTCTTGTTTTGATTACTTCATTAAACAAATTTATCAACGGATATTAAGCAATCTAATTTTTCATAGTATTGGACACAAATTCATATCAAATACCGTATATATTGATTTAACAACATAAATTTAACACAAGTGATCCAAGGAAAAACATTATTGTATACTTTTTTTTGTGTTTTAAATTTTTATTCAAAGAAATTATGATGAGATATATTGCTACATTTTCAAATTTATAACCAAACACAAATTTTGAATTTTAACTTA
Source organism: Cucumis hystrix (assembly GCA_025688845.1). NCBI lineage: Eukaryota > Viridiplantae > Streptophyta > Magnoliopsida > Cucurbitales > Cucurbitaceae > Cucumis > Cucumis hystrix. The sequence continues at coordinate 23,711,818 of CM046883.1, forward strand.
AACGTATTTTTTTAAAATCGTAATTAAACAAAAATTTGTTTTTGACTTCCCTACTAAAATTTTATTTTCAAATCGAACATTTTTAAAATTTTCACGTTATTTTGATTGATAGATATGAAAATTTTAAAATAAGAAATAGAACATAATCATATTATATCCTAATCTATTTTGTTTCTAACTTGGGTTAGTTTATATATAATTCATTCAATACAAACATTATTCATTCGGTAAAAGCGTTATTGATAGACATGTCAGCATGTGTGGAGCCCACCAACTCCACGTCTTTTGTACACGTATATATCTATAAGCCACGTAATTAATCTTTATTACAGTTTATATTGTGTTATTTATTCATTGGATATTATAAAAAGCGTACATTTGGATCGTCGTCTTCAAGGGACTCTCATGCCAAACAAAAACCTTTCCTCCCAATCTCTCCCCATTCGCTTCCATGGCCAAATCCTCAAATTCCAAATCCAAACCTCACTTTTTCCTCTGCTGTTTTGGATACTCCGACAAGCTTCCCCGCCTTAAGCCCCTCAAATCCCCCGCCGGTCACCGTAAACGTCAGTTTTCTTGGTTTAGGAACTCAAAGCCTCCTACGCCCCTTCATTCTTCCTCTTTCCCTTCCCATACGAACCGCTCCGTTACTAATTCCGACCGCCTCTCCTCCGTTTCTATTGCTCCGACCGCCACTACTAAGTCCTCCAATGAAAATTTAGCCGTCGCTGTGCCGGTGGCCACAAATCCAACCGGCGAGGAGGTGATCATCAGCCCGCATGAGGTATTTGAATTTTGCTTCGACATTTTTTTTTTCTTTTTAAAATTAATTTGAAAGTTTACCATTAAGATTAATTTTTTGAAAAATTATTTCACATAACAAAATTACAAGAAAATATTTACAAAATATATAGAAATTTCGTATTTTGTTAAAGATATAAAAAATAATAATTAGTAATTGTATTTAATGAATAAGCATGAGAGTAATCAAAGTAAAGAAAAAAAGATATTAGTTTGGGTGAACTAATGTCTTATTAATTTTATATAATTAGGTATGCCATATTTAATTTATAGTAAAATATGTATATGAACAACAACAAATTGTAATCAAGTATTTTTTTTTTCTTTCTATTTTTGAAAAAAAAAACTTTTAAAAATTTAGTCTATTAGTTTGATATCTTTAATTAAAGAAGCATTAATATGACCTATTGAAGTAATTAATGTGGTCTAGTTAGTTACATAATCTATACCACATCAAATCAAATGAATGAATTAATAGAGTGGTGATTTTTTTCCCTTTTTTCAAAAGGGACGATTAAAGCTTAATCAAAGAGTAGATTTTAAAAAAAAGATGATAACATTATCTCAAAATAATATCCCTTCAATTGAAATTGAATTTATCCAAATTAATATAAAAAGTTTTTTTTTAAATATTTATAACGAAGTTAAATTATAAATTTTGAAATAAAAAACTTCATTTATGTGCCATAAAAAGTTTTTGAACTTTAAAGATATTTAATGAATCTTTTGATTTCTAGCCTTTAGGTTTTTTAAAAACATTGAAAATGATAGAATAATGAAGATACTAAACTTTTTGTTCTGTTTAACCTTTCTTTTGAAAAAAACAACATGAAACACACAAAAACACCTAAAAACGGAAATGTAAAAGAGATGTAACTTCAGTTCTTTCGAAAATAGTATGATCTTTAGCACAAGAAGGAGGGAGAATCCATATCGAATAGAACATGTCGAGCCAAATCTTCTTCATAAACCTGTTTTTATGTTAGATAAAAAAAATCATATGAAAATTGTGTATTATAACTCGAATATGTAGTCAATCCTATTTACGATCAATTTTGTGTTCAGTATCATATTAAATTTTCTATTTTTATTTTTAATTTTTTGTTATTTTTTGTTTTTTTAGGTAAAAAATGATATTGGTGCAGAAAAAACCATCCACGAGAGTTGTGAACATTCAAACTCGTCAAACAAATCTATGGATCAAAGTCAATCAAGGTTCTCATTAACCAAAAAACTCGAGTCGTTTAGATCAATCCGATTCACTCAAACCGCCTCACCAAAAAAGAATACGAAATCGACCAACCTACAAACACCCATCATATCACACTCTTTATCATTCCCGCCACCAAAACCAGCCCCATTAAATAGAGTTAGCGAACCGCTAGAAAGTAAACATGTTGGTTCAAAGCCAAGAAACAGAAAATCTAGCCAACAGTATCGATCGGTAGCGGCGATGTCAGTTTTGATGATGACGTTGGCAATGATGGTAGTTTGGGGAAGAATTTGTGCGATATTGTGTACGGCACTGTGGATTTTTATTGTAACGAGTTTAAGGTCAATTGTTGAAGAATATGAACGAATTGATTTTGTTGAATCTGATTCATATTCCGAAGGGTTTAAGAAGAAATTAGTGGTTTTAAAAGGGTTTGTTTGTAGAAATAATAAATAATAGAAAATCTGGTGAAGGAGTTGTAGAGAAATGGACATTATTGAAAGGAATTTATTTATTTGATAATTGTGCTTAGTGTAGTTTGTTTATTTGTTTGTTTTTGGTTGGGTGGCAGTTTGGAATGACCTTAGGTTGAATGGCATATGTCTTGTGATCCAATTCAAGTCGTTCTCATTTTTTAAAAGAAGAGAAAGGGTTTTCTAGAAGGTTTGTTAAGTTAATTAATTAGCTTACAACTTTCTTGTGTTTTGTGGTTGGGGAAGTTGGGGCTTTCATTGCATTTGTCACTCACAAGATAAATGACAATATGCATATCCCCCTTTATTTCTTTAATTTTAAATAAAACAAAATAATGTAAAGTTTTATGTGAGTTGAATGGGTTCTTAATTAATCGATATCGACTATTTATCTTCTATATAACTTATAAGTAAAAATTGACATAAATTCATAGATACGTTTGAGGGAGGAAAAGAGTTGTGGGGAAAAAGACTTTGATAATTCTAGTGTTATGATAATATGTGTTTGGAGGAAGGATTATTGTTGTAATATTATGATAATATGCGTTTGGAAGAAGGATTATAATTGTAGTGTTATTAACTTGTGTTTGGGGAAGGCTTATGAGTGTAGTATTAGGATAAAATGAAGTAGGAAAATTTGTAGGGTTATGAGAAGATAAATAGGAAAATCTGTACGATTATTTAACCTTAATCCCTAAAAATGTAAACCCTTGGTCCAAACTTTGTTTGGGCCATAACTCTTTTCGTAATCCCCTAAATCCCGACTCCAAACACACCCATAAGTTTAGGGTGGGATCAAAACTGATAGTGTTTTGTACCAAAAAAATATTACCAAAATATTTGATGGTAAGTTTGTTAATCCTATTCGATAAATTTACTAATCTTAGTTAGTTTAATCCAAGTTTATAAAAACTTAGCTCAAATATTGGTTGGTTTATTTATACCTTTTTAGCAGTAACTTAGACCCCTCATCTAACTAAACTTTTACTTGTCAAACCTCTTACAAGTCCTTTAAAAAAGTGGAACAAAAGTAAATTTGAATACATCTCTATCAAGACTGCAACTCTTAGGGGCCGTTTGGCCCAAGGGTTATCACTATTGGGTTAGAGTTATGGTAACCCAACCCTTGTTTGGGGGAAGAGTTATCATAACCCTTGTTTTAGGTTTATCATAACCTCTCTTCTCTCTCTTTCTTCTTTCTCAATCTCTCTTCAACTCCTCATAATCCTATATTTTCAACTTCCATAATTTTATTATTTCATTTTTTAAACAAAAATTACTATTTTATTTATCCAATGTCATTTGTTTTTAATTAATTTAATAATCTTAAAAGAATATTATTTTTAATTTATTTTATTTACGAAATTAATTTTAATTAAATACTAACTATGATTAGTTTACGCATTTAGTCCTCGTATTAAACATTTTTTTAACCTTATTATTTCATGTCTTTTATTCGTTTTTCACCTTTCAAATATTTATCTAAACTATTTCTGATAAATTTAAGTTAAATAAATTTCTAAAAAAATGAATTTTATTAAATTTATAAAAAATTAAAACAAAATCAAATCAGACGATTTAATATTAAATTAAATAACTTTTGAATCCTTAAATAACCTAAAAAATGTATAACAAATATATATATATATATATATATATATATATATTTTAAAGTATTTAAAGTATAAGAATATACATTTAAAAAAATTAAAATAAATGAGAAATTTGATTTAAGATTTATTTGAATTAAATTTTGAATCTAAATTTTTTACCAAATTATTCTCCTACTTTTCAAAATGTACTTTTTTTTCTCTTTCTTCTTCCTTATTTTTATATCTTTCATTGATTCATTATAATTTTTTATCATTTTTTGTTGCTCCTTGGAACCACAATCCTCTAATTTAAAAAGAGAAAAAAAAAACATAATGTTTAGGTAAGAAGAAAACTAAGATTGTTTTATCTTTAAAAGAAAAATAGTAATTTATTCAATTACTTAAAAAAAAAAAGTTGAAAATTTCATGTTGTATTTAATGAAATTAAGGCAAATTGTTTTGTGAAAACTAGGACGATTTGGTAAATTAAATATACAAAATTTGTGTATTGGAGTTAGAATATGAATTTTTTTAAAAAAAATTAATAATTTATTTGCACGTAGCAATTACGTCAAAAAGTTAAAAATTGACGTCGTATTTAAAAAATGACTGAAATTTTTTTACGAAAATAGGACATTTCGAAAAATTAATTATACGAAATCTATGTATTGAATTTAGAATACAAATTTCTTTAAAAAATCAATAAATTATTCGCACGTAACGATTACGTAAAAAAATGTTGGAAATAAACGCACATTTAAAGAAACTACTGAAAATTATTTTAAGAAAATAGGATAATTTGGTAAATTAAATATACAAAATTTGTGTTGGATTTAGAATACGAATTTAAAAAAAAATGTATAAAAAAATAAATTTCATAACACTACCTACATAACCATTCCCTCGAACACATTTTATCATAACCACCCCATAACCCTTCATACATAACCCTTCCTCCAAACACATTTTATTATAATAACCTCATAACTCTTACCCAAAACACATATTATCATAAAACTAGTTTTATCATAACACTAACACTCCATAACCCAACTCTTCTACCAAACACACCCTTAAGTTTTATTATATAAAAATTAAGTTGATGTACAGCAAATATGAATATTATTTGCAGAGGAAATTTGCTTGTATGTCCTTGATTTTTTATCTGTATTTTGGTAATTTGTTTATAATTTGTTAGTAAAGTCCAAATCTAGCCTTGTGAGTTGTACGAGGAATTTTCAATTCAACTGAGTGACATCTTTTGAAGTTTACTTACTTCTTCCCTTTGAGATTGTGAGATGGAGGTATTTATAAGGTATTTCCTCTAACACCCACGTGAAGTTACGTATAACATCAACAATGTCAAGGTAGCTACAACCTAGAGATAGTAGAGCACTCATTAAAAGCCAAACTCTACTCTCTTTTTTTTATTGATTTAGGTTATTAGTTAGTTGATTGAGAATTGAGATTTCAAGTTTTCTCTTTTAAGACATATATTCTCGAGCTTAGATCTTGACTTCAACGTCAAGATAAGAAATATATATAAGTGTGAATCAAATTAAACAATTAATTGAAAAATATACATTCACTTAAAGTTATTTATTTATGAAATTGATACACATCCCAAATCCAAAACTATTATCAATCAAAGCATATATATAATTCCATCTCCAATTTTTCCTCTTTTTTTTTTTCACTCATTCACTTATAGCAAACATTTTTCTTCCAATCTAAAAATAATAATAATAATTAAAAAGAAAACTATAATTATTTCAAATTTGTTAACACTCCCACTAATCAATTTAACTTAATGTATTTCCGAAGTTGCCCCTCTTCTCGTTTGATCAAATTGACCTTCAAGCCCTTTTTCATGTAGAAAGTTAGGGCGAGCTTCGGCTCCACCGGATGCCCCGTCACCACCGCCACCCGGTACCGGCTGATGATAGAAGCGGCCACGTATTTCATTTGGTAATACGCAAAATCCTTTCCAAGACACAGCCGAGGGCCGCCATTGAAGGCGGTGAATCGATATGCCGATTCGCTCATGAATCGATTTTCTCTCATCCATCTCTCAGGTTTGAATTCGCGACAATCTTTCCCCCAAATCGCTTCCATTCTTCCCATTGCGTATATTGCGTAGATGATTTTCGTTCCTTTCTTCAGAACCGTTCCGTCTGGGAATACATCGTCCTCCACAACCTGAATCAGACGGATTATCGATTAGATTTCTGCAGTTTTCTTTCGAAATTAGAATGTGATTGAGTAATTGTTATAATTACCTCTTTGTGATCGAATGGAACTGATGGATACAATCTTAGGGCTTCGGAAATGGCGGCGTGCAAATACTCCATTTTTTTTATCTCCTCTGGTTTGAACACTAATGAATCGAATCGAAGCTCTCTGGTTTTGGCCTCTTCTCGTTCGCCGACGATTCTGCAAATTTCTTCTAGAATTTTATCTTCTACATCGGGATTTTGATCGAGCAACAAGAAGAACCAACTCAATGCTACGGAAGATGTGTCTCTTCCGGCGAGTATGAAATTGACGCAAATATCTCTGAGAAACTTATCGGAGAATGGGCGCCCTTGCTCGTCCCTTAGCTTCATGAATACAGTTAATAGGTCGGATCTTTGGTTGTCAGCTTGAGATTCCGCCGGCGTAGAGAGTTCTCTCTTCCGTGTTTGAATCACGTCCTCCGCAAATTCGTCGACGGCTTTGATCGATTGCTTCAGCTTCTTTTCAATTCCTATGTTCAGGTACCTGCTTAAATTTAAATTAATTAAATTAATTTATAATTTTTTTGGGTTTTTTTTTAATATAACAATATCTGAATAATAATTTGATACATAGATATATATTTATGAAATTACACATAACATTTAAAATAATCTATTTACACTTTGTTGTCTGAAAACTAAATGATAGGCTTTTTCCACCCTAAATTATAAGAAATATTTTTGAAATTTGTGGTTTGAAAAAGGTGCAGCAATGACTTAGGAAAAGAAAATGATCATTGGGATGTTTTTAAATGACATCTATTCTGAGAGTATTTTTGAAGGTTTATAAGAGTTGGAAAGTAATAGCTTAGCATAGTTGAATGGTAATCTAGCTATGGTTATAACTTATAATTTACCAATGCTTGTAATTTAGCCCTTTTTCTAAGTTCAATTTCACCAATACTTTATTACTGTAGAGGTATGGAGTGAAAATCTTATTGACATTGATTACTAGTAATATCTTAACTGATTAGTTAGGTTTTGGTGGGCAGCTCTACAATCAACTAGTTTCAAACAAAAAAGGATTAACTATTTGAATATGCAATTAAAAAATTAGGAAAAGAAAATACCTCATGAATTTCCATATGAATGTAGGTGTGATGAAGCGTATAACAGTGACTTCAGTTGCATCCTCAAAGGCTTTAGCAAATGGAATCTCCGGCAAGCCGCTGCCCAAGCAACCGGGATCCACCCCAAAGGCAATCATACACACATTATCAAACGTCAACCTCAATAGAACATCCTGCAAGTCCACCGTTGTTGATTGCCCCTCGAAATCCTCTAACACTGCTTCCAGCCTCGAGTGCACAAGCTCCACCAACGACTCCACCGTCATTTGTCGAAACCTTGCCGAGTGAAACTCAATGCTCGCCACCTTCCTCTGTCGTTGCCACGTCTCGTCATCAGCCCCGAATATTCCATCACCAAGTAAGTCTCTCACAGTGTCGCGGAAGAACGACCCTTTTGGGTAGGAAGAAAATTTTGTCTTGAGAAGGTGTTCTAAGTTTCGAGGATCAGCCGTGACAACGCAGTTGAGACTAGTAAGCCATGGACCTCGAAATTGAAATGTGCCCTTGTGACGACACAAGAGGTCGGTAATCCACTCGTAGAGATTCCCACGTGTTGCTGTAATCAAAGCTGGTAACATTCCAACGATTGGCCATATAGGCAAGCCGTGTCGTCTCTTCTGTCTAACAACATGAATAACCAAGAACACGAAAAGGGCGAAAGAGATCTCTAAGATTTGGACATCGAGGAGCGACCGGAGCCCAAAGTGTCCGGCGGAAATTGGAGGGGGCAAGGAGGAGGAGGAGGAGAGGTTTCCAGAATCCATGATAGGTTTGTGATGAAGGAATGGAAATGCATGGGAAAACATGGAGGAAGTTATTGTTGTGAAAAAGTGGAGAATAAGTTGAATAGTCATGCAATATAAGGCAGCAAAAAGCATGCAATTTTGGCCTTTCTTGTTTTTAACTTGTTTTTGGCTAAAAAGAAAAGTTTTTCAATTTGGTGAGCTGAAAATGCTTAAGTTTCTTAGTTGCTTGGGAGAGGAAGATGGCCTAAATAAACTAACTTTGGTGTTTTTTTAAAAAACTATTATATATAAAGTTTTGGTTTTCAAAATCATTTTGAAGAATTACTAATTGGGTGTAGATTGTATTCTGCCAACGACACAAAACAACTTTGAATTATTCTAAAAAATGGAAAGTGTCATTTGCAAAAGATAAAATTTGAAATTATTAAAACAAAAGAATTGTTTTCCAAACAATCTTTTATTCTTTTTTTAATTGTGAGAGCAATTTTTAAAAAATTAGTTTAACAATTCAGTTAAGTAACTGTTTATTAATACTTTTTCTAGTTTTGTATTATTTTGTTGGTGCAAATACCATTTGAGTTCATGTATTTTGAGTTTTGTACTATTTGAGCTTTTGTATTTTAAATACATTTTAAAATTCTTTTAATAAACTAACTTAGAGACTAATTTCTTGATTTAATTAAATAGACTAAAGTTAGACATTTGAGAATATGATGGAACAAAATCTTCAAGTAGACTGACCAACTTGGTCAAATGGCCATTTGAAAAATACGATGGAACAACATTTCAAGTATAAAGATTAAGATGGTATATTACATTGTTTCATAAATATAAATAATTAAACTCAACAATATTTTTAATGGTTTGAGTTTTGTAATTGGAAACAATTAATATTTTAAATTTAAAACAAAATGGTTTAACATTTTCTTTTTTATCTATTTGATATCCTAATTTGTTTAATAGAATTTTAAATTTTAATATATTATTATTTGTGAAACTACAAAATTCATTACACTTTAGTTTTGTAACACCCGGAGAACGGTTGGATGTTTCCATGGAGATAAACTTACATATGTAACCTAATTGGTTGTTAATATGATTTTTTTAACCAAATAAATTAATGTCACTTATTCGTTACTATTAATTTTAGTTAAATGTTGATTTTAAATGTATTAATTAGATTTAATAAATATCCATTAATAACTTCATAATTAATATTTTGTGTTAATCATCAACCTTCTAATTAATTTATATTAATTGATTTTTAGTAATTAATTTTAAAAAAATTATAAAAAATATAACATTTGACAAAATATTTACACGTGATTGATTTAAAATTAATTTAAGGAAAATTGTCAAAAATATAACATTAGAATATCAAATAGAAAAAAAGAAAATGTTAAACCAACCAAACCTAATTCTATATTCTTTGTTTTTTTGTCTATCAATTGTGAACACTTAAACATTTAGGTTTACAATATTTCATGTTATGTATCACTTTTTTTTTTGTAAGGAATACACTGATTTGAGTAAATTGGAAAGAATTTGGGTAGGAATTTGTTCAAAGACTTTAGAAAGTTAATTATTTGGGGGATAAGGTGTGTGGAAATTAAAGGTGAAATCATAACATTGTAATCTATTTGGTATTATATTTGAGTGTGTAATTGATTTTGGAGAGTGGGTGTGGCTGATAACCTACTGATTAATTGATTCCAAACCCTAATTTAAGTGGTTGATTTCCCCCCCTAACTTTTTCCCAAGTGGACCTTTTTTTTAATTAGTATTAATTCAAGCATAAAAATAAAATAGTATATATAATATTGTAGATGAATTTCAGAAATTTGGTCAAAGTTTTTAGTTTAGAATTTGACATGTGGCATAATAATTATCTATATATATATATATATATAGGGGTTTTTGAAAAAATATTACAAACTAGCAAAATATTTACAATGTATAAAACAATTTTGAAAAGGGTAAAAATCCACGGGTTCACAATGTAAAATACCAAAATTACCTTATCAACGTGCGATAAATCGGTCACACATGCCCAAACGATCATGTAGATTTTAGTACATGATCTCGAACATACCATGTTGTGGGATGAAAGAACACAATCATGTAGATACTCTCGGTTGGAATAGGTCTAAGATCCTTTAAATATCCTTCTTTACCTTCAATCTCGGCAAGAACAGGTATGAGATAGATCCAAGATCCTTCAAATTTCCTTTTTTACCTTCAATCTTGGCTGGACTCAAGCCCGAGATTGCCTGAGAATCTTTAAATATCCTTCTCTATTTCCAGTTTCGTTTGAAATTTTTTTCGAGTTGGCTCGAGATTATAATTAAATATCCTTTAGTTATTCACTCTCGGGCCTTAATTACACTGAAATAACCCGAAATTAATAAATCACACAGAATATAGAAATTGCAAGGACACATATGGAATTTGTAAAAAATAATCACCCATTATTATGGGCTTTTCTTATCTTATTATACGAGCCATAAATATTTTTGAGTTTCTTTACATATATATAAATTACTCCTAATATATATGGTGAATGGATAAGGTTTATTGTTAAAAATGGAATTTATGGGCTTAAGAGTAAAAGATAGCCCATTTAGACAAACTGAAGATTCATTTGGGCTTTGTTTCCAATGCTAAAAAGATGAACCAAAGAAAAGCCCAAATTATTTTGAAAAAGTCAAAGACTCAAAATTACAATTTTTTTAAAGAAAAAAGATAATTTGACAGAAATAATTAAAATCCACTTTAAGAAAATTCTAAAATTTATTTTTTGAGTGTTGAATTAATAATGTACACATAATTAGTACAATACATAAAATCAACAAATTACCTTTCACTAGCGTTTTAGCTTACCTTCACCATTGCCATCCGCCCCTACTACCTCCAACCCACCCATAGGGAGGGACGAGCTATGAGGATGATTGCCTCTTCGGAACCACTGCCTAACACCAACTTCAAGTACCACCTCTACCCATCCATTTTTGTCAACTATCATTAGCAGTCATCTCAGACAACTAAAAATATTTTTCTTTTAATATTGACCTTGATTGAAACATTTTTTTTTTTATTTAAAATTTAAAATTTGCATGGACAAAAAGTTGGGCGAGGCATGGCCTAATGAAAACATGGACACACACCACATGGTATGATGGAGGTGGCACTTTGTATGTTGACTATAGAGGTGGTGAAACTATATGCATGCCTAACAATATACAAAAATGCTCCCTACAATAATCATATCTCTACATCTCAATAATAAACTATTACACACTTGTTTTTCTATTCTTCCAAATATATATACTTTTTGTTCTTTCTTAATCCGGTTGAGAATAATTTTGAATTTGGTAAATGAAAAAAATTATGATAATATTACATATAATTATATATATTTTCATCCCGGTTATTATGCATCACTTCATTATTATATTACTTATTAATGACGTACTTAGATATAGCAATATTTTCTTTTACATTACCGTAATTCCCAATATACTAGACTTTAGACAAATTCTGTGTGAGCTAAATATTTTGATTTGTTGTAACAGAGGAAGCTTGTGGATACGAAAATCTATTCAAACAAGGTTACGAGCTAGCAACAACGAAACTAAGCACATCATTGTTCAACAATAATGGTGAAGCTTGTGGTGCTGTTTTGAGATAATGTGTGAACAACGAACCCAATTGGTGCATACCAAATTCTGCAAGCACAATTAAAATAACAACCACAAACTTCTATCCTTCATACTACATAAGAAATACAAGACATTAAGTGCAAACCCACCCAACATCGTTTTGATCTCTCTCTCTACCTGTTCTACTATATCTTAGAACGCTCAACCATAAACAAGGCGGTACAAGAATGTTGGTGGTGCTAGTAATATTGTCGTTTAATTTTTTTTAACGTAGTTGAATCTATATAAATTTGAATTTTAACGGTGGGTTTTGAATGAAAGAGAGAGGATATAAATTAGTTTCTTTAAACCATAGTCAAATTTGAATTTCTCATTGTTTATTTTATATCTATCTATTTATTTTGATCAAAGAATCCTTACTTAACCTTCAAACTCCCTTTGGTATTTTCTTTTAAAAGATAAAAAAAAAAAAAAAAGTTTTATTTATTGAGTAGAAAGACACACAAGTCGTTTAAAATGTTTTTTCAAATACAATATTTCCTTTTCTCAAAAATTGCCAACTCCCATTTGGATATGCTTTTCTAAAATTCCAATTTTGAAATCAATTTTAATATTGTAATTCACATATAATGAAGTTTAACAATTTCTAAAACGTCAATAAATAAATGAAAATACTGTCTTTTCTCAAAGCTAAAATATATGTCGATGGGTAGTTAGGAAGTCAATATCTCACATGTAAGTCATTTTATTTTTATCTAATATCTTATTTGGTTGAATTTAATAATGAGTTTTGATAAGAAGAAAATTTTAAAATCATTTTGATCGTTTTAGGTTTTGAAATAATTGTTAGCAATCGTGGCTTAGATGGAGATCGGTCGATATTTTAAAAACATAAGAGAGAGATGGACGTGAAAGAAAATAAAAAGATATATAAAACAATATATAGTATTTTATAAGTTAAATTCAAGTAATGAGTTGAAAGAAAAAAATGAAAAATCTACTTTTAAAAGCTGGTGAGATAAAATGATTTTTCAAAATTAAGAAAAACCATTTAAAATAGTTAAGATTTTTTTTAATAATATATTTTGATCCATCTTATAATACATCACTCTAATACACGAGGCTAGCTCAACTTGTCTGAACTCATACTATCAACTTCTATATCTGAAATTCAATCTCTCAACTTTCATGTTACGAAAATAATCAAAAATTATAACAACTGGTTTTAAGGTACAACTGAGTAGTAGACGAAATACTCGACTCAATGGAAAGGAAAAGAAAAGAAGAGGATGAAAAGTGTGAAGAGCATAAAATAATAAATAACTTTTCTAACTTATAATGGCATAACTCTTATTGAGACTTATTATGTCTCTTAACTTTGATTAGATCTCTCAACTTGCTACGATCAAATAAATACACATATTTTTTTAAAAAAAATTGAAAATTAAAAAGGGGATTTTAGAAAATTGACAGGTGGAAAATAGTATTTTAGAGCATGGAAGAGATGCGAAAAGGGATGAACGTACGTTTCTAATTCAACACTTCATTGGCGGAAAATATTCTATATAATATTGTCAACACTTTGTTAGCCAATAAGAAGATGCCACCTGTCACTAATTAGAATTCGGAAAAAGCATATTCCTTCTTAGGGAAGATTCAACCGATAAAAGAAATCACATCTAAAGCAATCTTTCATTACCTATTATTTTAGTCTTTTGGTCAACTTTTTTATTTGACCCTCTTTTTTTATATATATATGAAATTAGTTTTCCAAATATCAAATCTTTTATTTTATTATTTTTGGGGAAAATCCATAATTTGAGTAAACCTCACTCACTATTTTATATAAACATTAGCTAAGAACAAATTATATCAAGGAGAAAAAAATAAAAAAGAAGGATAATTTGTGTGATTTTAGTTTATTATTTTTAAATAATATTTCAGAATTTATATTAAATATATATATATATTTTTTAGAAAATTTATTTTTATGATGAAAAATTGTGTTTGGAATATTTTAATAACACAATCATGAGATACTTGAAAAATATGGTATTAATAGTCTATAGAGTAATAATAATTTTAAGTTATACCTACCATATCTTATAATAAGATTTTCTTTTCTCTTGTTTTGAGTACAATCGTATGTGCCATGATTTTCAGCTTTTTATTTCTTTTTTTTGCTTTTGTGTTTAAATTACAATATGTTATTTAGTTGTTGTATATATGTGTATTAATCTTAGAACACTACTACTCTATTGTGCCAACCATTAACACAACACCAAATAATATTCTTAATTTATTCAATATATTCAACTTTCAATTCAAATTAATATCATTTTAACTCATAGCAAGTCAGAAAGATTGAGAAATAGAACCATCTGATTTGATTCGTTCTCAGGCTTACTAGGGGTGTTCACAGTTCAGTTTCAAGCTAAAATTGTACCAAACCGAAAATTGCAAAAAAAAACTCATACGAAACAGAATCGAACCGCACATTTATGTCAAACCGAATCAAAATCGAACGGCATATGTGGTTCGGTTTAAATCCCATAAAATCTCAGGCCACCAAAGTATCGAGTTCGATAAAATTTGCATTTTGTTTTAAATTCTGAAAAATATCTGGCTACCAAAGCATCGAGTTCTATAAAATTTCCTTTTCTATTTTAGATCTCAGTGGATCTCGGATCAACGTATTTAACCGAGTTTTAGAAACAAAATTTTTATGATAATTTCTTTAAATTATTTAATTTTTTTAAATGAAGCGGTTCGGTTCGATTTTAGAATCAGATTAAAACATTAGAAACTAACCGAACCACATAAGAAGTGATTTCAACATAACACAAACCGCATTGAACCTCATGCAATCGATTTCAGTTCAGTTCGATTCGGTTTTCAAATATTGTATGAACATCCCTAGAGCTTACTAAGAGCCCAAAGAGATCACTTAAATCACTTTTTAACTTTGATTGAGAAGCCAATTTTGAAGTTCCAAATTTTTTTTTATGTAGCTCAATAAAATTTAGCGACGTTAAGTGATTGTCTAGCTATACTCATATGAGTGGCAAGCTCGATAGTTAACACATTAATAAATGAAAAATAGTTGCACACATTATGAAAGCACTAAGTTTTTAAACTTCATTTGGTATAATTGGAGGACTGATGGATACTCATATCAATTCCAGCAGGTAAAACTTGCTTTAGTCATTTGGTATAATTATAGTTCGTCACATGACAAATTCTACATTTATTATTATTATTTTTTATGAACTAAAAAAACAATAGGTCTCATCGTTTAAATGCAATATATACTAAAATTATTGTTAATAAATGGTTATTTATTCAAATTTTGTGAAGTTTAAAAATTAACATGAATTTTGACTTGGACTTGTAATATTTATTTATTAATTTTATTTTTTCTAAAAGAAGGTAATAAATCCCTAGAAAAAAGGCATTTTGGGGAATTGACCTTGAGATTCGGTCTAATTGCCATTAAGTCCTTTTTTGTAGGGAGAGGAATTATGAGAAAGATTGAATATGTCACTCACACCTTACCTTATTCCCAAAGGCCAAATTCACCCTCTATCTTTTTAATTAATTCCCTATAATAATGCCATAATTTTCATGATTTTTTTTTATTCATTTATAGTGAGTTGATGATATATCCACCATATCTATCTATTGTATTTATGTTTGTTTTATTTAGTTCATGAATTTAATTTTGTTCCCAATATAATTTATTATATAAATCTTATTCTCGTAATATTCCATTCTGACATTAAAAAAAACAAAATTAATTTTCTATAGAATATTAAAAAAGTGATTAAAAGCCAGCAAAGAGCACGTGTGCAATAATAATATTATTATGGCAATATGGTGTTCTTTAAAGATTTTCAAAAGTTTCATTTAGAAGCAAACCAATAGAAGTACTCAATAGTTCTAAATTATTATTACTATTATTTACCTTTCAAGAATTAAATATATATATATCGATTATGACTTTTTTATTTATTTATGAAAATTATATCTATTATGACTTAGAAGACAAATGCAAAGTCACAAAGTGAAGAAAGAATGACATAAGGTGTTATATTATATTTTGAATTATTACAGCAACAAAAATGAAAATCATATATTTCTTTTTGTGTAATAAAAATGACTCTTTTGACGTTTTGAGAAAAAGGCTATTGCTACATTAGCAGATTCTTTTTTGCTACCATCAAAATATCTCAACCTAAGATACCATTTTGGTTTCTTATCATTTTAATTTTTGTTGTATTTTAGTCTTTATATTTCTAATTGTGTTTAATTATAGGCCATATATTTTCAATAAGACATAAATTTAGTCATTTAAAGTAATTTTTATTATAATTAATTAAATAACATTAACAAAAATAGTAATAATAATAATGCAATACAATACACGAGAAATCATTATAAATGGCAAAATATTAAAAATAGGCACATATAGGAATAAATTGAAATTTGTTATTTTTGAAAATCAATCCAAACAACTAAAATCAACCTAACTGACATCCGATGGTTGGTTATATATATAGTCGGTGATCGGTTTTATTAAAGGGTTTCAAAAAACCAACCTTCTTGTTAAATATTAAATAATGATATGAAGTTAATATTAAATAAACCGAACCAACTGAATTGCATCAAGAAAAGCGAACCTACTGAAACCGACTTGCTGACATCGGTTGTCGATTTTCAACCCCAATATATATATATAAAACAGTCTCCGTTCCAACGATGATCACCTCTAGTTTCGGTAGTTAATAATTTTCTTTAGAAAAGCAATTGTAACAAGAGATTAAAGGAAATGACTGTAAATAATAATTTTAAGGAATGATATGTTTTTTTATTACTTACATCTTAACATAATTGTTAGATTAAAAAATGATATGTTTTTGGTTAGTACGTTTAAAAAGAGATTAGTCTTATTATGGCAATAGTTCGTTGCAAAGAAATAACATCTTTACTAAAAAAACTTAAAGTACTATCCTTTACTTTTTAAAATTTAATTGACTGTTTCATGTCTACGGATTTCATATCCAATAAAGTTGGCCGAAATCAAATTTGAAGAATATCAATTAATTTCTCTGCTTCTCACACACACACACACACATAAAAGTAAACTAATTCATACTTTTCCAACAATTAAATTCTATAATTATGTGCTCCCAATTATGATACCATAAAAGTTTTATATCGAATTTTAAAGCATATCTTCCATTAAAATATTAGAAATTCAAATGATTTGCTAATTATAACAATTCAATTTTTAGCACATAAAATAAACAAAAGCAATTATTAGACAAAATTTTAAAATAAACAAAATTATATGAATGAATATTATTGATATAATATGAAAATTGTAAATATTTTGACAATTTTCTTATTAATAATAAAATGAGAAGAAGAGATTTTAATTTTTAAAAAAAGAAATTAAAAGAATGATTTGATTGGTGGAATATTGAGTCAACTGAATTAATATTTAATTTATGTATTGATAAAAAGAAAAAGGGGTACAAAATTAGACGGCCGCTTTATAGTATCTGCCCTCGCACGCATATGGTTCCAAAAAGCCTATTCTCTTCTTCCCTTTCTTCCCTTTCTCCCTTCAACCAAAACAATAAACAAACCTCCACACCCAATTTAATCACACTTCACAATCCTTTTTCCTTATCTCCCTCTCTCTATTTAAACCACACACACTCCACATACAATTTCAAAACTCCACTCCTCCATCCACAATGACCTCTTCTTTCTCTTCCTATCTCCTTCTCTTCTTCCTTCTGGGTTTCCTACAAAAAGCTCTTTCCCTTGAATATGGACTCACCCGCGAAGAATTCGCCCTGCAGGATGCGGATCGGGTCCTCAGGCTCCCCGGACAGCCACCCGTCAATTTCAAGCAATATGCTGGTTATGTTAATGTCAATGAGAGCCATGAACGAGCTTTGTTTTATTGGTTCTTTGAAGCCATTGCTGATCCTCATGAAAAGCCTCTTCTTCTTTGGCTTAATGGAGGTATCAAAAACAAAACACATTATTCTTAGAATTCACTTTAGCTTGATTTAATTAATTATGTGTTTCTCTTTTTTATTATTTCCAAAATCTCTTTCTCCATCCTATAAAAAGTCAAACATATTAGTTATTTGAAGAAATTAAGATAACATTTAGATAATTATATTGAAGTCACGAGTCAAAGTAGAAATTTGAACGATGCATATTTTGTCAAAAAAGTATTAGTAAATGTCACTATCAATGTATCGTCTAAATTTTTGTATTTATTATAAAGTTTTTATATAGTTATGTTAAACAACCAATATTCGATAACTACCTTTCAACATTTTGAAGATTGGTTCTTTTCTTCCCATATTTTTCTTAAAATAATAATTTTATCTACTTTTATTTCTAAATTTTAGTTGTCATTTAATCATTGCTGTTTGATGGGTAAGGAATATTTTTATATTTAAGTACAACTGTGTCATAGAATTTTAAATATACCCAACAATTATTATAATTTGTTAATATGATAAGAAATGATATCAAATATCTTATATATTTATATACAATAATATAACATTATATACATGATATTTATTTATATTACTAAGTTATAAGCTTATGATTTGAAGGGAATTAATTAGGGGAAGAGAGTAAAAATGGGGAATTGGTTTGAAATGGCAGAGAGGTCACTATTTACCTTTTAGGGGTTTGGATTTTAGTATCTTTTTGACAGAGGGGGCAGATGGGCAAATGGGCAATCCCCAATGACATTTTGCTAAGAGAGGGATAAGAAAAAGAAGCATTTTTGTTTATTAGAAGATGGGGAGAAAAATGTCTGTGTCAAATAGGAATAATCCATTTGGAAATTATTTTAGGTCTATTTCAATTATTCCTTTCAAATTTTTTACATTATTTAAGGTTATAATACTATTTTTGGTAATTTTGGTAACTCTATACTTTGGGAAATGTTTCATTTTTAATCTCCAAAGCAATTTAATTGTTGATTTTAACCCAAACCCTTTTTAAATATAGTATATTTTCTAGGCTATTTGGATGTAGAGTTTGAAAACAAATTTGCCAAAAAAATAATAATAAATAGTACTCTTCTAAAATTCATTTTTATTAATTACATGATTTGGTATTATGTTAAAATATAAAGAGAAAAGAGAGAGAGATGAATGAATGTTTAATTAAACATTAAAATCAGGACCGGGATGTTCATCAATCGGTTACGGGGCAGCAGAGGAATTGGGACCTTTCTTTCCTCAAAAAGGAGACAAACCAAAGCTCAAGTTCAACCCATACTCTTGGAATAGAGGTTTTTCATTTCTCCCTTTTATTTTTGCTTACTAATAAATTCATTTAGTATGATTATAATTTAAGCCATAACAATGATGTATATTCTTGTTGATTCAGCTACTAACCTACTGTTCTTGGAATCACCTATCGGAGTTGGATTCTCCTATAGCAATAATACCAATGACATCAAAGAACTTGGCGACACGATCACAGGTATGAGTGCATCTTACTTTGTTTAGAACTTGTTTGGATTGATATTTTATATAACTTTAAATATTTGACCCTCTATCCCAAACATGTTCTTAATCTAATTAAAGTATTATTTTAGTTCACCTATTTTATATTGGTTATAGAATTTTGTAGCAAATTAATTACACTCTTAGTCCTTTCAACATCTTTAAACTTTTAAGAATGTCTATAGGTTGAACCTTTAATTTTGTGTCAAATAGGTCTATGAATTTTAAAACGTGTATTTGATTTAGGAGTAAATAAACCGTGTTACTAAGAGCATCTCTTAGGTATGACTTGCTAACTTCGTGCGTACACTAAGGGATTCACTTAATTAAAATATAACCCTAAAATTTACAATGAAGGTATAACAAAATATAACCCTAGATTTCGAGACCTAAATCTCAAATTTATACTATTTAAATATAACCCTAGATTTCGAGACCTAAATCTCAAATTTATACTATTTAAAATTTAACCTTTAGATTTATAAGGATGGAAATCCATAAATTAAAACTTCTAATCTATCAAATTTATTTTGTTTAGTAAGAAAGACCAATAAATAATTAACGATATTTTTTTCTTCTCTAGCAAAGGACTCTTATGCCTTTCTAGTCAATTGGTTCCGACGATTTCCCCAATTCAAATCCCATGAGTTTTACATCGCCGGCGAGAGCTATGCAGGTACCGGAAATCTCTTTGTTTCTTTAAATTCTTATCGCCAAAATTATTCCAATTCATCTCTTTAATTACCTCATCTTCTCCCTCAGGTCACTACGTCCCGCAACTTTCAGAGCTCATTTTCGACCAGAACAAGAAAATCTCTAAGAAAAACCGCATAAACTTCAAAGGCTTCATAGTAATTTAACTAAAATCATCGCTCAAAAGTTCCTCACTCGATTTTCATTTCTCCTAATACTATGATTCAATTTACAGATCGGAAACGCCTTACTCGACGACGAAACAGATCAGCGAGGAATGATCGACTACGCTTGGGATCACGCCGTAATCTCCGATAAATTGTACAACGAAATCAAAACAAATTGCAATTTCAGCAATCCAGCTCCGTCAAACTCTTGCGATGCTTCTCTCGACAAGTATTTCGCCGTGTACGATATCATCGATATGTACAGTTTGTATACTCCAATATGTGTAGAGAAGAATTCGAGCAGCGGAAGGAAACCGCGGCGATTTGCAATCAACGGCGTTGCGCCTCAGAATGTGGGTACTCTGAATCATACTTTTACAGAAATTTGTGGAAATTGGAATAGGAATGGTGAATTGAAGATGAATTTGTGCAGGGAGGATGGCATAGGAGGCCGATTGGATACGATCCTTGTTCGTCGGATTACACCGAAAAGTATTTGAACAGACCGGACGTTCAAAAGGCCTTGCACGCCAATGTTACGAAAATTCCATATCCATGGACTCATTGCAGGTACTCAAATTAAACCCTTCTCACATTTCGTTTTAGAATGGCGAAAAGTATTTTTTCAACGTTTGAATAAAATACATATTCGGGGTTAATTATGCGCAGTGATAACATCACATTTTGGAAGGATGCACCATCATCAATACTCCCCATTATCAAGAAGCTCGTAGCTGGGGGCCTTCGTATATGGGTTTTTAGGTAAATCGATTCTTGAGATTACTTAATGATTTGGATGAATTTTGTATAAATGAGTAATTAAACAATTAATAAAATTGCAGTGGAGATACTGATGGAAGAATTCCAGTGACATCAACAAGGTTGACTCTGAACAAACTTGGTTTAAAGATTAAAAAGGATTGGACTCCTTGGTATTCTCATGAACAGGTACTTCTATTTTGTTTTGTAGATGTGAAAACGTGAATTTGGGTGTACATAAAATGAAAATATTTTGGATAGAGTGAGTAACAGAGGAGTGGTATGATGATAATTGATAGGTTGGTGGGTGGACGATTGAGTACGAAGGGCTAATGTTTGTGACAGTAAGAGGAGCCGGCCACGAGGTTCCACAATTTAAACCCAAGGAAGCTCTTCAACTCATTAGGCATTTCTTGGCCAATCACAACCTCCCAACTTCTTCTTTTTAGATTCTTTTTTTCTTCTTCTTCTTTATGTTTATGTTTTTATTTTTATTTTTATTTTTAAAAGTCACAGTGTTTTGTTTTTTAAGGAATTGCCCATAAAAATGCTGATGGCAAAGAAATTAGGTTTTTTTTTTTTTTTTTCTTTTTAAATTTTTATCTTCCTTCATAGTTTATTGTCTCCCAATTTGTGAATAAAATATTTATAATTTCACATGAATTATTGATCTCTATTGTTATTTCCATGAATTCAATACATATATTTAAGAGAAAAAATTGGCTAAAAGTAAAGAAAAGTCGCATAAACGGAGAGATTTGATTAGGTGGTCTTTTTAAAAATAAAACAAAAACAACCAAATATTTACATGATCATTTGAAAAAGAAAAAACGCATAGACCCACAATGAACGTTTGAAAAAAATAATAAAATAATAAAATTTCAGAAGAAAAAAAAAGACATGAAAAGAAAATTAACTTTTAATTATTATAATTATTATAGTTATTTTGTTATATTTATAAAAATTAATTTTTTATTATTATAATTATTATAATTTATACACTATTTTAACTTGAAAACGAAATAGTAAACTCTATGACAAATAATAAAAAAGATTGAGGTAGGTAAGTCCTAATCATTTATCTTCTCATTTGATAGTAATTTTATTTAATGTTTTATGTTGTGACATTTGTGCATGTTCCTCCTACTCTTCAATTATAGGTTTCTCATTTATTAAAGAAATGATCTTACCTAAATTCTATATGTAACAAGAAATTTTGTTTTTTTTTTTTAAGTTTTCAAATTTTGATTTAACTTTTTAAATTATAAGTAAGTAATAGAGAGTGAAACATAAAAGTTATGCATTAGAATGGCATATACTAGATTTTCAAAATTTGTAATTTAATCTCTACCAAAAAAAATCAAGTAATATTAAAAGTTTATTTTCATTATTTAACAAATAAAATTCCGTAAGCTTATAGTAAAAAAAAAAGGATTCAGCAATATTCGTAAGTAATAGGATAGAACTACCCGCGTGAGTTCTACTTCAAAAGGCTTAGTTGCGATTCTTTCTACTAATTAGTAGGCGTAGGCGCAAAGATCTATGGCCCACTACGCGGTGCCATAAGACAGGTCCGAAGGACTATCCATCCTCTCATCATCAATATCCCTCTTATGGAACATCTGGACCTCGCATATTTCATTGCGCCTTCGCAACATTCTTTGCACCGCTCCGTCAACTCAAATTCTTTGAGCCTTGTTCATTGATGGCCTAAATGCTATTTGCCTTCTACTTCCTATAGGATATCCTGCTTTGTGCTACTTTCATTCATTCAAGGCATATTTCATTGCGCCTTCTTTTTGTCCATTTCGATAGATCTGATTTGGCCACTCGCTCGCCGCTACTAACGGGGTCTCGGTTGATTTCCCTTCCTTTAGCTACTAAGATGTTTCAGTTCGCTAAACTAAAACGATTTTATTTAATCATAAAAATATTTTTCATAACAAAACCTAAATCATTAAAAATTATAAAATTCAAAGAACTAAATTATCATAAAGTTAAAAGTACATAAACTACCCAAATGAATTGTAAATAATAAAATATTTGCAAAAAAAATTTCTCAACAAAAGATGTTACCTCATTTTTTTTCGCACGTGGCTAAAACCAAATCTAGATTTTTTTTTTCTTTCAATTATTGTGTTTTCTAAGTTTTTTTTTCACGTGTGAAAATAGGGAAAAAAATGATTGTTTTTTGTCCCTTTTTTTTTCTTTTTATTAGTGGACCAAAGAGGAACCGGGATATAGATGAATTTTGTTATATTTTATAAATAGACTCGATATTTTGCTGGTTTTGAAAATGCCTTTACATAAACTTTCAAATGAACCAATCTAATAACACTAACTATTTCAAAACTAATATTACCCAAATGCTTTTTAACGAATTAAAGAAAATAGAAATTAAAACTAAACCTAATGTGATTAATCTTCAGATACAAAATTGAAGTTTAGGATTATCTTAGTATAAAACAAAGTTTGATGGGTAGTATTAAATTTATGTTGAAATATTGATATTTTCACTTTTTAAAAGTACTAATCTAAATATAATATAAAAAATAGGGTTAGAATTAGAAAGTTTCAAATTCACTTATAGAATTAATATAATATATCTAATAGGCATTATATTACCAAATTTACATTTTAATTAAACTTTATAATATAAATTTAACTTGAAATTTAATTCAAAATTAATTTATTCGATAATTAAATAATGGAAGAAGATTCATATCAAAATTATTGATTAAAATTAATATAAATTATATACGCACTAAAATGATAAGTTATGAAAAAATTAATTTTGAATATGATTTAAAGGTAAGACAAATCTAGTTTAAAAAAGCATAACGTCTAATGAATGTACACATTAGTTGTTTTCGAAAATTATTTTAGTATATATTTTGACCCTACAAAGACATTCTACTTGTACAAATACCTCTCATTTTTAACATTGTGAAACACGTGCAACGCAAGTAGTTCAAACTAGTTAATTTTAAAATCATAAAAGTTGTAAATGTACAAGCAATTAATTCAATTGGTAATATTTATTAATTTTTTTTAAAATCAATTAAATATAAGGGAATGCAATCCAATGCAGTGTAGAGAGGAGAAGGATAGATCAACGATGACTTAAGAACTTATATACACTTACACATAAATTCTCTCAGGTTATGGCTGAGTTTTGTTACCATTTTGTAATTTAGTTTAGAAACAATTTGCCCAAATTTCCCATCAAACACAAATCCTTTACGTAACGCAACTTCATCACCCGTCACTGTTCTAAGCAAAGTCAAATTATTGAAAACTATGAAAGTACGATTTCCTTTTCCTTTAAAGAAAAAAAAAGAAAATTAACGGTTAATAATTTTTATTTTTCTTGTCTGATTCTTTGACAATCCCCAAATATTAATTCGATAAACGAAGTTTTGTTAATTTTCATGGCTTGCAAAGGAAGGCGAAGCGTCTAAGCATAAAATTCTTAGCTCAGTTTATTTCCCTGGAAACTCGGGGAACTCTTAGAACACTGTGACCCATGCGATTTCTCTCTGCTTAGTAGAGGTAGGAGAACACAAGTAGTATTTTGAATTCTTCAATTTCGTAGATTTGGGTTTGTTTTTCTTCTTGGGGTTTGTTTTAGATGTGATTAGTTGTTGATTATTCTGTAAAATTAGATGTAGTTTCATTCAGAAGCTTCTGGGGTTGCCGATTTTTGGCCGACACTGTAAGGAGTTTAATCCTTAACACGAATTTCTGAGAAGCTTTTGGTTTCTTGATCTCTATTTTGGTTGTCCATGTTATTCCTGTGATCGAGCTTGTGGGATTCTATTTCTGGCTTAGGTTTTTTATAATTTTTCATGCTGTTCAAACTAGTTTTGTTTTCTTTTTGTTCACAAAATAGTTATGACGAATCATGATTCAGTAGTTCATGATTTTCAAAGGAAGAAGAAGCTTAAACAACAGTTACCCAATTGGAAAAAACTCTCAAACAACCCCTTTTTGTAACTGTAGTGATTACTTGATTTAACTATATGTTTGTTAAATTTGTTGCTTAATCAGTTATTTTTTCTTTGGATTGCAGAACTGTCTCCTAGGCATGGAAGTTCTGTCTTGTAGCTCAATTCCAAGCAGTAATATTGTATTTCTAAGGACAAAATGTGCTAGAAAAAGCTTGAATCCAAGTTGTGTAAACCTCTCTGGCTTCAGAAGACGTAAAATCTTGTGTGCTAGAATCAAAGCTAGAACCAGATTTTCTTGGTCAAAGCATCACCATGGAAATTCTCAACTAAAGGTCCTGTGTAGTAGCTACGGTGGCTATGTCATTGATGGGGAAGAAGAAGGTTCAGTAAGTACACCGGCGAGTGGCGAATCGGCGAGTAAAGTGCAAATTCCTGGTTTACCTGATGAATCTAATGGTGAATCCAGTGCTGAAATCAGTAGTGGCTTTTGGGAATGGAAACCAAAACTTAGCGTGCACTATGAAAAAGCTGGATCTGAAAATGTGAACTCTCCCCCTGTGCTTTTCCTTCCTGGTTTTGGGGTTGGTTCGTTCCATTACGAGAAACAACTAAAAGATTTGGGACGTGATTATAGAGTATGGGCCATAGATTTTCTTGGGCAGGGCATGTCATTACCAGTTGAAGATCCCACTTCACATTCTAAGGAAGGAAATGAATCAGATGGGAAAGATTCTTCTTGGGGTTTTGGAGATAAGACTGAACCATGGGCATCTGAGCTTGTTTACTCTATTGATTTATGGCAGGATCAAGTTCGCTATTTCATCGAACAGGTATCCAAAATAATGATTTATTGTCCTTCATGTTTCCTCCCTATTCATAAGAATAACATAGAGAATAATGTACATGCTTTGAGCAAGGAATTTGACTATTCATTTATGATATGACCCATACGTTATATTTATATACCTTATGTAGCTGAGCCTCTACTTGGTATGCTGCTAGCTTCATGTCAAAACAGTCAAGTTACATTAGTTTTCACACTAATCTACAAATCAAACATGGGCTACCAAACAGATTTTCAGGATTTTAAAACTCATTTTTCCATCTGCTACTTCACCAACGGATTTTCCAACTTTAGGCTGTACAAATGAATCTGAAACCTCTCATGGAGTCCGACTGCTTAAGGCGTACATTGACAAACTTACTGATGTCTTGGATTACCATTGCAGGTCATTGGTGAACCAGTCTACATTGTGGGCAATTCACTTGGAGGGTTTGTGGCACTATACTTTGCAGCATGCAATCCTGATTTAGTAAAGGGCGTCACATTGCTAAATGCAACTCCATTCTGGGGATTTTTTCCTAATCCTATAAGATCGCCGAGATTAGCAAAAATGTTTCCTTGGGGTGGAAAGTTTCCATTACCAGACAACGTGAGAAAGCTCACAAAGTTTGTGTAAGTTTGATCAATGAGGTCTTACTCATTCTTTATATCTCTATTTTCTTCTTTTCCTTCTCATAACTCTCTGTTTGATATCAGTTGGCAGAAAATAAGCGACCCCGAAAGTATAGGAGACATCCTTAGGCAAGTCTATGCAGATCACACAACAAATGTAGATGATGTATTTTGTCGAATTGTAGAAACAACACAGCATCCAGCTGCAGCTGCATCATTTGCATCTATCATGTTTGCCCCTCAAGGGAAACTATCCTTTTGGGAAGCATTAACAAGGTGGGATATAAATTTGACATTAACATTCAATTTCTTGGCTTTGGAAGACTTCATAGTCTCTGTACTGTTTTGGCTTAAATTTGTCTCTTTGTTTTGTGTAGATGCCATGAGAATTTAGTACCAGTTTGTCTAATGTATGGAAAAGAGGACCCATGGGTGAAACCCGTTTGGGGGCTTGAGGTGAAAAAGCGAGTGCCTGAAGCTCCATATTATGAAATCAGCCCTGCTGGCCACTGCCCTCATGATGAAGTCCCTGAGGTATACTTCTGTGTTAACAAGCTTTATTTTTTTCAATCAATTCAAAATGGATCCTAAAGTTTTCTTCACCTCTAGACTCGAACAACACTGAAAACTACCAAAAACCACCTCAATAACTTGAACAACTCAACACTAAAACTTATCCGAAAGGCAAAATACTAGAAGGGGCCGGATCCTAAAATGAGAAACTGATGGAACCAAAGATATTGAAAGCTAAAAGATAACAAGCACTTGAAAGCTTCAAGTAATAACTCACCCACTAAAATTTTCATGTCCTAACTCGCCCACTAAATTATTGTCCATCTTTTTCCATTCCTCTCTGCTCTCTATATAAACCAACAAGTATAACTAGCTAACTACTAACAATGACCTTAATACTCTAATAATGTCTTATTGTCATTCCTAACAGAAATTTGACTATGTTAAAAGTACTTGAACAAAGTCTACTAGTTTCAAAATAAGATGTGAGATGTTGAATTTGTGGGTTAGTAACATTTCCTGTTTGTAGATGTATAATACTGAAATATGCGTTTTGTGATCACAGGTTGTGAACTTTTTACTACGAGGGTGGATAAAAAACATAGAGACAGAAGGTCTAGTGGGATTGCCACTAGTGGGGGAACAAGACACCATTGGAGAGGACAAAGTTATTAAAGATTTGGAATTCTTAAGAGAAGGATCAAAGAAATTTGTGTCTGTTCGACTGTATGGATCCCCTTCTTCAGTTTTGGATCGAATAACCTCTTTGTTTAAAACTGTAACAATCAAAGCTTAACAATTAAGCCTCGTTGTTTAATTATCTTAGAAAGGATTTTTTTTTCACTCCTTTGCTTGTTTTGTACTTTGTAAAAATTGTAAGAAAAAGAATAGAAAAGAAGGATACAGATTAGCTAATATGATTGTTACGTTTGAATAGAAAATAGGCAGTCCTTTCCATTATCCAAAATAAAATTTTACAGCCCATTTCAGAATTATTTGCTTAAATTTTGAAGTCCAATTGATCTGTGGATGTACTTTATTAGGTTGGTTGATTATAGATTTTGTGAGTAGCCATAAATTTGATTAGGATTTGGAAAACTAACAAACGTAATAAATTTTAAGATCAGCAAGGAAATTTTCAGATTAGTATTGATACATCATGATTACAAATGGTTATTAATTTGTAATTGTCCTTACTCTCTGATTACACAAAAACGTCCAAAACTATTTCTCATCATTCAATTCCAATGGAGGGTTATGCCGACCGGCCGGAAGTCTAATCCTACCGGAGGAACCCGCTGGCACCAATTTCAAATTCTCACAGTTACAGATCTCGATCATGAATCCATCAGGATCATTGAAGAAGAGCTGTTCAATCGTTTCTCCCTTCTCCTCTTCCTCCAATGTCCTCCTCATGTACTTCACTCCCAATTCCTTCAATCTCTCCTCCATCGCTTCCATATCTTCACACTGCCACCCACACTTCAATTTCAACAAACCAACACATAACCCTAAAAAATTAAACTCAAATCTTCATTAATTAAACCCTAACCTGAAACGAGATGTGATTATCCATGGGATCGAGATGATCCTTGTCGCTTCCACGGACTCCAACACTATCATCCTCCTCCTCCTCGGTTTGCATCAAGTGAATCCCAACGCCGTAGTTGAACAGCCAAGCTCCTTCGAAATCGAAGCTTTGCGGGCGTTCAATGAGGACGAAGCCTAGGACTTTGGTGTAGAAATGGACGGAATCCTTGACGTTTTTGCAGACTCTGGAGACGTGATTGAGTGCCATTAATGGAAGTGGATGTTCTTGTTTTCTTGTAGTTTCTTGGGATTCTTCGTTGTTTGCTTGGATTTCATTGTTGACGGCATTGGGGTTTTGATCTGCGATGAGTTGTTGTTCCATGTGGAGCAGAGCGACGGCAATGAATTGAAACGGAGGAGTGGAGAGGAGTGTTGACGGTGATTGGTTTTAAAAGAGAAGGAAATGGCGGGGAATTGAGGATACGTGGGGAAGGGAAGAGAGTGACAACTGCCATGCGAGAAGAAGGAGGTGGAACTCTACGTGGAAGTTGACGTGGAGAAGATGAAAATGTAATCTCCAGTGCTATGCTTTTTTAATTTGGTGCTTGTGATTTGCAGTTGGAGTCGGTTTTTCAATCAAATTGTCGTCAAATTCGTTATGATCGGTTTACTAAAATTCTCACTCATCTCAATTGTGTAGAATTAAAAGTTGGTTCGTCGATATTTTTTAAAATTATTTTCTAACTCTCTTAGAGAATACTAATCGACTCAATTCGACTTTTTGATCTACAAGACTCGCAGTTCTTTCTTTTAGGTCAAACAAGAGAGAAAATTGAATTTTATTTCGGTACAACAATGAATAACGTATTTAAACTACAAACCTTTTGGTCATATTGTCGTATTTACATTTTTATAAAACTAAGATCCTTACATTTTTATTATTGGTAATGGAAATTTAAATCTTGAGTTCTACCATACTACCTTCCATTGTTGTACGTCATAAAATAAGAATTTAAAATTTATACAAGTTCGATAATTAAAATAATATATCATTTAATGACGTGTCAAAATAAGAGAAGAATTCATATTCTAGTAATTCTATAGATTTTTAAACAAATCTAACATTAGTGTATAATTCTTTCATTCAATATTTGCAGTGGTATATTATTTTATTTCATGGCACACAATTCTTAAATATTTCTTTAGTGGCCCATGAATGAAATAATTTCCGTGTTAGAAATTTATGGCTTGAAGTTGGTTAGAACCCTAGAGTTTGTTCGATGAGGGTTCTCAAGTAATTAAATATATGATTAACTATACTCTTGATTTTGTGACAAAATAATTTTTCGTTTCTTTTATTTCTACCTTCTTTCTATTGTATGGACACAAAATAGAAAGTTAGAAATGAGTTTAGTTTAACGATGTAATTGATACATAGTAATTTATTTTTATTCTTATAATTGGAGATTCAAATTTCAATATCCCACCTTGTTATATACTTAACACATGCATACTCACATACATTGGGTATCAAAATCGTTAAAATTAAGTTATAGTTAATGTTGAAATAGGGTATGTGGTTATTAATGGGACAATTAGGGGTAGGTTTCTTTATTCACATGATTTCATTTTCAGTTAGGCCAACTTTGTGTTCTTTCGGTTGAACCAACCAACTTATTACTCACCAAAATTCAACTCCCAAATTATTTTCATCATCTAAATTCTTTATTAATTAATTAATTAAAACATTTAGTTTTATTTTGTTTAATAAATCTTAAATTTACTTTTTAATTCTAAGTTTTGAGTTTGTTTTGAATTTAATACATAAGTTTCAAAAAATTACAACTTTATCCTTTTATATTTGAGATTTGAATTATGTTTTTAGTCAATTTGTTTCGAGATTTATACTTTTAACCTCAACTTGTTAAATTGTCACTTTCAGTTTTTGGTGTCAATGTCTACTAATCAATTTTTAAGAAGTTATGAAATCAAACTTCTAATTTTAAGATTAAAAGTACAAACATTATATCAGTTGAACTATGCTTATTTTAAGATAGGTAAAAGGTTCGTTACATATATTTTAGAAAATTTGAAAAATTAGAGTAAGAAAAGAAAAAGATACTTTCTAAATTTCATAATTGTGGAATATTTCGATAATATTAATCTAATATTTTAAATAAAAAATGAACTCTCTGGAATATTCATTTTTTGAAAATTACTCGATCTATTTTTAAGCTTACGCGCCACTCTCCACGCGCTCCTAATCCCATCCGGACCATCGTCCAACCGATTTCCCTGTTCCTCTCTTTCATTTCACTCACTCTCTTAACTCAAACAAAGCCTTTTTCCACCTCACCGGAATCCTAACTTACAACTGCCCAATCAACCGCCGCCTCGTACCTCACCTCTTATCGTCTTCTTTACGTTGTGAAATTTTCCGTCGGAGGCAGCCGTTGGGTGCAGACATGTACAGGGACGTGTCGAGCTGCAACACCTACAACTATGGCGATGCTGTCTATTGGGACGCTCGTTACCTGCAGGAGGCTGGCTCTTTTGATTGGTACCAGCGTTATTCTTCTCTTCGTCCTTTTGTTCGTAAGTTCATCAGCACTTCCGCCTCCGTCCTTATGGTCGGCTGTGGTAATGCTGGTAATTTCCTCTTATTTCACCTTTCTTCCTTTTTCCACTTTCTTTTCCTTTTTACATTTCGATTGTTCTTGAACATGTGTTGGAAGTTGGAATTCGAATAAATTTTCGATGCATTCAATCTTTTGTCGTCCGAAATTAATGTTTGGTGTATTTTAAGTTTATCGGATTGAGAGATTTAGGTGGTTTAGCATACGTGGAAATTGAAACGAGGAGCTGTCTTGGAATCTTGTTCTTGAGAATTCGTAGGCAACTATTTGGACTCTGCTGGATGAGAATTAGACGTTTGAGGGAATGAACGGGACAACCTGGTTTTGGTATTCAAATTTTTAATGTTAATCCTAACTTAAGTAGCTTAATGAGGATTAAATCTCAACTTATTTGAGAGCTGAAAGCATTAGCAGAATGGGAACGCCAAGAAGTTAATCGACGAGAGAGAGTTCAAGTTACTGATTATCGAGGTTGTTAGCTGTATTTGGAAATTGGAATTTCTGAATTTGGTTGTTTCTGAAAACGTGTACATATTTGGCTAAAATGTCCGCAATAACGCGGGTTAAGATACAAGAATTAGTAAGTATTTGGAAGTTATAGACGCTGTATTGTTTGATTATTAATCTATATAGATGCTGTATAAAAATTGATAACTGATGCAGTGTAATTTAGAGCTTCAGCACATTAAATATAACTTTGATGTTGTTGTCTACAACTTAAATTGATTTTAACCGTGACATCTTTTGTACTTGTAGTCATGTCAGAAGATATGGTCAAGGATGGATATGAAGACATAATGAACGTTGACATTTCTTCGGTAGCAATTGACATGATGAAAAGAAAGTATCAGTTTATCCCCCAGTTGAAATGTATCCTCTGAGGCTTGTATTTTTGTTTTGTTTTCAAATTAACACTCGAGTTGCTTGGGTTGACAGAATTTTCAGTATGGTGATCTACATAGTACTTAGAGAGAGAGAGAGAGTGAGAGAAAAATTAATATGGTCCTCTCAATAGGTTATGGTCCTTGTGTTCCTTTTTAGCTAAAGTACAATCGGCTTGTACAAGTTCTACAAGTTTCCTTGACAAATTTGTATAGATATGGAAATGGATGTCAGGGACATGAGCTTTTTCCAAGACGAGAAATTCGGTGCTGTCATTGATAAAGGTCTGGCTTCTTGATCTTCATTTTACACTCCGTTGAATTTCCCAGTGTTTAATTCTGAAGTTTGCTCTATGTGTTGATCTTTCAATGCTGGTGCCACCACGTTTCACTCCTGGCCTTTTGATTCTTGATATAGGGACACTTGATTCATTGATGGTATGTGAGCTTTCCATATTTCTCAGGCATGTTATTCACTATTTTCCCCATGTTCTAATTCTTTAATTTTGTGTACACAGTGTGGCACTGATGCTCCGATTAGTGCTGCTCAAATGCTGGGAGAAGTGAGTAGGTTGTGGACTTTATGAACTTCACAACATTGGTTGACTAGTGTAGATTCTCTTCTTTTGGTTTTATATTTCTCCACTAATTTTTGGCTTTTACTCCTGTAGGCTTCTTAAACCAGGAGGAGTCTATTTACTGGTATCCATCTTTTATCTCTCGTCAAGAATTGACTTTTCAATATTCTGTTTGGAGTAAAATAATCAAAATAGATTTTTGGTGGTTTGCAGATAACATATGGTGATCCCAAAGTAAGGATGCCCCATTTGATGCGACCTTCATACAATTGGAAGATAGCGTTGTTTATAATCCGTGAGTTCATTTTCATCCTCTCACTGAACTTTTTCTTTCTATTTCCAGGTCTCTAGTTTATACAGGTGTGTTTATTTGGTTTATCCTGCTTTTGGTTCAAACCACGTCTGCAGAAAAACAATTTAAAGAACAAAAAAATTGAAGAATCGCAGACAACTACTAAAGATAGGTAGTTTAAGATTAGATTTCAAGAGCTCTCTCTGAGTGTTGAAAGCTCTGAACATGAACTATGGATGCAGGTAAGTTAAGCCATATTGCTAAGATGTGCAACAGGGTGCGTGAGAGTATTAATTAGTAAGGGATATATTGGGAATATTAGTAGGATAACAATAAGGACGTAGTGGTAATTAGATGGTGCATTTGTTATAAATAAGGGGAGTTGGGCACCTTAGGAGGGAATCATAGTTTTTAGTAGAGAGACGTAGCCCTCTCAAAAAAAACCAATGATAGTACATTATAGACATCTTCAGTGATATTTTCTGTGTTTTGGTATCCTAACAGTGGCCTATTGGGCCATTTCTTTCTCTAGGCTGTATTTTCACCCTTGAGAAAACTAGATGATTTATAGAGTGACTAGACAGAAGGACAAATGAACTTCTGAGGTGGTATTTATTGGAAGAATTGCTATTACGATTCCCAGTTAGTGTTGTAGCCTAAGGAATTAAAGGAGACCATTCTTCAAGAATCAAATCAAATATCAATAAAAAATTCTTGAATACATGATTCCACAGGCAAGAAACTACAAATTAAAGTACAAAAAATAAACTAAAAAGGGAAACTATAGTTTAAACAGGAAACTAAAAGGATCGTTCAAGGATCCAACCAAGAGTAATATGAATTCTGCAGGCTTCCCAGCGGTTTGGTTTGCTCCCTTACTATGTGGTTGGGGATTTTGGATGCGCTGTGATGTGGCCACGCTGCCCATTTATACACAATGACATTTTTTTTCTTATGTTTTTCTTAAATATAGAACTAGTTGATTGACGATAAAGTCAAATCTGTTAACGACACCTGTACTTCTTCGGAAAAGTTCTAGTTTTAAATCACTTAGAGCAGTTTGACATGGTTATCTCTATCAATTGAACATCGTTGTTTTGGACTACTACTAGTGATGTTGAAACCATAACATCACATTGGTTTTGCTTTGATTTCTTTTTCAAGATAATTTAACTTGTTCTATGTCATTAATGAGCATTGGAGACATACTTCTGTTTTCCCGTTGTTTTAAGTTTTATGGAATTTTGAAATATACTTCCTTCCCATTTCTCATTCTTTACACTGTACAGCAAGGCCAGGATACCAAAGGCCGGAAGAGTGTAGTACACCAGAGAAATCAAATCTCGAACAGGTGCCTCTGACCGAAAATGGGTTATTGTCACCAAATTTTGTTATGGAAGACCCAGATTCTCACTTCATATACGTGTGTCAAAAATTGGATGACTCAGATCCGAATAACATAGTGCCTCCATATCCGTTGAGCACAAATGCGTTATAGAAACAAAAACAAAGGTACCTTTACCTACCTCATATCATTGATTACATGTTATATGCATTGTTGTAAAATGATGTTCGTTGTAAAAGAGAATTAATAGACATAAAAACACGTTGAAATTAACACATAATTAAGGGGGATACCTTACCCTGAGTCTAGGTGGAGATGGCTTCTTCGAACATAGAAACAAATCATATCACTGTGGCTATACAAACCAAATGCCAAATTCATTACGACATTGAACTGGCCATGTTCTTTGTGCGTTCTCTTCTTCTTTTTTGGGGGCGGGGGGGGTGCTGTTGGTTTTCAGCATCTCAAACAAGTAAACTTGGGCCACACGCACACAGTATTGAGCGTTGAATAGGGATGATGTTGTTTTGATGCTATTCAGTATTCACACTTATTTTTTTTTGGAAGAATTGATCTATTTTTGCCTTTAATTTGCATTCCCCTCTTTTTTATATTTGTAAATTTAGCTCTTCTCCTATTTCGGGTAGTTGGGTTGCTCTTCTTTCCTTGAGGTTGGAGCCAGATGTTAAAATCCTATTGGTTACAATAATTTTCATATATACTTTTTAGTTCTAAATTTCTATATAATCTCAAAAAAGGTATTTTGAATGATTTGAATAAGAGAGACCTTTTGTAGTTAATATGATTAAGTATTATTTATTAATATCAAATTGAAAATTAGTTTTAATATTAATTATCCTGGGAGGTTCAAAATCTCCGTAGTGTGTAGTTAGAAGTTTGTTATTGTTAATAAGATCATTATGCATTTGACTTTCTCTAGACTGCAAAGTCTGTGTTAGCATTTCTGTTCCTATAATTCCCTTGAAAATTTTAATCGTTTTTTTGATAAGTATATAAAAATAATTTTATTAGAAAAAGAAAAATTATTGTTCAAAAATAATTTTATTAGATCATAAGAAACCATCAATTTGGATCTAGGACTTATAATTATATCACTTAATTGTTAGATTGAAATTATTTGTGTGATTATCCTAGTTCATTTTGTAACACCAGCATTTGAATTTGAGCAATGAATGAATTTTTTCTATTGTAATGAAAGGTTCAAATTAATTGCTTATGAAAATTTAGATTTTTAATTGATTCAAATTCGAAATTTCAAACCATACTAAAATTCATGGTTTAAACTATAATTTTATTAATCACACAAATTAGGGGGGAAAAGAGGACAGAATTGATTGTGTTTCTTTTTTTCAAAAAATTCTATCAATATAGATCTTCAAAAATATTTTCGACAATTTTAATATTTTTAATAATTTTTTATAAAAACAACTTTTAAGTGCAATAATAATTGAAAATTTGCATCAAATAACTAATATTTTTGTTATTTTTGCACAAATTTAAATCGTCAGTTGGTTTCTTATGTCAGTCAATTTCGATGGTTATTCATTAAATTAATCTCAACGATTTCAAAATCATGCACTTAACTCAAATAATAATATATAAGCACTTCTTAATTTCTAATAAACCCTTCAAAATTTACAAGCCAATATTTTTCAGCAATTTCATTTTGTTCTGTTTTGTTTTTGGATTCACCAAAAATACATAGATGCATTACAAGTACAAACATCTTTAGTATTTCTATACACAATTGAAAATCCCATTACGTAATCCACATTTAAATTGAACAATAAACCCTTTTTTCATAGGAAAAAAAGTTCTTAAAGAGTTCTAATTTTGTGGGTGTCTGAAAACATCAAGCAATCGAGTTCTTCCGTCGAGAACCTCCGAGAATCTTCCATCCACTTCCTTCCCCAATCCCTCCACCGTCTTCTCCAATCTCCCCATTCTCTTCCTCATCTCCTCCACCGCCTCGCCGCCACCGTCGACGACCTTCGCTACCGCAACGTTCACCTCCTCAACCTCGTCCGGCACACTCCCCTTCCCGGAAACCACCGCCAAGATCATCGAATCCAACGCCTTAAACGCCGGAACCGTCACACCGGAAGCTAATTTCCTCATCTCCAAATAGGCCGTTGAATCTCCCTCACAACCAGAAAGCACAATACCACATACCCAATACCCAATTCCCTCCATTGTTGCTAAAGCTTTCTCAATCGCTCTCTCCTCGCCGGAGCAACCCTTCTTCAGATCTTTCACGTTTGCTTTAATCTCCAATCCTTCGGAATACCTCTTTAGAACAATCGGTTTCAGACGGGAAACCGCCATTGCAGGGGAACTCTCAATTAGGCTCAGAGCATAAGAAAGTAAAACCCGAGAATTCCCCAGTTGGGTTAAAGAAAAACTGATGGAATTGAGAAGATCAAGCAAATTAAGACTATAATTTAAATACCCATCAACCAAATCGGCTCTCCATCTTCCAACAGGGTACTCCAAGTCAACAACCAATTTGGCAAACGACTTATGGATGACCGGCAGAAGACCCTGAAGAAGCTGAAGAAGGTAATGAAACGACAACGGTTTTGAAGCGGAAGTCGAGAGTAAGAGATGATTCAAGCAAGAGGAGACGTCGTCCTCGAATGCGTGAAGACGAGAAAGAGAGAAGGAAGCTAATTTAGAACCGTGGCGGTGGGGGTGGCGATTGTCGAGCTTGGAACAGAACTTGTTGAAGGTTTGAAGCAAAAGGGGCATTATAAAATCTGCAGAAATGAAAAGTGGGCTTGTGTTGTTGATGATGGTTTTGGTGTCTTAGAGCGTTAAACAATGGCGGGCTGTGGAGTTCAAAGAGGTTTTATAGAAGGAAGAAGAAGAAGAAGAAGAAGAAAGTTTCAAATGGAGAAATCCGCGTGCGCCGTGGCTTAAAGCCCAAGAGAGAGAGTAAGCAAACATTTGACTTCCTTATTCTTAATTAAGATTAAAATTCCATTTCGCGTCAGGTTTACGATCATAAAAATTGCCTTTTTTCCTATGCAGCTTCCTTTTTTCATCCTCTTATATACCTCAATATCATCAGTGATGATTCTTAATTTTGTTCTATTTTTATCTCAACTTTACAAAAACACTCACTTTAGTTTTAGAAAAAGATGTTTATTTTAGTTCATCATTGATAGTAATAGTTTAGAATTTTGTATTTGTACACTGTGTTGAGCAAAATGAAAATAGTTTTAGATTTTTGTCTGTTTTAGAAAACCACAAATATTTTTTAGAACTTTAAAAACGCTTCTTATTATTTAGGATTAAATTACCAGAAAGTCTAAATCCAAAATAAAGAAAAGAAATAATACATAGAAAACTATTGACTTTTTATTTATCATTTGGTCAAACCTGAATTTGTCCTCTTCAAACACAGCTAAGGATAAGATCAATTTGCATATTTGTTTATTCTTAGAAAGTTGTAATAATTTTTTTTAGTGCTTCCAAAGAAACCTCCAAATATAAGAGGTTAAAATAGTATGTTAATACAAATTTAATTTTTTGGTTAAAAACTTTAAATAAACATTTTAAGATAATATATATATATATAGAAAAAAAAAAAGAAAAAGGAAAGTTATTAGAAATGAAAACGTAGAATAAATAAAGGATGGGATAAGTCTTACAGCACACCAAATAAGGAAAAGCTGTGGGCATCCGCAGTTACACATTTTACACGTCGGATTGGACCAACTCATTTTCCCTTTCCTATTATCAACTTCTTATTATTTTTTCTTTTAAGAAAAAATTGCTCTTCAACTTCATACAAAACATAATTAATGTCTTTATAGAGTAAAAAGATTATTTACTTAAAATTTTCATTTGTTTTTTTTTTCTTAATAAGTTTTGTTAATATATAAACATGAAGATAAAAGAATTAGCAAGTTTTATCTAAGTGATGTGTGATATAAGTTTTCTTATTTGCATTGTTCATATAATCTTCATCTTTTTTTTCTTTCTAGTCTTTTGTTATGTTGGATCTGTTATTTATTGATCTCTATTGTCTTCCTCTCTTGCTTCTTTATATTTTTGTTTCACTTTAAGATAGAATTACGATTTGGTTATTATATTAAGAATTCAGGTGATTTAAGTGAGGTATAATGTAAGCAAAATGTTAATATTAATTTGTTATGAGATAGGGCAAATTGGATGATCCATTTAGAAAAATGAAAAGGTAGAATGTTCTAATTTAATTATGGAATGGAGAAAGAGATGTGTTGAATAGTGGGGGTCAATTTAGTCATTCTATCTATCGTCCAACTTTATAGTCAAAAGCTTAACGTCATCCATGTAGTAATCCGTACTTCAATCCACACACAAACGTGGATTATTAATTTCCATCAAAATCATATGCTCAAATTAAACCATTTAATTAGCCATATGGGGTTCAAACCAAAACAACACAAACCTTCTCCTAATAAATTTTATTTCATTCAATTTTTTGTTTGTTTATCCTTTTTTCTTTGAAAAAATTGTCAAAAATATAACATTTCACAAAATATTTACATTAATTTTGTTTTTAATGATTTTGTTATATGGAGTGCAAAGAGTTTGTTAAATTTTTCTATTTTTGAAAAAAAATCATTTTTTTTAGTTCAATTATCTAAGTTGGTGTGATTTTGAGAATTTTATTAGAAAAGATCAAGGAAATTTACACTTCTACGTTGAAACCTCGTACTATCATAACCCAAAAGAGATAAAAGAATTCTACATTGAAAAGACTTTAAAATTTACCCTCTAAATTGGTTTTGAGATTTAGCCTAATACTATTCAATATAACTTTCTTTACTAAATATATATATATATTTATATTTTTTAAAAAAATTTGAAATTTAGAAAAAGTGATCTTTAAAGAACTCATGTCAGTTTTTAAATTTTGTATCATGGTAAGAATTTTTTTTTAAAAAAAAGCTTAATCAAATGGGTCAAATGGCATTCATTATTACTAATAGAGGTAAAGAGAGGGCTTAAGATTACTGATATCTTAAAAAAGGTTTAAGATATTACTAATAGAGGTAAAGAGAGGGTTTAAGTTAATTTGAGCCCACTTAAATATTTATGGTATATGCTTCGATGTACAAGTTCTTAAAGTCGCATTTCTATACCTTCACATGTGTCATTGATGTGAAATAAGATACCTTTGTGTAGGGATATAAGTCCAACTCGAATAATCTAACAACCTAGACTATCCAACTCATATAGTTAGTTTAGAGTATGGGTTGGGTTTAGTTGAAAATTTTGGTTTTTATCAGGTTGGACCTCGAGTTGGAGGTTGAAAAAGTCAGTTCAATCCAATCTAACCATGAATAATATATATATTATTTAATAAAATAAAGTTAGGAGTATTTTGTTAAATGATCATAGGAAAAATTAGCCAATCGTGTAAAAAGTAAACGATCGAAGGTAAAAAAAAAGCTAAACAATCGTTGCATAGGGAATATAAAAAAACAATACAATTCATCTGGAGTTATTTGGGTTGCCAACCCAATTAACTCGAAAATATGGGTTGGGTTGAAAATGCTTCCCAAACCAACCCGTTTACCTACCTTGTGTACCTCAATGACCAATCACACATTCAAGAGCAAAGAAACTATAGTTAATGTTGAATTCTCACATTCAAGAGAAAGTGAACTCAAACGAAAAGATTCAAGTAGCAACAATTGATCAGAATATTTATATATCATTAAAGTCAGTTGACGCAACATGATGAATCAATTGAGGTTTGTAATTTATTTTATTTGTAAAAAATGCGTATCTTATTTTTGTGCTTTTATTATTAGACCATATATATTTATTTGGGTTTTAGTTTATCCGAGTTAGAGGAAGAATGTTCTTGTTAGTGCAATAGGATAGGTTTAAAGAAAAAAAAAATACAAACACATTGATTTTTTTGAAGATTTATGGTAATGTGTTGAAAGGATAAGATCATAATGAAGATTTAACCAAATTAAAGTAATTTGTATGTGTCCAAGTTCATCCAAATTATTAGGTTTTTGTTATGTCAATTTGTTTCTAAAATCATTCAAACAAAGTTCCAATTGAGAGTTGAGAGTAGGCCATCCCTTGCTGCCTTTTCCTTTGACTTATTCCTTGACCTTTTGATTATAGTTTGTGTTTTTGTGTCTTCATCGCATCTTCACTATTACACATATATGCTAACAATCACTTATTATCCGTTTATATCTCATTTTGGTTTCTATACCTTTCAAACATTTTAGTTTTTAATTATGGTTTACTTTTTTTTAATCAAAACATGGATAATATAAGTATATAAGTACGCAAGAAATTTAGAGGTGAAATGAGTTTCTTAAGCTTAATTTTAAAGGATTAAAAAAATAGTTAATAAACGAATCTGCCGGTTTAAGTTTAGAGTTTCAATTTTGTAGTGCTAAACAAAATAAAAAGCATTTAGCTTTGTGTCTTTTGTTCCTAAACTTTTTTCGTGAGTATTAGTCTCTAAACTTTGAAATATCTACGCAAACTTTTTAAACTTTGTTCTTGAAGTTTTCAATTTTAATTAGATTTTTTTTAAAAAAAAAACCACTAATTTATGAGACACTAATTTAATTAAAAAAACAAACAAATCTAATAAATCAACCAATTTAATTTTGTAATTTCTAATATGTTAGGAGCATAGTGGACACAAAATTAAATATCTATTACACTCTAAATTAGACACAATTTAAAATTTTACCCACTAAAATTATTATTTAACCATTGATTTACAAACTGCAAAAGTGGGTTTGAAGAACACAAATCCAATCATCTAAATTTTGGATGACGATGCAAAAATAAAATTTAAAAAGTAAAAAATAATTTATTTTAGAGAAAAAGAAAAGAAAAGATGAAGTGTTTTGTTTGATTGATAAATTGGATCCAAATGATCTTAATTATATCATATCATAGTGTGAATATTTGATTCCATTTCATAAATAATTTGGGCTCTTATGTGAACACTATTTGCCTATCATTGATGTCCATGATCCCACCACTTTTATCTTTATTAATCAAATCAATCTTATTTTTTAATTCTATTCAAATTATTTATTAATTAAAATCAAGACAAAAGATAATCTATTCTGTTTTGTGTTGACTAAATAAATTTTAGAACCATCTTTAAATCAAAATTAAAAGCAGTTTGTTAATTTGTGTAATTTGTTTTACTTAGTTCCTAAATCCAATTTTGAAACACTCGTCTTTAGTTAATATACAATAGAATTACGTTTAAATGTGGCTAATATTACAAAAGGATCACTCAACAAGAAAGGTGAGAAAATGTTGATAGCAATATGGAGATTTCAATCTTTTTCTAGTAGATATAGAATAATATATCAATTGAGATTTGGTATTGATGTTGAATATTTCAATTTATGCATTTGTTGAAATATATGAAAACATATCGACAAATATTTTAATTTTACGTACGTGAGTATTTTGCTATATGAGCATAGAAAACTATTCC
Organism: Cucumis hystrix; assembly: GCA_025688845.1. Lineage (NCBI taxonomy): Eukaryota > Viridiplantae > Streptophyta > Magnoliopsida > Cucurbitales > Cucurbitaceae > Cucumis > Cucumis hystrix. The sequence continues at coordinate 23,753,511 of CM046883.1, forward strand.
GTGAGAGTATTTTGATAACAATTTAGTTTTTTGGTGTTCTTTTTCTAAATTAAATCTATAGATACTATTTTTACATCCAAATTTCTTCTTCCCTTTTTTTTTTATCGAAAGTAATTTTCAAATTCAACGTTTGTCCTTAAAAAAAAAAAGATGAAAATCATGATAAAGAAATAAGGAGAATACTTCCATTTTATGGGCTTAATTTAAAAAACAAATCAAACTTTAAAAAACAAGATGGTTACCAAATTACAGTAGCATTTTGATAGAACCATCCCTTTCTTAAAATAACAGCAATGCAATGACATTTTCGATATCTAAAGTCATAAAACAAATATTGTCAATCTCACTAAAACCTAACAACTTCAAGTAAATTCCACTACACCAAATACACACATTTTTTATTTTAAGTTATTTTTTCAACATGACATTAGCAGTTCATATACTAACCATTTTTTTGAAACAAAATTAAGTTGTTTTCATTCAAAACTAATTGTAGTAATATTTTTTAATAATTTTTTAAAGTTATAATATTTTATAAACTTTTGAAAGTTTAAATGCATTTTTACCTATATATAGATATACACACAAAGAAGAAAAAATGGTACTAAATATTTGGTAGTGTGATTGACTTTAGAGTTTGAAGTTTGGGAAAAGAAGAGAGACAAAAAGATAGTATCATAGGACGGAGCGCAGTGGATAATTTGTTGTCTCAATATAAAAGAGAGAGAGAGAAAAAAGTGTAATTGTAATTTGTTGACTTTCTGGAGTCAAGGTTGCATATGCAGTGTGTTTTTATACAAATATAAATTCTAATATTATTTTCGTTAATAAATGTTAAATTTTAATAATTAATGAGAATTCTAAATAACCATTTTTGTGTATTTTTAAATATGTTTTATAATAAAATAAGAATATTATAATTACAGCACACATTCTAAAAAATAATATAGTTGTTAAAAGAAATAACGAAAACAAAGTTATGAGCAAATTTATTTTAAAAATATTGTACAAATATAAATAGGTGTAGAAATCGTGGAGGTAAGATTTATAAATGTTGTTATCAAATATAATTTATTTTGTTTTGTTTTAAGTAGCTATATTGCATTTTAAATTATAAATAACTATTTATCCTCTCTACAATGTTATGTATCTACAATGTTATGTAATAGTGCAAATTTATTTTATGTACGTTTTAGGGATGTTTTTAAATATAATAAAAGAGCTTACTTATTTATAAATATAGCAAAATTTTAGTTTTTATTTGTGCTAAACTGCAATAGACTCATGTTAGACATATAGCGTTGCCAACATTGCAAATATTTAATTATCTAATTTTGCTTAATTTGATTGGTATTGTTCTAGAATTTCATGTTTTCTATTTGGATGTTTTATAGGCATTGAGCATATCAAGTGTAGAATGGGATGTTAATGACATAAATGAAGCTAAAAACGAGAAAGAGTATCTAATTGTATCAACTGGGGTCAGACAACGAACAAGTGACCATTTTTACCACTCTCTTGACAACTTGTGGAGCCTCACAGGCTGTGAAGGCATAATGCCCATAATTCACGAAAAGCACACAACGGAGAGAGACATTGTCTTAGAGCATTGCAACTATATGATGTTGTTCAACATGAAATTTTCATCGAGCGTCACAGGGCAATCGCAATGTGATAAAATTAGAGTTCATCATCTTTGTTTTAGTCGTTGCAATTCAAACTAAATTTATTGTATTGTAGGTTTCAATTATATGCACGAATATTTTTCATATTGTTGGACGGTTGTGTGCATCGTATGATTATTGATGCTTTTGATTGATATATGATTTGCTTTTGCTTTGTTAGATTGTACAGTAATCTCAATAAGCAATAAGTTATGTTAGCTTACTAATCAAACTAGATAAGTATCGTCCTAATCAACTTAGGCATTTGAAAATTATACACATTCAGCCTAACTTTATCTTAGATCTTAATTAATGCAATTAGGGGCAAATTGAATTTGCATGCAAATTGTTGAGTCAACTCGAATAGTAGTTGATAAGGGCAATTTAATTATTTAGACCTTCCTTGTTAAATTGGTTAAGATGACAACAATTACTTAATTCGATAATCAAATACTTTGAATAGAGAAAATCTACATAACCCAAGCTAGGTTTTCTCACAATTGCTTTATAACTTTTATCTACCGTTGTTTTTGTTTTAAGCAATTTAATTCACTTGCAACAATTATCATTACAACTCCAATTGGTTAACATACTCCATATGTTCATCGGGACTTGCCACTAAGCCTGTTTGTACTAGTGGACGATCCGGTTAAAATACTTGGTCTGAATTTAGACAACAAAATCCATATAACTAATCCTTTACTGACAGACAACTATAAATATCCATACGAATCTATTTGTAAACTTTTTTAACAGTTTTATCCTTACAATTTCACCACTTTTTAAACACATTCTTAGAACAACAACTAATACATTGAAGTTTGACCAAACACACACAGTTTCCCTCTTAAAAATTTAAGATATAATTTGGAAAATAGAATAAAATAAGGATTGAGAAGCAAAATTCCATTTGCAGTTTCGGAATTTAAAAATTAAAAAAGAAAAGAAAAAAAAAAGGATAAATCAGTTATTTACAATCGTACGGTCCTCATTCTTTCATCAGTCCTCAATAATCTCATGGATGGATCCTTTCCATTTTAATATCCTCCAAATTCACTCGGCATCACATGGCGCAACATGATTGGCGGTGTCACAACATTTTCATTTTCATCTCCTTCGGCTTCATTGCCAATCAATTTAATCCCATTATATATATTTAATATACTAATCCAATTCATTTCAGTTTTTGAGTTTTCTCATCGAACTCCGACGTTCATGGCCGTCAAAACGATTCTTCAACTCCTCCATTGATTTTTGTTATTATTATTATTTCTTTTAGACTTGTACAGATACTCATATATACTCTGGATCTAGATACCCAAAACCTCGAAAAATTCCCCAAAATTCCTTCCTCCCTATTTAAACTCCCCTCCTCATTTTCAGTTTCATCATCTATCACCGATCGAGATTTCACAATGGCAATGAGAAATTCAGAATGCGGTTCTTCGACAATTCTCCTCTCTTTCTTCTTAATCGTGTTGTTTTCTGTTCAAATCGAGGCTAAGAATCAGAAGGAAGCACTAGATGCTCTGTACAAAGCGAAATTCTTCAAGAACTCAAACGCTGGGGGTTTTTCAACAGAACTTCTCGTTAACGGCGATTCAGCTTCTCATAATCAAAACGCCGAAAACGTTGAGATTTACGATCAAACCGGAATGAAGAAGCAGGACAAAATCGAACGGCTTCCAGGACAACCACCGAACGTTAGATTTTCGCAGTACGGCGGATATGTGACGGTGAACAAATCTGCCGGTAGAGCTTTTTATTATTACTTCGTTGAAGCTCCTCATAACAAGAAATCATTGCCGCTTCTTCTCTGGCTCAACGGAGGTGCGTGTTTAAATTCGTCGATGAATTTTTTTTTATTTAATTGATTGTTCAATTTAATTGATTATTTGAGTTGTGTGGATTTCGATTTCTTTCAATAATCTATGATTTTGAGAGTTAATTTCTTTACGTATCATTGGCTTCTTGTTTATCTTCAGCCGTAATTAATTAAAACCTTCAGTTGCTTTATTAGTTATTCTTTTTGCTTAACTTTTTAAATAGTATTTTTTGGTAAAACAAAAGAAGAGAAATTGTGTGATTTATAAGTATAACTGTTTTGACTCCTCCCTTTGTGGAGAATATATCGCCATCACCCATCAGGCATGCATGCTGAGCTGTAATTCATTTATTATTTTCTATTAAGTCTACATTATTGATAAAAATTAAAATGATTCAAATTGACTCAGTATTAAATTTGTAAATACACATTTTAAAATATTATCAAATACAGTAACATATTTAATTTGTTTATTTTTTTAATTAAATTGTGGGTGGGTGATTAATGTTTGAATTTATTTGGTTATAAAATTATAAAATATTTCTAATCATTTCAAAACTATTTTTAAAAGTAAATTTGGTTTGGAAGGGTTAAAATGATTGTAACAGGACTGATGTGATTAATAATTTTTTTTTTGTTATATTTTATAAATATTTTAGTTGGTAAATAATAATTGTTTTTGTTATTAAACTATATTGTTTAAAAAGATTATTATTTTCTTTGTCAGAAAATAAATGTTCTAACACAAAAGCCAAATTGTCCCCCACCCCCACAACTCTATGAAAAAGAGACAATGAATGCCAGATAGAAAACATCTATTTATTGCTACCTTAGATTATAAACTGTGTTATGGATAGGTATAATTTGAAAGAACGAAATTGGTAAGTTTAGCTCTATTATTATACTTAAAACATTATTGTTATTGTGTTTTTTCTAAAAAATAAATACTTTAACCCTATATTTATATGTATATATACAGAGTTTTAAATCATTGGTGCACATGAAGCCACATGGAATGTATGTCTAAGTTAGGAATGAGTATCAGTAGATTAATGTCACATTCAATATAAATGATTATATTTATAAATTATGAAGAAAAAAAAAACATTTGAATTTTATTTTATATCTGAGTAAAATATGATAGAGGTAGCAGAGAAAGATAAGATTTATGGAATATGACGTGTCAGTAAATGATTGGTGTTTCAGGGCCTGGGTGTTCGTCTCTTGCCTATGGAGCAATGGCTGAATTGGGTCCCTTCCGCGTTCGCAGCGACGGCAAAACCCTCTTCCAAAATAAGTTCTCATGGAATCACGGTACGGATGATTGAAAATTTTTGTATTCTTCTTTAGTTTTAAATCATAGTATTATTTACACAATTTAATAAAAGTTATTTTATATTAAACAATTGCAATATAATTTGGAATTGGGTTGCAGCTGCGAATGTGTTGTTTTTGGAGTCACCAACGGGGGTTGGATTTTCGTACTCAAATACGACGTCGGATTACAATACAAACGGGGACAAGAGCACCGCGGAAAACAACTACGCGTTTTTAGTGAATTGGTTGGAGAGGTTCCCGGAGTACAAGACGAGGGATTTCTATATTGCCGGCGAGAGTTACGCCGGCCACTACGTCCCTCAGCTGGCTCACACCATTCTCTCACACAATAAAAAGGCTGGAAAGAAAATCGTCAACCTCAAGGGCATTATCGTAAGTCTGTCTTTCTCTCTCTAATTCGTGGGATATTAAATAGCATCCACTGGAAATCATAAAAATGAATTTTTGTGTTATATCAATGTATAGCATTAAAACTAAGTTTATGAAAATTCAAATATATTCGTACAAAAACTCATTATGTTTCGTAATAATTGAAGTTTGCACTTAGATGTAAGATGCATGACCAATCATAGGAACACACAACTCCGCCAAATATCACACTCTGACGTCATTAATTAATAATTTTCCACCAAAAAAAAAGTCCCCCGTGAGTCATGGGATGTAGGAGGGGATTGTCCCCACCGCCCAAATTATTAGTAACTTCATTCTAAAGTATCTCATATAATATATATATATGTGGTTGAAAATTATGTATTTAATGATTAATGTAAAATAAAAAATCTTAAAATAATCACAAAAGTGATGTTTCTTTTCTGATTTCAGATTGGAAACGCCGTAATAAACGATGAAACAGATCAAATAGGAATGTACGATTTCTTCGCAAGCCACGCACTAATCGCTGACAGAACTGCAAATGACATAAAGAAATACTGTAATTTCACGTCTGAGGAGGCAGTGCAGAATCGACAATGCCTAGATGCGTCGAACATGGTAGAGTTAAACATAGGCGTAATTGACATCTACAACATCTACTATCCGTTATGTCAGAATACCACCTTGACAAATATGCCTAAGAAAGCGTCGGTGTTGAACTACGATCCTTGCACAGATTACTACACCTACGCTTACTTGAATCGAGCCGACGTTCAGAAGGCGATGCACGCTAACGTCACAAAACTTCCATACGATTGGGAGCCTTGTAGCGATGTCATGCAGGGATGGTCCGATAGCGCTTCTACTGTAGTTCCTCTGTTGAGAGAATTCATGGCTTCTGGTTTACGAGTCTGGGTTTTCAGGTACTTCTTTTATCTTTCCTTTTTCTTTCTCACCTTTACATTTTGGATGATTTGTTTGTGTGTCTTTGAAAGTTCGTTTTATTTTGGGTTGGCTCTTGGTTTTTTATAATTAATCCTACGAACTTCCTTTTTACCTCCAACTTTATTGCATTCTTATGTATTTACTTTTTGATCCATGTTTTAAAAATCAAATCTAAAATTCATCATTTATACCAAATAGACGTGTAAACTATCTATGGTAAAAAAATAAGTTTAATTTTTCAAAAATAAAAAAGCCAAAATAAATTGGCTACCGAATAAGTTTAGATTGTAGTTTTAAATATTTGTAAATTAAGTACATTTGATAACGTTGATCTTTAACTATTAACAAACTTGGGTGCAGTGGTGATATCGATGGGAGAGTACCCATTACTTCCACCAAATATTCTATCGACTCAATGAAGCTTCCTGTGAAGAAATCTTGGTACCCTTGGTTCAATGCTAATGAGGTAATTTCATATAACTTTATTTCTCTATTAATTTTTACCTAAAACTTTCTATATTCTACGCTACTAAAATTTTGGTTACACATATCTTAAACTTGTGTTATTAGTTAAAAAAAAAACTTGTAAATTTCATGAAAACATTGAATATTTGACTAAACTCCATCATATCGTCATTTAGTAGAGTTTAATTTTGACTAAAACAAAATCATGTTGAATTAACATAATGTAATGAGTGATTCGAGTATTTGGTGTTTGAATTTTTAGGTCGGAGGGTATGCTGAAGTGTATGAAGGGGAATTGACATTGGCAACAGTGAGAGGGGCAGGTCATGAAGTGCCAAGCTACCAACCAAGAAGAGCACTTTCACTCATCAAACACTTCCTTCATGGAACTCCTCTCCCTTCTTCACATCGTCGCTCTACATAACCTTACTTCCATCTATAATCTTAAAGTTACCATTCCTAATATTTTTCAGATTTCGTCCTTATTTCTTCTCTATTTGTTGTTGCATTTCCTTTTCAATAAACTTGTTTTAGAGGAAATGTGATGATAATTCTTTTACCAATTTACTTTCTCAAGGTTGATTTAAACCAGAAAAATTATTTGTTTCGATTGACTACAACCATTGAAGAAGGACAATTTCTGATGTCAACATACAATATTCACGATGAAATTAAAAGAAAATGAAAGGAAAGATCACTTTGATCTCAAGTGATTATTTCATTAATCTTTGTTTGCTGTCAACTATTCAACTATCTATCAACCCGAACATATCTTTATGGATAAAAGCAATAATCATCATATCTCAAAGTCATCTTTAAATTTTAAAATTGTTGCACTATATATCATCATTGAATTATATGTAATAATGAGACAAAAACTGAAGAAAAAAATAGACATTTTACACACATTTTATAACCATTGAATTAAAAAAAAAAATAAACATACACGCAAAACACTATTAGGCAATAACCTAAACAAAAAGTATAATCCATCCAAGTCTAATTCATAAGAATTATCATTACAGTTTTCCAAATGAATTTAATTGAAATATCTATAGAATATATATCCTTAATATCAAATGAAGTTAATTTTTCAAAATCAAATGAAGTAAAAAAGAAAAGAAAAGAAAAGAAAAGAAATAGAAATAGAAATAAATAAACAAAAAACGAGAGAGGGAGAGCTGTGGAAGTTGAAATCAAGGAAGCAGTGGGTTAATTTAATTGGAAGTTATAGTTTGTCCCACATCGGTGAGAATTAAAGAAGAGACAGTTGAAGTGGGGTATAAAAAAGGAATTAGGGTGAACATTGAAACATACTTACCTGGACGGGGCTTTTGGGCGATCATGAAGACTCATAGCCTAGGTTGGTGACCTCCATAGCACATACCGGAGGGGTGCCCGCCTAAGGTCTGCCCAATGTGGCAGAGCCTACGTCATAATTTGTGGCAGTGGGGGCCTGCGTTCGCGCGGCCCCTATCATTTTACAGTTCAACTCTTTATTGCTTCGAATAAAAAATTAGGTTTTGATTCAACTGTTTGCGTCTATTTCTAATCATTTCTACATAATTTACGTAGAGTTTAAAAGTAATTATCAGTCTCGCGGAGTCGAAGTTCATGCTTCACCTATCTTTTATATTTCATCAAAAGAAAATCAACTTTTCATATTTTTAGTGATTAGATATAAAGAACGAAATAATTTTTTTCCAAATAAAATGTTGAGAAAAAAATTAAATAAATATTGAAACAGAATTAATTTCATTATTTTATGTGTTTTGGAACTTTTTAAATGAATCTAAACATTTTACGGCGAATGGGCCTTTGATGCACATGTCCATCAGCGATCCAAAGCCCACACATATCTTTCCCCAAGCAGCCACAGTCTTTCTCCTCTGGACGTCGCCGTTCCGATTCCTTCTCCGTCCGTGAAACCATCACCGGCCAACGCCGGCGATGACTCCTCCACCGACTGCCGACAGGTCCTCGGCGAGAAGACGGAGTGATGTCGATGCAAAACCAGTTCATTCCCTAAGCCACGACATCTTGTGCATAATTTTCTCGTTTCTTGACCTTTTCGACTTGGTTCGATGCTTAGCTGTTTGTAAATCCTGGTACTCTTTTTCATTATCTATCTTCGAGGAAAGGAGAGAAGAAAAAGCGTAATGAATTTCTTTGATGTTTTTGCTGTTTCTTTTTCCTGTTAATTTGATATCTCTAACGAAAATTTTGAATGTGCCACAAGGAATTATGCCATTTATAAATCAGAGATATTGCGAACGTTTTGCTTGAGGTATCAGAAGCAGGAGATGAACTCTGCTAGTACTTCAGAAGTTTCATTTTCTTTGGAGAAGCCTTTGCTGGAATGTTTAGAGGAAATAGCGATGGAAAGGCATAAGTTGGCCTTGGAGAAAGGCCGTATTAGAGTTTCTCAATGGATTGGCCATTCAGTGAGGTAAATTTGGCAAGATGGACATTGGTCATTTCTAAGTTATTTATGAATATACTCCTTGTGTTCATTCAACATACTTGTTATGAAGCATCTGAAGTTAGGAGTTTGATTTGCTGAATTATCAGATAAAATCGTTTCCTTATTTTACTGTCTTGTGCTTTTTTTTTTTTTTTTTTTTTTTTTTTTTTTTTATCTATAGCTGAGGATTCTTTATCCTCAGACATCTAATTGTATGTCACTTTTTCTTATCGACATAATTTTTAGTGGTTCCTTTCTTTTAAATACAAAAATTGCAGGGTGGGAAATGAAACTCTGAACCCTAGGGAATTGAACTAAGCTCACTTTAGCCCTTTTAGTTGTTCCCTTTAGTTGGAGATTAGAATACTTTGATCAGGGGTGTTTCTCCATTGTTTTGTAGCTTTATTATTATTATATGAAATATGAATAGACGCATGGTTGGATTAGGATAGATGTTTTCGAATTCTTCTGAACATTTTGCACCCCTGTATTTGTGTGGGTGTGGGTGTGTGACCGCACATTGCATAATAACTCCTGTAACATGGATTTTTATATAGGGTTGAACAATGCCGAATGAAGATGGGCTTAATTCTGACAGGAGTGGGTGATAAAGTACAGCTTCTTACTCTGCTATTTGATAGAATTTGGTTGAATTCTTTTATTTGTCCTATCCACCCAAAGAAAAGAGAAGGTATAAATGAAGAAAGAAACAAATGTGTTAGAGAGATTTGCTCCAAGTGTGTGGGTGAGAGATATAGAGAGTTGTACTTACACTGAGCAATTTAGCTTGTTGCAGCCTCACCTGTCACTTGGTTTTACTAAATGATTTTGCTGCAATTCCAGGTTATGAGACTTTGGTCGCCAGAGAACTTTAGATGTCTAGAAGAATATTCAATTCCTGAGAAAATGCCATTAGTCGACTTTGATTTTGACGTAGGCAAGGTAATATTAATGTATATCTTATAAATATGCTGACTTTTTTACTAGTTTAGAAAACTATTGACAAAACATGTTACACTATAGGAAAAGGTGAGATACTTTTTATGCACATATGCAATCCTTTCCTTTTCATCTTTTGAATCTTAAATCATTCAGCACTTTCCTGGCTGAAATCATGGATTTTATTCTTTTCCCAATAGAGAACTTATATTAGATCAATGAAATCTAATTTTCTAAAAAACATTGTTCTAGATTGTTGGTTTGATTGGCAGACAGTTGTGCATATGGAGTCGGAGTGGGAAAAGAAGTATATTTCCTTCACGTGAATGTACTTTTGAGAAGGGTTTGTGCATGCGGTATGTGGCTTTAACTTTCACTGAAGTATCATTGGCATTTTCAACAATTATGAACGTGTATCGCATTTATCTTGTAGAAGATTTATTTTCTTTCCCTGAAATAAATTGAAATAGTTTGCTGTTGGATAATGTAATTAAACGGACTAGAAGAGGATGAAATCCTCTCTCGAAAAGAAAACTCAGGCATTTACAAATAAAAAATAAAAAATCATGCCATCTAATAAATAGTAAAGGCATTAGAAACAGTGGCATCTAAAGACCTATGTAAATTATAATTTACTTTTAGCCTTTTGCTTTTAAGAAGTAAATTTGTTCGATAATTTTTTTTCCTCATTCATTTATAGGCTTAAAGTGCTTCTCAATTGATTTTCAATTACTTTGTATGACGAGTTTTCCAATTCTGCTTCCAGTTACTTTGATGCAGAGGCAGTTGTGGGTTGTGAAGATGGGACAGCCCATGTATTTGACATGTACAGTAGGAGATGCTCTAGAATTATCAGGTAAAATGGGAGAAATGTGTATGACATTACACCTTTCCTTCTGCGGTTCTTTGTGTGCGGCTACTGACAGACTAAGTTTAGGCATTGAATGAACCGACAAAAGGAGCTACGATTAGAAGTTGAATTGGTGAAAATACTATGAAACGATTTTTATATTGATTATTTTTTCGTTCCCCATGCACACAAGCACTGTTGCTGACATTTGCATGTTAGAATGTTTAGATCTATATTTTATGTGAAATGAAGGTTAACGGAAATGAATTTCAGCATTTCTTATTGGATAGGTGGTTTTATGTGAATTTCCTTAATGGTTGTGGTTGACATGCAGTGCTCTAATTTGACTTCCGTACCAATCTTGTTAATTTTTTGTTGCAGGATGCTTCCTGGACCAGTGACATGCTTATGTGTGAATGATGATCAGCTCATGTTTGGTGGTTCTCTGCTTGGGAACATTGGAGTATCAGGTGTTCTGTCTGATCAGCGGGTAGTAATGCTTAGATCAAGAAATACCGTAGGTCATATCTGATGCCTTAATTTCAGATTCTCCATGCATGTGGCAGTCTTGCTCTTGGACGATTCTCCTCTTTTTTAATTTTTTTTGTGTCACAAACTCACTATATGCAAAGTACAACATGAAAAAACAGTCTTCTGAATTAAAAAATGAAGCATTTCAGACTCTAATTTAAGCCTTGTTTTGGGTTGTTTCGTCTTTTTTGTTTTTTGCTTTTGAAAATTAAGGTTATTTCCTCCCTAATTTCTTACCATGGTTTCCATCTTTCCTAAGTACAAGAATTGAATTATTAGTTTAATTAAAAAAAACACAAGTTTATAAAAACTAATTTTTACTTTTCAAATTTTGACTTAGTTTTTGAAAATATCGATAAAATGTAGATAACAAAACAAGAAAATTGAGGAGTGGGTATAGACCGAATGGTTGTTAAACATGTGTCAAGATCGATCCCAAGTAGTTTGGGTTTAGCCATTTTAGTATTCTCATTTTGCCATTTTAGCATTCCCTTCTGTTTGCTGCCGGATGATTTTTGTAGAAGTTTTCATCATGTGTAAATTTTTACATATATATTTTTTCTTTTTCGATAAATTTGTGGTAAATAGAGTGTATATTTAATAACAATATCTGTTTGCAGGCATAAGGACTTTGTGTTACAACGCCTCTTCACGTTTAGTGTTTGCGGGATCAACTGCCGGTCATGTCTATTGTTGGGACCTCAGGTAAGTAAATAGAACTACAAATGTAACTTCAGTCACCCTGTGTGACCACCTATTTCAGCTTGCTGCTTGAACAATTAATGGATACTTTGATTGTTAATCCCATGGGGTTAACTAAGGGAAGAGAAGTTCTGATTCCACAATTCATACTGCCTAAAATATTCTATTTTCAGATCATGTTATGTGTGGAATTATTACTTTAATCAGTCCTCAAATTATATACTCATTGAGTTCTGCACATTTCTTAGGACTATGAAATCCTTATGGGAATCCCGAGTGAGCCCCAACGTCATATATTCTTTGCAACATCTCCAAAATGACAGGTCAAGTTTGGCCGTTGGTGGAATAGATGGAATTCTACGTATTTTGGATCAGAATACGGGCACTGTGCAGTCGTGTTGCATGATGGATAGTAAATTGTTATCGACGCATCAAAACGGTCTCGGAATCGTCGAAGAAAGGAGAGGGAAAAGACTGTCAGATGAGATGCCTATTGATACAATAGACAGAAGGAATAGGCCTTCGATCACAGGCTTGGCCGTTGGAATGAATAAAATAGTCACAACGCACAATGATAAGTTCATTAAATTGTGGAAGTTTCAAAGCTAATTTTATTTCCTATGCTCTTTATTTAAATTGTGCATATTTGCATATTGTTGTATGATGATTTATGGTGATTAATCTCAAATTTTGATCAGATAGAAGTTGTGCTTTCAGTTAAAATTTATAGATTTCAACTTTGTCATCGATTGTAATACTTCTCAAATCGTAAATATAATTAGATTGCTTTATTATGTTTACTTAGAATTATCAATATATTACATTCTTTTGTCATAGTTATCGTTACCATTTAAGGTCAAATGATCTGGATAAATGCAACAAATTCATGATTATGATGTTGTAATAGTAACAATATCAATTAGTGAATCAGGTAATTTTTAAATCTTTTTATTATAAAAGTGGGCTTTACATAATTGATATTGGTTTGGAACACAAACAAACAATAAACGTTATCGAACAAGACTTCATTTATCAAATTTTAGTTTGTATGGTTTGAAACAATTTTATCAAATTATAGAAATAATTTATCATATTATATATATATAAAAATGACTTCTTTTTTTTTTTAATCATGCACTCAAATTAATTTTCTTTTCTTCCAAAACTAGACCAAAATTTTAATTTAACCATATTAAAAAGATTGTGCATTAAAATGGTAATTTAAATTAAATCCTTTTTAAGGAGTAGAAGGTGTATGAGAAGGCCCAAATTCTCCGGCCCAAAAACAAAATACGAGAAACATCCTTTCCGGTTTTCCATTTCTTTCTCCACTAGTAAGCCCTCATCTTCATCGTCGATTTTCAATCTCCACCGTTCCATCTTCAACTCTAACCCTAATTTTTCTCTCCGATCACCGTTCGCAGCCATGGTCTGCATACGCAAAGCAACCATTAACGACCTTCTTGCCATGCAAGCCTGCAATCTTTTTTGCCTCCCTGAGAATTACCAGATGAAATACTATTTCTACCACATTCTTTCTTGGCCTCAACTGCTTTACGTCGCCGAAGATTACAACGGCCAGATCGTCGGCTACGTTTTGGCTAAAATGGAGGAAGAAAGCAACGAGTGTCATGGCCATATTACTTCCCTTGCTGTGCTTCGTACTCATAGGAAGCTCGGTTTAGCTACTAAGCTCATGAATGCGGCCCAGAACGCCATGGAACAGGTTTACGGAGCGGAATATGTCTCCCTTCATGTGAGGAAAAGTAACAGGGCTGCTTTCAAGTTGTATACCGAGACTTTGGGGTATAAGATCCATGATATTGAAGCGAAGTATTATGCCGATGGCGAGGATGCTTATGATATGAGGAAGCAGCTTAAAGGGAAGCAAATCCATGGGACTGGACATCACCATCACCACCACCATCATCATCACCATCACCACCACCATGGGCATGGGCACGGGCATCAGCATGGTGGTGGGTGTTGTTCTGGTGGTGATACTGGGAATTTTACTGAGGTAAAAGCAGAGTCTAAGGGAAATGCATCGAAAGTGGACTCCTCAAAGGTTAATGAGAAAGCTGGATGAGGTGGGAGCTAATTTTGTTTACTTGATAAATCGTATGTGTTTTGAATTTATAAATTCTGCATTGTGGATATTCAGTTCTTGTTTGTTTACACACTTATCTGATGCAGTTGTTGATTAATACACTGGCTGAGAAACCACTTATATCCGATTCAGTTGTTGACTGATTGGCTTTTGTGCGTTATTGTTCATTTTGAATCTGTATTGTGCTTGCCATCTTGATTATATGATAATTGTATCTGGGTATTGTGCATCTCTATAGTCATTTGAATTATTATAAGGTTACAGACTTATAGTTGTCTCTGGATTTTGGGTTATCTTTCCCTAATTCCCTTAGGAATTTATTTCTTTTGTGGATAGTAACACCTGACAAGCACTTCAATTGGGACAAGTTAAGTTTTTGGTAATTAGGATATATTTTGAGATAATCTATTTCTATTGGTTGGATGTATGTTCGATTCTTAATCTTATGATAAACAATGGAATTGGCAGTATGGTGGCATAATCAGGTAAACATTCGTTAACAAATACTATTTCTTTCTAGGACAGTGGAGTGGAGTGGCGTGGCGAAGAGAGTGTTATGTGGTGGAAACTTATGTTTGAGTGCAACAGGGGATATGAACATTGAAACTGAAAGGAAAAAAAGATGTGTTTTTTACCCCTAGGCTGGCTTTGGGCTTTAAACTTATGTACATTTTATACTGTCACAGAAACGTCTGTTCTTGATGTGAAGTTAATTAGGTTTCTGCTCCGTTCCAGTTTTGTTTTCGATTGAGGGAAGTGGGAACTCTTCTGTGCCTCCTCACACATCCTCTAAAGATAACAAATTTTCGAATTATGTCTTCACCATAAATCAGATGTTATATGTTGCTACTTTTTGTTTGATATTAAGGGAGTAGTTTAGAACTCGAGAAGTGAGGAATGCAAATTTCTTTAAGATGTATGCGTTGAGGAATGCAAAGAAACTTTTGAATTATGCCTTCTTTGTTTTTTCAAATAAAAAATGAAAATGGTTTCGTGATAAGGGCACCAAGAAAATGTTGCACCATTCATCTTAGTGTTGAATAATAAGAAAGCGTTTTTGTTATCTTCCTAATTCCTTGGTAGTTGATCTGAAGTATTCTTTTTGTTATTGGATAATTTTGTTTCTTAAAAGATCACAAGTATGTTGATGATGATTTAAAGTATCCTCATGAAATCACAACATTTTTTTGGAGTTCAACACAACTACACAACATTCTTGGTATGCTAAATCTCATGAATATGTACGTTAGTTAGAGAAAATTAAAAGATTGAGCAAATATGAAACTCGTTGTTTGTTATTGAATTACAAATTATCGAAGGAAGTTAAATTGAGTCTAAATGATTTTGAAAGCTTGAAATTCAATATGAATTGGTATTTTTAGTATTCATGAGAGCTTCACTTTGATCAGACTATACTATAAGGTTGCATTCTAACCTTTTATACCATATATATATGAACTCCTTTTAAAACACGATTATATGATTTTTTGGAAAAATAATCCGTAAGCACCTTTTTCCTATGAAGTTTGGGTTTATTTAGCCCTAAAAATTCAAAATCATAGAATCAGAGTTGCATTATTAAATATGGAATTCAAATTTATATCAATCAACTATTAAAATTGAGAACTGCAAAAAGGGTTCACACAAAAAATTAACTTTTAATTTTGTTTGCATTTTGATCAAACAAAAAAGAGACCAAGTTTGTGATTGGTCTTTTCTCTTGATTTTCGCATATGCTATTGTTACAAAAGTAAAAACAAAAACATAATATATAAATCATTTACTCCTAACAAAATTGAGAACTGCGTTGGAAGAAGACGAATCCAACACATTTTCACCTTCTCAACGGAGTGGGGATAAAATGGATGGAAAAAGAAAAGGGAAAAAGAAATAACATCACAAGTAATTTCACAATATTGTAACACTAACAAGTCTGAATTCTTCTCTACTCTTTCTTTGCATTGCTATTATCCGCATTTGCTGGAGTTTTCACAATACTCAGCTGCCCACCTTCCTTGTTCGCTAAAGTAGCCGCCTTTGTTTCGTTGCAGTAATTTATGAATTTGCTTACTTCCTGTTGTTTTTTCCCCAAGAATGTCAAGTTTATCAGTAATAGAGAAAAAGTTCAGAAGTGTGTAAAGCCAAAGTAGTATATATAAATCTTGTGACTCCATTACATATGGAACAAGATACATATTCCATAATGACCTAATGGGTCTATACAATCACTAAGACATCACATTTTATTCATTTCCAAATAATAAAATAGAAAAAAGGCTATTCAAGGAAGAAAGAATATAACCCAAACATTATAGCATCATGCAAATACAAGACAATTATCAGTCAATTGATAACTTTGTATGATATGAAGTAAAACCTTCCATTAGCATAAATAGTTTCAACTTTGAAGTGGGGGAGAACCAATGAGTTACAAACAAAAGATTCTTCATCTTTTCTCTCTATTAAGAATTAACTTCTCCTATATGGTAGGAAATTTACCCTTCCTTTTGAAAGGAGGAGTCCTACACAAAGAACAGGAGATATTAAAGGCGAACACCAACATTACAACAAGAAAAATGTTTGGCATGCTTATAGCCATAGATACCAGTATAAAAAATGGAAAAAAAAGATGGCAAGTGTCTCAGTTAGAGATAAAAGAAAAACAATTCATACTAAGGAAATTTCAAATGCATATACAAAAACGACTGCGTTAGAATCAAGAGCCGAATAGCATTTCTACTGTATGGAATCTCGGTCTACCAACCATCTCATAGTTTAGAAGTCAGTAATTTATTCAAACCCAAAAACACTCCCTTGTGGCCTTGCACAATGTTGCTTAATTTCTTAACCATTTTTCTGTCCAACAAAATGGAAATCCTATATTGGCACAAGAGATCACTCCTAAAAAAGGAACATAACTTTCATTAACAAGTAGCCTTTCCCTTTTGGAAAACTTTTCAATGTCTCATTCGCCAATATAAGTTTCACACCAACGACTACTCTAACGGGAAGATACTAAACACAGTGAATTTTGAAATTAGCTGAGAACTATCAACTGCCAAGTTCAACTGAGAGGAGAGGACTTAAGAATCATACACAAAATCCATTCTCAGCTAACCGAAACAATGGATGCAATCTACCAACCAAGGCTATCTACATTTACCGAACATACAACCTTAAAAATTTCGATCCTTTAAGTTCGGTTGCATCTAAATCCAAAATTCTTCGAACAGTATTTAACAATAGATGGTCACTTCATCTAGTATAACACTGTTAGTATGGAAGCTAGAAAATCGCATAAGTTTCTACTCTCACGGTTACTAAATCCCATATAAATTACTGAACAAGCACGAAAAAGAGAACACGTACCCGATCTGTTTCCATCTCTTTGGTAGTCTTCGATGGCTTCACGAATCTTTTCCCTGGAAAGACAACGGCGAATGAATACGAAGAAGGAGAAATCGTAATTTATAGGCGTAAAAGGAGCATATGAAAAAAGGGGGAGTTGGAAAAAAGAAGAGAAGAGATACCTTTGCGAGTTTGGGGGATTTTTCCATGGCGATTGGGAGGAATGGTTTTCGTCTTCTGTTTACCTTTGAATAGATTTGCTTTCTGAGTCATCTTCTTCCTCCGAAATTCTTCTCCAAAGTAGAATTAGGGTTTATGAGAAAAACCTACGCTTCTTTCTTTTCTTTCTTTTAAATGCTCTCTTCGGTAAATAATATTATTTGATCATTTTTTTAAACCCTAAACCCTAAAATTTAAAAACTAAATAATTATGAATAATTTTTATTTATATAAAATTTTAAAAAATATTATAAAAACTAAAATCAATAAAAATAACAAATTTAACAAAAATATTTACGACATATAGCAAAATTTCAAATTCTATGAATAATAGACATTGATAAACACTAATATGCTTCTATTAATGACATCGATAGACAATGATAGAAACTGAAATTTATCAATTTCTATCATTGATATAATCCAAAAATTCTCAATCAACAACTTAAAATAGTGATAAATTATAAATGTTTTATTGAGTATTTTTAAATAAATCAAAATGAACTAAAATATTTATAAACATTAAAGTTCTACCCGTTATATTTAATAGACTTCTATATAATATTTTGCTATATTTTCAACAGTTTTGCTGTTATCAATAATTTCTCTTTTTTCTTTTGAGTTTAAAATTTGTATCTACTTTATCTTTAAAACTTAAAAAAAGGACTAATAAATAATTTTAAAGTTCTTAGTTATCTAAAAAGTTATAGCATTTCTATACTAAACATTGAAGAATTGGTATTAATAATTTAACCATCAAACACCAAGTTAACATGCCCATGGGTTAGTGGGTTTATTTGCATTTATTACTTCAAAGCTTGATTGATTAAAAGTAAAACAAAACTATAGATTATTAGGTCCATAATTGTCTAAGATAAATTGAACATTAATAGTCACCATTACCCTTTAAAGATCCAAAATTAGCTTTACAATTCAAGTAGAAAATAAATATAGAAGAAAATTAAACATACCACACAACATAACATAAAAAGTTTTTACTTCAAAGGATCAACTTATTTCTTTTTTTTTTGTTCAGAGTGAAAATGAAAGTAGGAAAGTTCAACTTCCCACAAATTTCACCACTTTTTGTTTTTCACTTTAATTTTGTTTTTTTGGTTTTTGTTTCTAAACCCCCCAAAATGACTGTTCAATAAACATCCACTCTACCATCGCTAGAACCTCTCTTATCTCTTCCATTTTTATGTTGATAGACTGCCTGAGACTTCTTCTTCTTCCTCTTCCTCTTCGATTGACACACTGAGCTCTTCCTTCCTTCATGGCAATGGCCACTTGTAATCCCACACTTCACTCCTCCTTTACCATGGCCCACACTTCATCCGTACACCCACAAGACCCTTCTTCCCTTCTCTCTTTCAGACCCATTGCTGCCTCTTCCACCGCCAATATCTTCTCTTTATGCCACCCCTTAATTCTGCAGCGCCGGGGAGGGAGGTCCATCAATTGGGTCGACCTTAAATTTGGGAGAGAATGTAGGGATCATTTGGTTGTGGCTGCTTTAGCTGCGGAAATTGAGGTGGATGAGGATGTGGAAGAGAATGGAGAAGAGGGAAATGGTGGAACTGCTACTTCAGTTCTGCCCAAGATTAAGAAGGGAAAGGCTGCATTGCCTCTCAAAAGGGACAGAGTAAGCTTGAGCTTAAGTTCTTGTATTGCCCTGTTTTCAATCTAGTTGATTACCATTTTGGATATGGTTTTAGAGTTTGATTGTTGGGTTTTACTTCGTTTTAGGTTTTGTTTTGTTGTTGTAGCTCTGACCTCCGGGGTTTTAATTTTAGATACTGTTGCCTTTTTATGGAGATGAAATATGTCTTAGAACTTTTACTTTTGTTTTCCTCTGTCTACTTCCATTTTTTGTCCTCCACAAATTAGGCTGGTTTTTAATGTTGGTTTGGCTCATCATTTTTTAGTGAGGCCCATAAGTATGCATTCTAAAGGGCCAGGTATGATGTCTCAAGTGATCAATTGTTTCAATGTGAAATGATTCATGTAGATGGAAGGGTACTTCTTGTTGGGGAAATCTAGATACCATTAATGGACCGTTCGGCTGGTTGGCTTTGCCGTCCCAGTAAAACTTTTGTACATGCGTCTCTAGTTTGTTATTCTTGTGTTCATTGGTTCTTTCCCTTCTTACGTATATGTTTGTTGCAGTTCTGTAATTTACTTAATTTTGATTCAACATCTAGTTAAATTTTTTCTTGAATTGTTCTTTCTATTTATAGTTTCATTATCTTCTAGGATTAATAGTTCCTATCATGTCTATTTTTGATCAATGGCTTCATTAGTTGACTTGGAAAACTCTAGCAATCGGGCGGTTTAGTACTGTTTCTTTGCTTTCTACCTTCCTTTGTAGCATCAGCCGTTCCAGTAGTTGTTATCCATATTTTCTTTTGAGTTCTACTCTGAACCAGACAATAGATTACGAGAGAGGTTCATAAAGGATATGTGCATTACTTTTAGTTCATATTGTAAGCTGTGTTCTCTTAAAATATGTATTTGCCCCCTTCTCTTATTACTATTGAATCAGCTTTGACATGAAACTGTGTTCTGAAAATGTCCAGACCCGGTCAAAGAGGTTCCTGGAAATTCAAAAACTAAGGGAAACCAAAATGGAGTACGACCTGAAAACAGCAATATCTTTGTTGAAACAAACGTCCAGCACAAAATTTGTGGAAACTGCTGAAGCCCACTTACGATTAAACATTGATCCCAAATATAATGATCAACAGCTGAGAGCAACTGTAAGTTTTCTTGGTAATTGCATGATAATTGACGAAGAAAGTTAAAAGTTATAAGAAAATATCGGTTCCGTCTCAAAACCAAATGGTATTGAGAGTAGTCCATGTATCTTATAAAGATGGTGAGGCTCCTTGATTTTTTTAATGTGTGATTGTCAACAAAAGTCCTACCTACTACTTGATTTTACTATATGTATGTCCTAAATCTTCAATGCTCACTTTTTTCAAAGGTAAATTTGCCCAAGGGAACTGGACAGACAGTAAAGGTAGCTGTTCTTACTCAAGGTAATCACTAAATTTGACTTGAATGATACTTTCATTGGTTAGGATTCAATGGTAGAAGTATCTAGTTTTCTATGAGTTCTGGTTCCATTTCTTTCAATGAGGGAGTATCGTGGAATGGATGTTAATACATGTTATATGAACTTTAAAAAGTCTCAATGGAAGCTTGGTTTCTACCCAAAAAAAAAATAGCAGGTATTATTGTCTCCGAAGTGTTTGTGGATTAGATAGTATTTGGTGGAGAATCCTCTACTTGAAAGGGAGGTTTGCTTGCTCTGTTAGTGTCTTAGTGAGATTGCTTAAACTATCGTGGCGTTATTTATATGAATTTCCCTCTATTATTGATGAGTGAATATCCTTCTTGTAACCAGTGTGACATATGTGAGACATGGTATTTGGAGAATGAAAATATTTATTTGTTCTTTATTAAATTTTCATACAGTTTTGCAGTGTGACATGGTTAATACTGATTAGTTGGTTTTCCCCCTTGAAATCAGTTTAAAAATTTGAGTGAACAGAATGAGATGAATGCTAGGATATGACTTTTTAATTAACTCTCTTATATATATTTGTTATTTATTTCCTCGATGTGGTCATGTGGATTCGCTCTCCCATCTCTCTAATCAACTATAAATTTTGAGATTCAGCTTACAATGGCCATATTATCGTGCTGCTTTTTAAAAAATGCTGTTTGTATCTGCATCATATCTCTTTTCATGGCGCATTTTTTCTTCTTCAGTTTTCATTTTCTTTCACTCGTTTCATATAATCTTATTGCTTTCTGAATCATGTAGGTGAAAAATTCGACGAAGCAAAAAATGCAGGAGCAGATTTGGTTGGAGGTGAGGATTTGATAGAACAGATCAAAGGAGGTTTCATGGAATTTGATAAGTTGATTGCTTCACCAGATATGATGCCCAAGGTATGGTTCTTAAATCTTTTTACTGCTATACATTGTGGTGGGTTTCCAAAAGTATAAGTATTTCTAACAACATTGTCCATAGCAATCAAATAGTTTTCACATGTACTTTGAAACTGAGTACCAAATATGATTCCGATTTCCTTGTATGCAATACTACCGATAATTTTTTCTTTCATGCTTGTAAGAAAGTATTTTTGGATACTTCTTGCACCATCTATGACCAGAATTAAGAAGATACAGTATCGTGTTCGTGCCACAGATTTAAAGAGACCAAGTTAAATAAAGCCTACAGAATTTTAACTCATATGCACGTGAATGGTTTCGGTGTTCACTTTTGGAGTTGGTGCTGATTTTGAGATATTTTAGTTACTTTGTGGCAACTATAAACAAACAATTAATCTGTTAACCCGGTCCTCTCTGTTTGTACCAGGTTGCAAGTCTAGGGAAACTTCTAGGACCTCGAGGACTGATGCCGAATCCAAAAGCTGGCACAGTTACAACAAATATACCTCAGGTATAGATAAGAACCATCTACATTTGTATGCATCAAACTTTGGCAATAAAATTGTACATATTATATTAGCTAAGGAGAGAAGGTCTTTCTTGAGATATAGATTGGTAATAGCTTTGTCCTGTTTCAGGCTATAGCAGAGTTCAAGCAGGGAAAAGTTGAATACAGAGCAGATAAAACCGGGATTGTTCACTTACCTTTTGGAAAGGCAGACTTTTCCGAAGACGACCTCCTTGTGAACTTACTTTCTGCAATAGTATGTTCTTTCCTAATTCAAATTCTAAAGAACTACATTAGTATCTTTTTTTTTTTACCATATTGATTCGTTTACATTAATCCAACAGAAATCAGTAGAAGTAAACAAGCCAACAGGTGCTAAAGGAGTATACTGGAGGAGTGCGCATATATGCTCATCGATGGGACCTTCAATTCGATTAAACATAAGGGAAATGCTTGATTACAAGATCCCATCATCAAATGCTTGAAGAATTTAACTCTACACTTGTAAATGCCTTCTTCAATTTGTTTGATCGCTGCCCTCGTGAATGCACCTTTTGAGCTGTCTTCAGCGGCCAAAGATTTGGTTTAGTATTAAAGTTGCTATGTGTCTGAAGAAAGAATAGAGCTCGATGATTATCTTGAATTGAAGAGTAGTTGAAACTTGAGAACTGCATATTCATTTGTAATTGAAACTGATTCAAAGTAGCTCAGTTTTGTTGTGTTGTGGTTATCAGCATCAATCATTTTCACCTCATCTGACTATTGCTTATTTCTCAAATTTTAGTTTGTTTAAGCTTTTCACTGTTGAAAAATATGGTGAATGATTGTTCTTGGAGAATTTGTAATGAAATATAAAGAGTTGAAAATGGAGGAAAATTTTAAGTTAATTCATCAGTAAACAATAGATAGAAAAATAATATGATAGCTTTACAAAAGAATTTGTCAAGTCATGGTTCAACTATACAAAATGAAAGCACAAATTGAATCACAATCGTTTAAGGACTAGCAGCCATTTGATGTGAGAACAAGGCAACCTTCATAGAAAGGACTCTAATCGAACATTACCTTCCTCAGCACAGAAATCCGCTAATGACAATCAACATCGGCTTTCTCCTACGTAGTTCATCAACGTTCCCCAGCTATCTCCATTGCTCCATGCTGTAGTACACAAATTTTACAAAGTAGGTAGTTGATCGTAAGCAATATTACTCGGGGAAACAACACAAAGGGAAGAGAAGAAAACCTCTCGAGGGCTGCTCGATCCAAGGACCATTCATTATATTTAGTATAGTACAGGCCTCGCTATATTCCAGTTCTGGAAGCAACTTTGGAGTCAGTAGGAAACACCTGAAAAACATAATTAGCTATAATGAAGTTCATTGCATATATTTCGGGGGACCACAGATCCAACTTATTCCACATTCAGATGAGATTTATCAATAAAACTAGCAAACTCAAGCACGGGGCAGCGTCTGGTTATTTTGTTCGAAGAAAGGACACTGAGAAAGAGAGAATAAAAATATTACAAACCTAATATACAAAAAACGTAGTGAGAGAGGAACCTAGAAAGCAAATACACAAACAAGGGAACCTAGACAGCATTATGTAGACTTTAAATAAATAAAATCTTCACATAGTCAAAGATAATAATAAAAGCAAAGATAAAACTAGGGGAAAACCCCTATAGGTGGATTATCAAACCTAATATTTTTTAGGTTAAATACTATTTTGGTCTCGATTCTTTAAAGTTTGTTTAGTTTTTTAGTTCGTATAATTTCAATTGTCCAATTTTAGTCTCCACTTTTAATAAAGGTAAAATCTTGTCCCCACGACTAGTATTGTTGATTTAAAATTTTTTTTGTTATCCTTTAGCATTTTTATTATAAATTTTGAAGCATATTCAGATATAATATTTCCTTGTATGAAACTTATGATTATTAGTTCAGTAAAAATTAATTTTGAAGGACTAAATTTAAAATTTATTGAAAGTACATAGATTAAAATTTGACAATTGAAAGTGCTTGGATTAAAATTGAACGAACTTAAGCCTAGGGACCAAAATGGTAATTTAACTTAGTTTGTAAACCATCTTTATTCAGTCTAAAGAACTTTTAGTATATTGAGAAAAACTATCCTGAAATCTTATGACACTATACTAGGGGAAGAACTAACTGTCAACACACGGCCTGCTCAACCAGAATCTAGAAAACCATGATGACAAGTTAAAGAGTAATTGATGCTCACTGTGGTGTATTGGTTTGGCTGGCAGCTCTCACCAATTGCTGGAACATCTTCCGTTCATTTATGGGATCCATTCCTACCAAAAGGCCATAGGCACAATTATTTTACATAATTTGTTTGTGCCAGTAGACGATGTTTGTATGGCTACTTACCTTGGTTTATCTCGTCAACTACTCTAAATGGGCAGTTGGTAAGGTCTTGAAGGGAAACAAGATACAGAATTGTTGACACCGATCGTTCCTAGTAAGTAAAAGATCTAAATCATTGTAAAACAGCAACCTAGTTGCAATCGAGAAAAAAAGACTGCGATGAGCTGTAATACCCCTCCAGATTGATGATGTGCACTGAGAACCTGAAGCTGACCGGATTGTCTGTTAATTACATTTCAAAGAAAAAAAAAACAAATAAATATAGCAACAGTATTATCATAAATATGTAGAGATTGAAGAGAGGAATTGAGCACAAGAATTAACTGAAAAGACATAAATGCACAAAATACTCGATTTTAGTAAACAACTCCAAGCAATGAAGTCAGTGACTATTCCTAAGACGCATTGAGTATAATGCCATTTAATTAAACCTAAAACCCTAAACCCCCGGAATGTCCAACAATGAAGCCAGCAACTATTCCTAAGACGCATTGAGTATAGTGCCATTTAATTCCTAAACACAAGTCTGCATCACCTCGGACATCCCGGGAAGCTCTCTTGTCCAAAATGTGGGAAAATTTTCCTTTATTTTCTACTCTTCAGGAATCAGGATTGTATGCATTTATTTTCTATTAGTTTAGCTCTTAACGCTTTTGATAGGACATGTCAAACATTTGGAATAAGATGCATTTTTTAGGTGAGACTGGGTGTATAATGACATCCAATATTTGGGAGTTCTTGACTTATGTGTTGAAATACTGGATAAAAGAACGATTTCTCAGGTAGTCAGATTGAATCATGCCTGAACCTACAATGAAGTGAAAAGTTATACCACCAATACTTGAAAATCAATCATTAAGGGTAATAAGTGAATTGCCTTGGTCAGTATTCCAGAGGTAACAATCATTTGAAAATATATCTTAGTGAACCCATGCCGGTGAGATGACATTCTCTAGAATTTAGTACGTTTGACCAAAAACAGTATTCAAGCACAAGAAATAAATATATTTAGATCTTAAAGTGGGTGTCAAAAGCTGTGCTCACCTGAACTTCACTTTAATAAGTATTCCAAATTGATCAAAGTCCATATCATGCTCATCTAAGAGAAAAAACCCATCGCAAGGAAATTAAGGACAAGGAAAAAGAAACCTCCCAGGAAGTAAATTTTCAGACCACAAAAAAGCAGTACCCAATAACACTTCTCCAGCAACAGCCATCTCTTGAAAATTGCGACTAAAAGTTTCATTTATCTGAGAAACAAGTTTTCTTAATGTTGGGAGCCAATTTCCCTGCAAATAATATTTTGTATTAATACCATGATAATTCTTAAATGTTTTTTTTAAAAATAGAAACAAAACTTACAAAAAACTAGAACTTACTAGAACATAAAGGGAATACAAGACTGATAAATAAAACGAACTAATAGAAGAAGAGGATTAAAAAGCATCAGGAAATACAAATTATAAAAGGTTGCCCTTTTTTTGTTAGGATAGAAAACAACCCCTTTCATTGAGGGAAAAAAAAAAAAAAAAAAAAAAAAAAAAAAAAAAAAATATATATATATATATATATATATATAAGGGCATACAAAAAAGCCAAGCCCACAAAAAATCCCAGAGAAAGGATTTCCAATTAAGTAAGATATTGTACGGAGAATAGTTACCAAAAGTCCTCAAAACCAAAGCCCAAAGAGAGACATGAAACCTCGCCAAAAACCAAACTTCACTAGGGCATCTCTCCACACCATGAAACACTGTTGTTTATCTTCCCCAAAAAGATATCCCACAACAAAGCACACATCCCCAGAAACCAAAGAAATGACATCTCTTTCAAAAGCAAATGGAGGAAAAACTCCCCGATTGTCCAACAAACATCCCTCTTACGAGCAAGCGCAAAATCAAACTCTTGAAAGAAGCCACGTTGTTTGCTAAATCAAACATGCTAGAAATGTAAAGATGAATATGACCATAGGAAGTAATAGCCCCAGAAAAACTCACTACCACATCCTCCTTTTGGATGATTAGTGATTCCTTAGGTGCAGTGCTCAAACAGAAGGAAGAAAAAGAGGTCCTATGGCAAAATGACAAAAAGTTCAAAAATAGCACCAGTACATTTGTTCGTTTAAACTAGGTTGAACGGAAGAAAACTGTTAAAGGAAAATTAGGATTTATGAATCATTAGTTTTTCCATTATTATTTTCCTTTAGTGGTTTCTTTGAAGTCTATATATATTCCTATGTAAAACATCATTATGTACTCTGAATTATTATGATTTATTCAATAATATAGAAATTTCACAAAAACATATAGTCCAAACATACATGGCATGTACTTGGCAACAAGTGAAATGATTAATAGATTACCTTCAGCTCATCAACTTCAGCCATACACTTCCTTAGTTCATGTTTATCAGCCTCTAGTTTTCGTGCAATGATGTTTATCTGTAATATAACAGCATAAACATACCAACCATGCATAAGCAACGATAAATTGATAATCAGATGCATAACCTTACCTGACGCTGACGATGTTCATATTCCTCAAGCACGTTATGGTTTAAGAATAGAATGGAATTAGCTTGAGAGATATTATCTTGAATAGCAGCCTCCAATTCCTCAATTGTAGTAGGCATCTGTGAAAAAAATGAAATAGATCATTCTCAAAATAATGTTTTTAGTACAAACTAATTAAGTAAGGCTATCCCCATTCCAACATACTTGCACAATTCTGAATTAGCTATAGAGGAAATGGAAGGAAATTTTCTTTTTCAAGATAATGTTTTTAGTACAGACCAATCGAGTAAGCCTAGCCCCATTCCAACAATCTTGCAAACTTCTGAGCTTGCAATAGAGGAAATGGAAGAAAAAAAGGTTTGAGGGGCCTAGGTCAATCCAAAGTTTGATTGACAACGATTATTAACATTTACAAAGGAGAGCGTGCAAAGAGTGCAGATCAATATTTTTTAAAGTCAGCTTCATTCTTACAAGGTGAGACAACCTTCAAATTTCTTTGGGAAAAGTGATGAATCGTGTGGTATTAATTATTTGTTTGGAAAGGACTTGTCCCATTTCTCTGAGAATCTGGATTTTCTTGGTAAAAGAAGCTATGAAAACCGTATCATGGTATACAGGGGCCTAGGGGATTCTAGCGAAAGATTAGCAGTATAGAAGTGTTTAATCCAAGCCTGGAAACAACTTGTGAGACCAACATTCCTCGCGCTGGAATAAGATGGGTGTTCAAGGATATTATCAAAATCTTAATGTGTAGCAAGAAATACATCATTCTGAAACAAAATGTGATGCACAATTAATTAATTTAATTTATGAAAAATAGAGCTTACACCAAGAAAAAAATATCACATGGGTGAAAATAAATAAAGCCCACAAAAGAGCGCCAAACTACATCAAACAGCTTTGTTACGTCTTTTCACTGAAGCCCAAAGAGAAAAATTCCTTTTCCCTTCTTTTTTTCTTCTACAGCTTCTACGGTTCTGTTTCTTTGTTCATTCCATATCTTCACAGACAATCTAACTATAATTCAAAAAAACGATACATATATAAAACTATAACCATATAGAATTAGTCAAAAGCATAAAGTTATCTATTAGAGCACAAATTTGGCTGCCATAAACCATGGCTCATCGGTTAGCACCCAAACCACTCAAAGCCAAAGAATAATTTTGTTTTTTTTAAACGGAGACAAGCTTCTTTATTAATATAAAACTCAAACTACAAGAGAATTATAAAATGAGAAAAATAAAGAATCCAATACGCAGGGGGGGATCAGGCCAAAGAACAATTGTGTTTCAAATAATTAGAAATCGAGAAAACCTCAAGAAAGTCCTTCTCAAGTTCAGGTGTGATCGCAGCAATAGATTCTGCATACTTCTTGGCAGCTGAAAGTTGCTGTAGATAGTCCTCAACTTCCTTCTTGCCTGGAAAAAGGATTTAGCAATTAACAAAAATAAGGATCATCCAATGAAGACAGAGACAAAAAAGGGGGCAAAATTATGTGCTAAATGTTTCATGCATTTGAAAAGAATCAAATGAAACGGTAAAGCAGCAAATGGTTTGGAAAGAACCAAAAGAAAAGGCAAAGCAACTTCAATGTAAAATTTAAGCTAAAACCATTTCTTATATAATTCTTTTTTAATAGAAAACCGTTTCTAATGTTGAAGCTATTTCATGCATTGCCAACAAGTAATTTGTACGACATATAGTATGATAGTCAGAATACATGCAATTTATATATAGATTCATCCAAAAGACCTTTTTTATGAATCTTTTAGTTATTATAACAGGACGAAAGAAAGTAGCAGAAGCTTGGGCACAACTCACAGTACTCAAACTGCACGGATGCTTGCAGAGCAACCTTTTCATGCTGCTTTAGATTAACCTCCAATTCTCTGATCTAAAGATGTAATCATCATAAACTGTAGATATTAGGGAAGGAAAAAAAAAAAAAAAACAATCCAGAAGAACAAAATAGATCTGGAAATAGAACAATTTGGAGTGTCAATAGAATCCCATTTAAAAAACAAAAAGTGAAATGTAGAAAGAAATTCACTTGGAAATCCTCGCATGCTTTGTTGTAATCAAATATAACTTCAACAACTTCACCATCCAAATTACCTTTGCTTCAATTTCAATGGAAGACATATGGTTCTTAGTCAAGCTCTGTCTATAGGAAACGGCTTCAAGAAGCAAATTCTGTCGATGGAAAAAAAACAAGTTTATATATATACAACTGCCTTCATGAACAAATTTAATTCTTTGAACACTTGGATGCCAACTCCAAATAATGATGAGAAAGACATAAATACAAATATAAAAAGATTCAAAGTGTGAGACTTCACCTTAATTTCAATTGCACAATGGAACCTCTGAATGTTAAAATTTGCAGCTTGGTCGACAAGCTTGGCCACAACAGTATCCAAGTCATCTTCCCGCTCCATAGATTCTAATTTCTTTTTCCTTTGATCTAGATTACCAGAAAAACATTCATTGATAAGATGGATAATCAAAATTACATTAACATATTCATACTTACCAATGCGATTTTCCATTTCACGTCGTTTTCTCTTCTCATGTTGCACAGTATTTAAAATGTTTTCCTGCAATTTTTTAGAGTTAATTTTGTATTATTCGCGAGAAAAAAATTATAAACCTGATTTCAAATGATGAAAGACCTGAGGAGCACACACAAGGACGGTCATTGGATAACCTGGGTTCAATGACAAGAAACTGATATTTTTTATTATTTTGAACTTACTCGATGTTTGCGAAGTTTAGCTTCTTCATCCTCTATCAATCTTAGCTCATTCTGACATGATTTACAATTTTCTTCTAAGGCAGAAACAGATTCTTCTAGCTCATTTTTCCTAGAGCGAAGCCCATCAATTTCTCCCGCATCCAAGTCTAAAAGGTAAATAATAGGTTATCAAAGTCATGTAATTCAAAGCTTTCAAAGATTCAAATAAAATTTCGAGGAAATTTTTTTATATACTGCACAAAAGAAGACGTGAGCGATCAACTGGTTCCACACTTCCGGAGATATGACCACCGTATCTAGAGCGAGACCATCGATAATGATTATCTGGAGTCCAAAAATCTAAAATTCCCAATTTTGAGACCTCGTCTGCCTTTTGATCAGTTACCTTTGAACCAATATACTGAAAGAGGAAAGAAAACATTTCTAAAGTGAAAGAAAAGCGTTTCTAATACAAGCTTCCGCCAGATTCCATAAAGCTGGATTTCAGATTTAATAATAAAATTAACGTCACACTAGAAAGAGTCTTGAAAGCATACTGAATGTTCCAAACCAAACTGCATGGTCAAAACCTCCTTTACAGCTGCAGGAGCATCAAAAATTTGGTCTAGCCGAGAATATATGCCAAATGCACGAACCTGTTCGACATCATTATTAGGAACTAGTACAAATGTAAACTCCAATTATCACTTCATTGACATTTACCTCCTCAGACAACTCAAAATGCTGATTTGTGCGCCTTTCACCTCCCACATAGTTTAAGACAGGAACGCCAAAAGAGCCCAAGTTTTTTACCATAATGTCGCGATCATGAGAATCTTGGGTTATGAAGGACTGTAAATCAAGCAATGGCCACCACGATTAAGAAAAATCAGAAAGTTCTGTTACCACAATGTCAGAGTAATTTCCTATAACTCCCTCAGCTTTATGTAAGTTGATTGATATACTTTAATAGACAGCAGATACTAACAGACATCTATGTTTACTGTCTATCACTGTTCTGTTTTAATAGTTCAAGGAAAAGTTTGGTACCCAGCAGAAATAATAATAACATTAATAAACCTAAGTAAGAAATAACTGCTTTCATTGAGAAAAAAATGAAGAATACAAGGGCATACAAAAGACCAAGCCTACAAAAACAAACTGCACCGAAGAGAGGGTTTTCCAACTAAGTAAGATATTGCTTAGTAAATAATTACAAAAAGTCTTCGAAACTGAAGTCCAAAGAGAAACATGGGACCTCACCAAGGGTATTAATAAATGTAATAATTGAGTACCTTCCAGACATAGGATGGAATATGGCCTTCTAAGTAGTCAGCATGAGTCCGATTGGACACATTAACCTAAAATTCCATGCAGAACAGAAATGACAGGGAAAGGCATCAAGTAGTAAGTAAAAAAAGAAAAAAGAATAATAATAATAGTAAAAAACATTTTATGCATTAACATAAGAACCTCTAGCAACACTGGACCATACACCTCCTTCTTGAACTCATGGCGATGTTCTTGAAGCCAGTGATAAGCTTCAAAAATCTTCTCTGTTCCAGAATTTTTCAATGCCTGTAGTAGTTTTGTATTAGTATTCTCCATATCCTTTAACCTGAAAGAGGTGCTTAACTGTAAGATGATAAACCACCAAAGAGAGCTGAATGCACAACTGATCAAATATTCTGATATGTACCTATCCGAGCATTGCCTCAAAGTATTTCTTTTTTGGGAAATGTTTTTCTCAATCTCTGACTTCATAAGTCTCTTCTGACTTGCTGAAACTTCCAACTCCAAAATTTGAGCACGCAACCGTTCCTGGTGAAATATGATTGAAGTAACAGAGAGAAATCTAAGAACTTTATAACCATATAAAAATTATTTTGAAGTTTGCTGTTCTGGTTTATTTTAGCCTATGCTTCTTTTTCATTCCCTTTTGGGAACTTGTACCCTAGAACGATTATCTCTTCATAAATCAATGAAACAAAATTCTTGTTGGAAAAAAAAAAAACAGATACAATGCAAAAGAGTCTTTGATTACCTTATGATAATTAACAAAAAATCAAACTTTAAAACTGCCATTTCAACAGTTTTGCTTTTGACAAGCACACTATTTATAATTGTTATGAAAAACAAGCAAACTTTTTATTAACATTTGAAAACTTCAATTGAAAAGAAACAAATATACAAATGTAGCTTACAATCTCATCCTTGGGATGTTCATAAGCAGGCAAATTTTGAAGTTCAAACTCAGCAGCTTCAAGTTCCTCTTTAGCTCGTGCGATTCTCTGTTGACGAGATTCTTCTTGTTTCCTCAAGTCTTCCATTTCTTTCAATTTTCCTTGCACTTGCACCCCCTACCACCAATGCAAACATATTTGAAAAACCCAAGAAATAGGAGAGATTCAAAAAGCCACAAACTTTAACATACCAAACGGTTTTCAGTTTCCTGAAGTTCCACCCTTTTCTTGTGATTATCGTTAATACGAGTGCTATACTTTTTAGTTTTAGCATCCAACTTTGCCTTCTCCATTTTTTGTTTCCTGAAATAGCCAATTGAAACATAAATCACTAGCATAGAGGATGATTGAAAAAACAAAGTAACTTCTATATCTCATTTCTACCAAGTACCACCAAATTTATGGTCCCTTAGTTAACACAAATCTGGAAAGGCAAGGTTCTCAAGAAAAGGTAAAATTTTTCCTTCTCTCTTCCTCATGGAAGTATCATTGTATCAATACTCATGAGAGGCTCCCAAAGGCCAAAAGGAGATTCTCCAATCAGTAGGTCTCCCTCTTTACAACCTCTGGAAGTTTTCAGCAGAAAGATGGTATTTTATTTAGAAATCTGTGGGGCTTGCTCTGTTGTTGCATCCCTATGCATATCAAGGATTGGTTGAAGCTCTTTCTGGTAGGTGGTTTAAAAATAAGGCCAGAAAAAGAAGAAGAGCAGAAAAGTTGAGAACCGTACTTACTCGCAATAACACCATGCCGCAAAGCGTTTGGTTCCAATGGAAAAAACACCATGGCCATTTAGCGAAAGAAAACCACATTATGAAGTCTAAGATTGCCTGTGCTCACTGGTCTTGGTACCACCTCTATACTAATCAAATGAGGACGTTAATGCCCCTCTACACTGTTGTCCCTTACACAACTTTTTTTCTTGAACAAGAGAAACTTTTCGGTGATGAAATAAAAAGATTCTAAGATCTCCCTTTTCGTATGATTTTGCTCCATTTGTATATCTCTTTTTTTTTCTTTATTTAATTTTATTATCAAAACAATTCCTTTCATTGACTAAGACTCAAAGAATATAATAACATACAAAAAAAAGTTAGCCCACAAAAAACCCCTTAAAAAAATGGACTCTAGTTAAGAATAATGTTGCCTAGCGAATAATTACAAAAAAAATTTACAAGAATGAAGCCCAAGAGAGATGAGAAACTTAACCAACCAGAGATCGTTAGTATCCCAGTTCACACCCGCAAACACCTTGTTATTTCTCTTTCCAAAATATCCAATTATAGAGCACAGACTGATGTAATCTAAGTAACCTCAAGGAGAAATACTCCAAGAACCAAGATTATGGATTTTTTATTAGAATGAATAATGTGTTTCATACCAAAGGAAAAGACTCATATTTATAGAGTTCTATTACAATTGGGGTAAAAAGGGAATTAACCTAGAATATTACCTAATTACCCAATTAACCCTTAGTCTTCTTACATAACAGACTCTAGCAAGCCACAAAAAACACCCCTTCCCAAACAAAGATGGATCGAGGAGAAACTCCCTTATCAAGTCATTAATGAGCATGGACAAAACCAAATTCCTAAAAGATATGGTTCCAAGTAGAACTTGAGAACTCACAACTCCATAGAAGGTGATAAGGTCTTCCTCAGTGTTTTGAAAAGAGAATACAACAAAAATCCCCATAACAAAGATGACAACCTTGTAAGCCGATCCAAGGTGTTCACACGGCCATGTAAGACTTGCCAAACAAAGAACCTGATTTTCTTGAAAATAATAATCACATGTATTATTATTCCTAAGAATGATTTGAAATAGTCAATTATAGTCGCATGTATTATTATTCCTAATAATCACAAGTATCTACTTCGTTTCTTATAAAATAACCTTGTTTACATGTTTATACCTATCCAACATAAAAGAAGTGATCTAATCCACAACAATGACTTTTATTTCATTAAAATAACTTAATCCTATGGTAAAAATGATAGACCCCCCATAATATATCAATATAGTAGAAGAAAGAAAATCAGTTAGTAGTTAGAGTAGTTAGACTGAAACTGTTTAAACTGTTATTGTTACACCATAACAGTTAAACAGACAGTTAGAAGTTAGTTAAAACCATCAATTCCACGGTAATAAAAGGGAGAAACTATGGAAGAGATGGCAAGGATTTTTGTAATAAACAAGAGAGGAAGACTTCTGACATCTTTGAGAGATAAGATTCGGGAGGGAAGAATTCATTTGTGAGAGAGCAACTACTATCAATAAAGTTCAATTCTTAAATACATACGGTTTCCATCATATTGGTATCAGAGCGGTAACCATCCGGAGCAAGTAAGTGAACCATAATGAAACAAGTCGAAGACAGATTCGAAACCTTGGAGCAAGAAATCGCCAACATTAAAGTAGGATTGCAGCGGCTACCGGAACTCGAAACCAAGATGACGAAATACATGGAGAAGATGGATGTGCAGAACGAATTAAATACACAACAGACGCAAAAGATTTTGAAATATATCGAGAGTATGATGAGGGACCCTTCATCAACAACCCCAGAAACTAGCAAGATGAAAGCGAAGGTGATCGAAGACCAGGGAGAACCAAGTTCCAAAGAAGAAGAAGGTGAGAAGAACAATGATCGAAATAAATTCAAGAAGGTGGAAATGCCCGTGTTCAATGGCGAAGACCCCGATTCTTGGTTGTTCCATGCCGATAGATACTTTCAAATTCATAAGCTGACTGATTCCGAGAAGATGACTGTGGCAACAATCAGCTTTGATGGACCGGCACTTAATTGGTATCGAGCACAAGATGAACGAGATAAATTCACAAGATGGGCGAACCTGAAAGAAAGACTATTGGTACGATTTCGATCAGCTCGAGAAGGATCTATATGTGGGGAGTTTTTAAGAATTAAGCAAGAGACCTCTGTTGAAGAATACAGAAATTTGTTCGACAAACTCATGGCACCCTTATCTGATCTTCCGAATCAAGTAGTGGAACAAACCTTCTTGAACGGATTACTGCCATGGATTAAGACAGAAGTGGAAATTGGCCGCCCGACTGATTTAGCCAAAATGATGCAACTCGCACAGCTGGTGGAAAACCGAGAGATCATTCGTGCAGAAGCCAATCTTCAAGGAAATAATTCACACTACATCAAGCTTCAAATCTAAGACCGCAGGAGGAAGCAATAATAGTGACAACAAGCACAACACTACTTGGCCTATGAGAACTATCACACTGAAGGAAACAACGACCGGGGAAACAAGGAAGGAGGGGCCATCCAAGAGGCTAAGTGATGCGGAATTCCAAGCTAGGTAGGAGAAGGGTCTATGCTTCCGGTGTAATGAAAAATTCTCTCATGGTCACAAGTGCAAAACAAAGGAGCAAAGAGAACTCAGGATGTTTGTAGTCCAAACCGATAACGAAGAATGGGAGATCCTGGAAGAAATGGAAGATGTTGATAAAGAATTAAACATGGCAGAAGTGACGGAAATAGAGCAAGTTGTTATAGAGTTGTCCATCAACTCAGTCGTTGGCTTATCTAACCCCGGCACTATGAAAGGCAAAGGAAGCATCAAGGACATGGAGGTAGTAATTCTAATCGATTGTGGAGCGACACATAACTTCATATCTACCCGAGTAGTTGAAAAACTACAATTAGCAACTAAAGACACTTCTCATTACGGAGTCATTCTAGGGTCAAGTACGGCCGTAAAGGGGAAGGGGGTATGTGAAGCAGTTGAGGTGAAGCTGGGAGGTTGGCAACTAATAGCTAACTTCTTACCATTGGAGTTAGGAGGAGTGGAAGTTGTGTTGGGAATGCAATAGCTGTATTCCCTCGGCATCACTGAAGTAGACTGGAGAAACTTAACTATGACGTTCATACATCAAGGCAAAAAAATAACCATAAGAGGAGATCCCAGCTTGACGAAAACAAGAATTGGTCTGAAGAAGATGATGAAAACATGGGATGATTCCGATCAAGGATTCTTGATCGAATGCCGCGCAATGGAAGGGAGATTAATGGGTGAAGAAGGAGATGGGATAAGGAAGACAACGGTTGATGAAGAAGCAGTAGCTGCAGTTCTGAAAGATTACGAAGATATATTCTTGTGGCCTGAGAAATTGCCCCCAAGAAGGAACATTGAACATCACATACACCAAAAAGAGGGCACCGAACCAGTCAATGTACGACCATACCGCTACGCCTATCAACAGAAGGCCGAGATAGAGAAGTTGGTAGATGAAATGTTGATGTCAGGAATAATACGGCCTAGCAAGAGCCCGTACTCCAGCCCAGTACTCTTGGTAAGGAAGAGGATGGCAGCTGGCGTTTTTGTATAGACTATAAAGCACTAAATAACGTCACCATACCTGACCAATTTCCAATTCCCGTCATTGAAGAGTTATTTGACGAATTGAATGGAGCACCGTGGTTCTAAAAAATTGACCTTAAGGCGGGATACCACCAGATCCGCATGTACGAAGACAACATCAAGAAGACTGCCTTTCGCACCCATGAAGGCCATTATGAATTTATGGTAATGCCTTTCGGCCTAACCAACGCGCCATCAACCTTTCAGTCTCTGATGAACTCCATATTCAAACCATACCTTAGGAGATTTGTGCTGGTGTTCTTCGACGATATCCTAATTTACAGCAAGAGTTTCCAGTCCCATCTTCAACACATCGGCTTAGTTCTACAAGTACTTCGAAAGAATGAATTATATGCCAACCGAAAGAAGTGCAGTTTTGCTCAGGAAAGGGTTGATTATTTGGGACATATCATTTCAAGCCAAGGCGTGGAGGTGGACCCAGAGAAAATACGAGCCATAAAAGAATGGCCAGTCCCCTCTAACATACGGCAAGTCAGAGGCTTTTTGGGCTTGACTGGCAATATTACAGAAAGTTTGTACAAGGATATGGAACCATAGCCGCACCCTTAACCCAACTACTTAAGAAAGGAGGATTCAAATGGGGGGAGGAAGCACAAGAAGCCTTTCTTAAACTACAGAAGGCAATGATGACACTCCCTGTGCTAGCCTTGCCAGACTTCAATGCCCCTTTTGAAATAGAAACCGATGCATCTGGGTTTGGAATAGGGGCTGTGCTTACCCAATACAAAAGACCTATCGCTTATTTCAGCCACACACTGGCAACCAGAGACCGGGCTAAACCGGTACACGAAAGAGAACTAATGGCAGTGGTATTGGCAGTACAATGATGGAGACCGTACTTATTGGGCAAGAAGTTTTTGGTGAAAACGGATCAACAATCACTAAAGTTCCTATTGGAACAGAGAATGATTCAACCAGAATATCAGAAATGGATAGCTAAACTCCTAGGCTATTCGTTCGAGGTGGTGTATAAACCTGGCTTGGAGAATAAGGCAGCCGATGCCCTGTCTCGAATGTCAACTACCGCTCAATTGTTGACGACCCAAACTGTGATAGACTTACAAGTCATCAAAAGGGAAGTGGAAGAAAATGACAACTTAAAAAAGATCATGGCAACAATAAAAGAAGGGGAAGAGACAAGGGAACAAAAATACTTCATTAAACAAGGGATGCTGAGATATGAAGACCGATTAGTAATTTCAGAAAACTCTACGTTAATTCCTGCAATACTCCACACCTATCATGACTCGGTGTTCGGAGGGCACTCGGGGTTTCGGCGAACATATAAAAGAATAGCAGGAGAGTTATATTGGAAGGGAATGAAGCAAAGGATTAGAAAATACTGTGAGGAATGCTCTGTATGCCAGAGAAATAAAGCACTGACTCTATCACCCGCCGGATTATTAGTTCCATTGGAGATTCCCAGCAAGATATGGAATGACATCTCAATGGGTTTCATCGAAGGACTACCGAAATCCAAAGGGTTCGAAGTCATTTTGGTAGTGGTGGACCGGCTAAGCAAATATGGACACTTCATATTAGTCAAGCATCCTTAAACCGCCAAAACCATAGCGGAGTTGTTTGTCAAAGAAGTGGTTCGGCTTCATGGTTACCCTAGCTCCATAGTGATTGATCGAGACAAAATATTCCTAAGCAATTTCTGGAGAGAACTTTTCAAATTAGCGGGCACCAGATTGAATAGAAGCACCACATACCATCCCCAATCTGATGGCCAAACTGAAGTGGTCAATAGAGGATTGGAGACGTATTTGCGTTGTTTTTGCGGGGAAAAACCAAAGGAATGGGCGGAATGGGTCCATTGGGCAGAATATTGGTACAATACGACCTACCAAAGATCCTTGGGGGTAACATCTTTCCATGCAGTTTACGGTCGTTTACCCCCCCTCTTATCTACTACGGGGATTTTGTCACTACAAACTCCACCTTAGACGAACAACTAAAAGAGAGGGATGTTGTTCTTGGGGTATTAAAAGAAAATCTTAGGATAGCTCAAGAAAAAATGAAGAAAAATGCCGACTTGAAACGAAGAGAAATTGAGTACGAGGTAGGAGAAAAGGTGTTCCTCAAATTACGACCATATCGACAGATATCCTTACGAAAGAAGAGGAACCAGAAACTTTCCCGAAATTTTTCGGCCCATACGAGATATTGAAGAGAATTGGACCCGTAGCCTATGAGCTAAAATTGCCAGACACAGCAACTATTCATCCTGTCTTCCACGTTTCCCAGCTGAAGAAATCCACGGGAGAACACCTACAAGTACAAACTGATATGATTTTTCTTACAGATAATCAAGAATGGAGATCAGAGCCTGAGGAAATACACGACTATCAAAGGAAACGGGATAACAATTGGGAAGCACTAGTACAATGGAAAGGACTGCCCAGTCACGAAGCTACATGGGAAGATTATGATGATTTGCATCAACGGTACCCGCAGTTTCACCTTGAGGACAAGGTGAATTTGGAGAAGAGGTGTAACGATAGACCCCCCATAATATATCAATATAGTAGAAGAAAGAAAATCAGTTAGTAGTTAGAGTAGTTAGATTGAAACTGTTTAAA
Organism: Cucumis hystrix; assembly: GCA_025688845.1. NCBI lineage: Eukaryota > Viridiplantae > Streptophyta > Magnoliopsida > Cucurbitales > Cucurbitaceae > Cucumis > Cucumis hystrix. The sequence goes on from CM046883.1 coordinate 23,792,636, forward strand.
CTGTTATTGTTACACAATAACAGTTAAACAGACAGTTAGAAGTTAGTTAAAACCATCAATTCCACGGTAATAAAAGGGAGAAACTATGGAAGAGATGGCAAGGATTTTTGTAATAAACAAGAGAGGAAGACTTCTGACATCTTTGAGAGATAAGATTCAGGAGGGAAGAATTCATTTGTGAGAGAGCAACTACTATCAATAAAGTTCAATTCTTAAATACATACGGTTTCCATCAAAAAACAAACGGCAAAGATGCAACAATTTGACAAGAAATCTACCCCCATTTGAAGCAAAACCAAAACATTTCCAAAAACTAAAGTAACATGGACTCAAAATACAATTGCAGATTAATAGTTAGAATTTTCAATGGCTGCCCCAAACTCTTGATCTTATAAGAAAAAAGGACTATCAAAATAGTTAAACCAAGTGATCATACTCAATTGGCTTCTTTAGATCATTCAAAGTGTTAGCAGCTTCATCTAACTTCTTTTTGGCCTCCTTTTCTTTTTCCTTAACTTCCAAGTATTCAGCCTTTTTCATGTCATACCTTAACCATGGCAGTTTCTTTTTCATGGACTCAACCTACAAATGACAGCAGTCAGCAAACAGATATCTATGGTCATCAGTTATGGAAGCACAAACATAAAAGGTAAAAGCTAATGGAGAAATGATCTAAACCTTTTTTAAAAGTTCATCTCTTTGACGAACATGCTCAACATCTTTCTCTTGCTCAACATTTAATGCCTTCAACTGATCTAGGGTGTCACCATTTTTCTCAACAGCCTAAACCAAAGGCAAAATGCAAAAAGATTCATGAAGGTTTTGCTTCTTGTTTTAAAAAAGGAAAAAAAAAAAAAAAAAAGATAACGAAGGTTCTTCTATTCTCTCTCAGCCTATTTAATTTTAAAGACATAATAAAAATAGCACATGGAATGAAAAACAAAAAAGATTTTGTAAAACAAAAGCAGACAAAAAGGATAAGAAACCAACATGAGACAAGGCCCAAAATTATGTACATGAGTTATTCTAAACTTACTCTTTCAATACTTTTTATGCCATGGCTTTTATCAACAAGTGCACGATGTAGGATGGGAAGTTGAGGGTCACCAACTGCCTTTTCCGTCTCTTCTAAAAGTTGCACAGGAGTTAATTTGGCAAATTCACAAACCCTGTCCTGAGGTAAAAACTGAACCCCTCTCCCACAAGAGAACGGGAAAAATACATCAAAACAGAGTAACTTAATTCACAGGAATTATATATGCACGCAACCACGCATGCGCGCGGGCGCACACACACATATATCAGATAAAAGTTGGCCAAATTTTACTCACTTGAGTTAAATTATTAACTTGAATATTAAACCTTTGAATAATTCCAGCTACATCTTTTTTCGGCACAACTTTTCCTGAAGAAGGTCAAGTACAAGTAAGAGCAACTTTTTTTACATAAAAACAACTTGACTATTCACCCCCTTCAAGAAAGAAATGAAAATTGAACTTTCCAGAGATATATAGTTTCTTCCTTAGACAAATGTCTCGTGGAAGAGTGTGTGTAAAAGAAAAACTTCCACATGAGAGAAATCTATATTTCTAGAAACGCTCACAGAGAAATATCCTTGAGGAACAGAACAATTAAGTATTAAACAATGTGTGGTAGGGGCACATATCATGCAAAATACTGAACAGAAAATGTAAGGGATTTTCAATGCAAGGAAAAGACTTTTAACTCATGCTCCCTTTTATAAAGATATCTTTATACATAGAAATAAATAGATATAAGAACCAGAAGCATGACATGTTCGCAGAAAAAAGAACACGGTGTTTCCTGCCGTAGCTGAAGCCCAACTAAGTTTACCATATAGTGATATTTCTAGACTCGCAACTATCTTGGCTCATAAAATCAAATTAGTAATTTGTCATCCTTGCGCAGTGGTCGTGCTAATCTTCTCTGTACTGTTCCAATTTTATCGGATGTCCCAGCAGGGACATAAAATCAAACTAGTAATGAACTTATGAGTCAGAAAGGTCGAAGACTCGAAGATATGGACCATATACAAGATATCTCACCATTGAACAGCCACTCGGATTTGTTGTGTGTGTCCATTTTACGTGTAATTGTAATCTTTTCCTCTTTAGTATTCCCTCTCAAGGTTATTCTAACATAACCAGACTCCTCCCCACGCTTCACGTATGCTCCAACACTGGTTGCCCTTCCAAGGAGCTGCAAAAAAAAGGTTCTAACCAATCTATACAAGAAAACAAGCTAGAAAAGGAATTCCTCCGTGAGAGTATCAGGCATATTAATCAACATTTAACCAACCTGAGGCTCACCACCAAGGCCAAGGGCAATAGCACATACAATAGAGCTTTTACCAGATCCGTTAGGTCCAATTACAAGGTTTAGACGTGATCCTGGTTTACATTTCAGGTGGTTAAAGGTCATAAAGTTATGAAGCTCAATCTCAATTATACTTCCAGGCATATAATCATCTTCCCCCCTGAAGAACAAGAAAGGGTAAAACATTCAGTATGATGTAAAACATAAGCAATATAAAACACTGCACATACATTTCAACCCTAAATCTGCATAAGAAAAATGAACACAAATAAAACTGCAATGTTAATTCAGTGAAATTTCCAATTTTACAATTATTGGTTATCACCTATAAGAATGGCAACACAGTAAGAAGATATAAAATAATGTATTTAATGAGTTTTCACTCCGTGCTAATCTAGTTTCAACATTTCCAATTAATTTGCTCTTGAACCTAAGGACACCTCAGTGTCGGAAACTTCAATAAGAGAAATTTGGCCCTTCTAATGGGATTGGAAACTCTTAAAGAATGAAGAGTTGGAAATTCAAGTAACTTCTTTGTTGAGAAATGTTGGTCTGCGGAGATTTAAAGGTGGAAAACTGATTTTGAAAGAAATTTTAAGGACCTAGAGGCTAGTGAGTGGGCCAGCTTATCAAATTTACTTCAAGATGTTGTTCTCAACCAAGATCCTTACTCGAAAAGATGGAAGTCATACAGCAATGCAGTAGTGGGTTTTTTTTTTCTTGTACAGCCAATTGCATCATGATGTATAAAATTCCAGGACTCTTTGTAAATCTTAACTCATATTCTTTGTTTATTTTTAATGGTCAGTTTAGCTACATTATGTCGTAGTTGGCTTAAGTTATTTAGACTAACCTTTGTGATCTTACCCCTTTCCCTCAAGCATAACCTATATAAAAAGGACACAGTTTGCCACAAAGAATGATGGAAGATTGCTTGTGGAAATCCCAATCTCACCAAAAATTGAATTGGAAGATCCAAAAAAGAAAACATAAAAACAATTAGGAGAGAAAATACCTAAAGATAACATGTTTGAGTGGCTCACGATGAAAGCTAGAGACATGCTTTAACACATGGAAATTGAAAGAGAAATGGTGTTTCTAGCCTTCTAACTAGGAGAGAAAGGTCTACAAGCTTCCTCTGGTGCATGTAATAAGGAAATAACCAAATCAATCAAATTTAGAATGATGTTATAAAGTGCTTCTTTAAGAGTTAAACTTTCATTGTTGTCCATATTTCAAAGCTTTGGAAATTTTAGTTCAAATCCTTTGTTCATGGGTGAAAGATGAAAACATCGCTTGTTTTTCTTCCCCTTCCCTCTAGAACGTTTAGCCAAGGTCCAAAGTAAAGAAATTGTTGAGGTTCTGACCTTTCCCAAACCTACCCATTCATATATAGGTTTAGGATGGCCACTAGGTTGTGGAGAGTTCATTGTGACACTAAATGCCCTAAATTTTTCAAGATTAAATGCAAAAATTAGAATCTTCCACTTGTTTAAATCTCGTCTAGCAAAATCTTCATTTAAAGATTTTTGTAAGATGAGATCCCACAGAACTTATAATGACATAAAAAACAGGGGAGTTCTTTACAATAGAGAGGTCATCAAGGTTAAGAATTTCATGACAGGACCTAGTTTCAAGTCCCTGTGCTCTTCCCAAAAAAGAAAGCCACACACCAACACCTAGACCTCTCCAGTGATTTAAACCTTCAAAGGATAAGAGGGTCAACAAATCAACTATGACAAACAAAATATTTGGTGAGAGTAAGAATGAGCATGTAAGAATTGACTAAGACAGAATGCTTGGCATTTTTTTTTTTTCTGGATAGAAGATGTACAGCATTGTTTCAGCTAACAGCTACTCTCCTTTTTTGTTGCTAAATTTAGCCACTTTTCCAAATAGTATAATAACAGGAATTTAACGTTCTGTTGTTTGGCCAAATGCTGGGATATGTTCCCCTTTCGTTATCTCTTTTTTATGTATACTTCCACTTAGTAAATTGTATTTAATGCAAGCACATTGCTCAATCTAATTATCATGAGCAACACTGAACAGATTATTTCTACTTCTGATTTTGTCTTCCTTGCCTCTGTTATTCTGCTAATCTGTTCTATAGATTTAATATTAAACATTAAAAAAAAAAAAAAAAAAAAGGCTATAGCAAATAATTCCATAAACAAACAGGAGTCTGAAAAGGGAAACTTTTGGCTCGTTTGGCAATGACAAGAAACAGAGGGCCACAAAATATGTCAAGAAGCTGAATTTTCACAAGTTCAAACTCTCCAAAACCACGAGAAGGACTGCAATTCGATGCGATTGAAGCTCAAAAATATAAAAACTTCCAGTTTTCCATCCACTTTCTCGGCATCCAAACACGTGCCACAGAACTACAGAAGCAAAACCCTAGTTCTATTCTAACACCATTATCACACTAAAGTAGAAAACACACGAGCATAAAACGGAATGGAAGAAAAATACAAATATTTTAACAGTGGGCCAAAAATTGAATGAAGGTGATACAGACCTCGTAATTCTAAGGCGCTTAGTGCGATGCTCGGATTTCGCCATAGCATAGAGGTTGGTGGAGGTTTGCCTTGCGGATACGAAATTGCAACGATCTCGTTTAGAGAAGGTGATCAGTGAGAGTTAGGGTTTGAGTGAGCGACTTGGAACTTGGCAGTGGACAGTCGGGGAAATGGCGCCAACCAAAAATCGAACCGTTAAACAAATTTGTGTTTCATTTTGGCCATTTCTTTTTCTTCTTAACAATACCATTTGTTTAATTTTTATCATTACGTTAAATTTAAGGGAAAATACTCCTAAAGTATTGGGTTAAAACACTTCCACACTTAAAAAAAAGATTCAATAATATTATTCAAAGTATGAGCAATTGAAATTGACAGCACTTTTGGAGATGATAACTAAGTATATAGCAGCAATATTTTACAAGTATAGAAAATCTACTTGTAGTCTATAGATTGCTCGCTACTTATCTTTAAGAGCTAAATCTAAATTTTGTTATATTTGTAAATTCTATTGTATTGCATTAATTCAACTAATACTCTGAGCACGATTGCAAATTTTGCAACTGACTCTATCTTTAAATCAAAATATTAAAAACACGTTTTTGTTGTTGTTATTTGAAAATCTTGTTCCTTGTTTCAAAACGCCTTTTAACTTAATATTCTTTTATGTAGATAGAGAAAAAAAATGTTAGGTTGAGTTTAAAGATACCTATCGACAAAAGTATGTTAAGAATTTGGATCATAATTTTCAAAACAATTAATAAGAGAGAAAAGTAAACAAAATGTGTGTGCATTACTGCATTTTTAGTGACAAAGACTTTGTTGACTTTGTTGTTATTTAAATTAATATATTTGTTGTGATAAGTTAAGAAGAATGTTATCGTGATCGAGCATGACATTTTTTTATCGATTCTTTTTGTATATTTGTTTAGGGTTACTATGCAACTTTTGAACGTTTAAATGTACTTTTTTTTAGTTTAAGTCTTAAAGGTTCAAAGTATTTTTTTTTAAAGTAAAATATTAATGATTTCCATCCAAAACTAACAACAATGGTTATTTTATAACTAAATTATTTTCAAAAATTTTATTATAAGTTTTGAAAGTTTATAAATATTTTTGAAACAAAACACAAAGTTGATGATGAATATTTTTCTAGAACTCAGCATTGTTCTTATTCTTATAATTGTTATTTACAATTTTTACAATTTTGTTCTTATATTTCAACTTTGCCTCAGAACAGTTTAAATTTAAAATTTAAAAAAAGTTAAATCAAAAGTTTACTTAACTAACTTTTAAGTTGTGTTCGAATGACAAATTTGAACACAGGTTAGTAGATACAAACAATTTTTTTCAATGTCGGATGGTTTAATCTCATAAGTCATACCTTTTCATGTTGCAACCTAAGAGAAATGTATACATGTTCCCCTACTTTGCCTCTTGTATTAATAGCTAAGAAGATAGCCAATCAAATCTTAAATTTTTTTATTGTCAACATGAGCATAACTCAATCGATATAGTGTTTGTATATCAAGCTCAAGCTTAGATGTTTGATTCTCCACCCCACGCTTTAATATAATATTTTTGTTAAAAAAAATTAAGCCTTTGATTGTGTACCTACTGCACAAAAGAGGCAAGCATATATCCAAGTTTTCTCAAACATAATTGGACCATATGTTGTTCCTTAGAGATTGTATACGTTGAAGAAAGACAATATATCTTTGGAAGATAGAGATTTTATCAAAGGTCTACAAAGATGAACACTTCTGAGAGCATACTTTTTTACTCTTTTAATACAACTCACTTATATTTCTTCACTCTAAGGTTGTCTAACTCTCTGTTTTTGTTCTTTTTTGGTTGGTTCACATACGGGACCAACGAGCCCCCAACTTTATGATATGATATAATACCAATATTATAAGTTAGCATGTGGTAAAACTATCTCATAACTCTTTCTAAACTCATCTTTAAGCCTCGTTTTTTTAATATTTTTTCCATATTATTTTGACTAAACTATAAAGCTTCCTTAACAGAATTTAAGGAGTCGCGCATCTCTATTTATAAGCATAATATCCTTCTAGACAATTTGGTAGTGTTGTTTTCTATTTTAACAATATATCATAAAAAAGATCAAATAACACCATTATTGTTGGTTTGGGTAATCTCTTTTCCCTTCCTTTTTCTGCTCAATTTATTCAACACAGCAAGTGCAAAGCAGTGTTAAAATGCAATGAGGATTGGGAAGGAAAATCAATAGAAAAATAAGGTGAGAGGAGATGGATTTACAAACCATATAAAGGTTTATGGGTTTAAAGCGTTTGGATTATTGCTTCAAAACAAGAAAGGAAAAGATAGCGACTTTAATTAACTATGGAATTGAGCCAGCGTTACATCTAAATATTGACTATGTACACTTTACCTTTTTACAAACATAATTGTTAGCCCTTTGAAATTAATGTGGCTGAACTGAAATCTTTTGAAGAAACCAATTACTGTATGTTTGAAGCCAAAATTATGGAAATCATGAAGGCAAAGCCAAGACACTTGACATGTGCCTTCTTTAACCATTCGACATTCATTGTGAACTTCGTCTCTGAATATTTAATAGGAATCAAGTAGGTGTATAACAAAGTATACAATTAAAAAACACCGAATAATAATGTATTTCTTTCGGCAAGAAATGAGACAACATACAAAGAGGAAACACGAGATATACCGTATATCTCAATTAGGTTCACACATTTTTAGCACCTTCGCCATCTCCCAAATCCAATAGAAATGCATTCCAAAAAGAAAAGAAAAAAAACCAAGAATACATGATAGCAGTCACAAACTTTAATTATAAGCAGTGTTCACCTTACCATGAGGAAAACGACTGAACAAAAGAAGAGCTTACACTTGTACAGAATGACAGTCTTTTTCCACAGCCCTAATTAAACTACACAATCCTTCATTAAATCCCTTTTCTTTGTCCCTCCACAAAGCATCTCCGTGTTTCTCATCTCTATTTAGAAGCAAAACACCATCAAAATATTGTAAGATTCAAAAAGAAAGCTCCAACTTAATTATGAAGATCCGACTTCAGTTGTAAGAACTTAGAGTTGAAGATGGCTCAGCTCTTGTAATCCTTTTCATCTCAAACAATTCTGTTAATCTGAAATCTCAATATCTGAAGATCACTCAGCTCACCCAATACTTTTGGTATATAGGTGAGACTCAAACATCCGCATATATTAAGATGCTTAAGGTTGATCAACTTTTTTGTATCTTCTGGAAATTCTTCTAATCTCAAACAACCATCAAGGACGAGTTCTTCCAATTTACACAAGTCACTAATGGAATCTGGCAGGAATTTTAAATTTCGATTCTTAGAAAGATCTAAATGCTTGAGGTTTATCAAATTGCCGATATTACCGGGCAACTTTTTTAAATTTGAATTCCGAAGGATCAATGTTTCTAAATTATACAATTCTGTAATGGAATTTGGAAGATTTGAAATACATGAGTCCATAATACTCAAATATCTCAAATGTCTCAACTTACCAGTAAACTCCAAAACGACTCTTGCTTTCTTCAAATTTTTGAAATACAATGCTCGTAATTGCAAATGATCATGAAGGATTTTTCTAAATTCCCATTTCAAATCATCTGCAGAATCTAGCATGAAAAATGTCCTCAAATTTGTCACCTTTGATAATGATCTTAGAAGTTGATCTTTATGAGAATATTGATCTTTCCATGAAAAGTGACGAGTTCCTATGTTGATGACATTGCATTCATTATCTGCTATCCAACAAGCAAGATCATGCATCAAATCATGCATCTTACATGCTATTATGTCTCCCCGTTCATTTTTTGTAACCTCTTGGAAAAATGATCGTGATAATAACTCCATGAAATAATCATTGCCAATATCAATGAGGTTATTGTCCTTGTTGCCATTTGGTTGAATGAAACCTTGTGCACTCCACATTAGTATAAGATCATGTATTTTAATTTCATAATCTTTGGGGAACAAAGCACAGTATAGGAAACATTGCTTCAAATTAGCTGGGAGGTATTTATAGCTGAGTTCAAGAATTAATCGCACTTCTTTTAGATTATCTTGTCCTTGCCCCAAAACTCGATGGAGTTCATTATCTCTGAAAGACAACCAAACTCTTCTTGATTTGTTGTCTTTTAAAAGTCCTCCGATGGTTCTTATCGTGAGAGGAACACCTTTTAGCTTTGAAACGATTTCCCTGCCAATTTGTATCAAACTTGAACTTTGATCAAGCTTCTCTGGATTACTTGGATGTCCTTCCAAACAAGTAATTTTTTGAAACAATAACCAAGAATTGTACTCATCCAAAATTTGTAAAGAATGGATGAAAGTAGAGTCAAAAGTTTTAGCAACTTGTTCACTCCGTGTTGTGATCAAAATCTTACTACCCTTTGCACCACCCATCAATAATCTTTTAAGGCGTAACCATTCCTCTTTTTTCTCATTCCACACATCATCCATTACGAGTAAGTATTTCTTTCCATCGATTTTCTTTCTAAGCTCACTTTGTAATGAATCAATTTGAAGGTACGACTTAGGCTTCATCCCAGTTGCAGACTCTATCATCTTTTGGATAATAACTTTCAGATCAAATTCTTCAGAAACACACACCCATAACTTCAATTCAAACCCACTACTAGTCATATTGTGATGGGTATAAATAGATTGAGCAAGGGCAGTCTTTCCCAGTCCTCCCATTCCAACAATGGAAACTATTGCAATATCCTCTGTGATGTTGGAATTTAATAGAAGATCTATGACTACTTCCTTGTCATCATTCCTACCGATCACCTCCTCTTCAAGTATGTAAGAGTAAGTCTCCCGTCTCTTTCTCAACTCTTTTTCATCTCTTTTCTCGATCACATGCTCAGAAAAGCTAAATTGATTTTTGTCATCATTAATAGATTGTAGCCTCTGTCTAATATCCTTGATTTTGTGATCTATTTTCCAATTAGATTTAAATTTGGAAAAGAGGATACGTACTAGTTTTCTGTTTATCTGATCTTTGGCCAAAACCTGCCTTCTTAAGGTTTCGTAAGAGGACTCGTCCACCAGGTCATCAATCTCGTACAAAGCATCCTTAAGCCTTGAAACCCAAGCCTTGACAGCAAGGCTCTTGGACTGCTGCTCCTCCGCATCGAGAAGCACGGCTTGAATGGCAGAAAGGGAGTGTTTGAGTTTGTCGAGTTCATCATTGACACCCCACAACAACCCAAGCTCTTGTAGTGCGGAAGAGCCCAATTTGAATATGATGTCTGCAGTAACGTTGTAGAGAATAGCTTCAGCCATGGTGGATGAAAAAGGAGCAAAATTTTGGAGGAAGGTAGTAACTCAGATCAGGTTGATAAACAAGGGAGGTGAGGAAGTGAAGTTTGAGGCAATAGTACTTAAATTTAGCTAAATTAAATTTGGGATACAAAAGTCCCTGTGGATAAAGCAAAAGGTGACTAACAACACCATATTATGTATATATACACATACATATGTATCACTTTTTCAATATCAACATACCATGTACAAGTAACATATTTTATTTTTGAAGAATTGTAGGGCATATACTCATCTCAGTTTTCCATAAATTTCCATTAATTAAAGTATGAAAGTATATTAAGGTAGGAAGATGCTGCAGTTCCAAACTTGATTGATTCCATAAACATGGCTTATACCAAACACAAGATTGGCCATTAACACCTATAGAGAGGGGGAAAAACTGGCAAAAAGAAAAAAAAGCAAATGAAGTCAAGTCTTGGTCTATGCACTCAAATAATAATATAATGTTGTACTACCACTTTGTGAGATATTGCTTTTTTTTTTTTTTTTTTTTTTTTTTTAAATTTTCTCAAAGATAAAATAACTTTAAAAAAAGAAAAAGGTAGTGCATATTCACACATAATGACCCCATAGTGACCGAAAAAACAAGAATAAAAGGATATAAAGAAACAACATGATTTCAATAAAGTTGAGTCAATTATTTACACTATATCCAATTGAGTCCTACTTTACCTTCGTTGGAAATACAATCACAAATAGCAATAATTGATAGACAAAAAATAACTTTGAAAAGAAAAAGATAAACTCCAAATTTCTCTTGAGAAATAATTATGTAACTCAACTGGATAAAAGAGAGCATCTAAGTTTTCTCAAACCTTTAAAGCATTTAGATGACTTGAAAATTAACTATCGCAATCAAAATATTGAATTTGAATATGGTTGTTTAGTTCTAATAAAAAAATAAGGATCTAGGTATAGAATTTAGCGCTGCAAGAAACTGGGGGATTCCCGACGTCGGGAAACCAAACGCCGAGACAAACATTGGAAAACCAAACGTCGACACAAACAACCATTGCTGACGCAGGTAATGTGCGTTGATTTAGACAAGCAAGCCCGACGTCTTATTTCAAAACATCAGACTTGATCCGTCATTTTCATTTCTTAAAATTTAACATTCATGTTTTCCCAACGCACATGAAAAACACGTCGGGGAAACGTAACATATTAATTTTATTGTTAACCTTTCCCCGACGCCGAGGACAAAAACATTGAGAAGGTTGAAATAAATATTTAAATGTTAAAGTTTTCCCGAAGTTACTATACAAACGTCGACCTTTGTAGAAACCAAGGACGACGTACGCGTTGACCGCGTCGAGGAATCTTTGAAATAAATTTTACTGATTAATTTTCCCGACGTGTCACTTACGACGTCGAGAAAAATCCACCCTATTTGTTTTGTATTCATAGAACACAGACAAAGAGAAACAAGAGAGAAAGAGGCAGAGCTTATGGGGGAAAAGGTATTTTCTTCAACCCACTTCACATTGTATACTTGTTTTTGCTTCTACATTTTTCCAATCGTGTAATTTTCTCAAAGTTTTTCTGTTGTTGTGAGGTTGTTAAAGTTGGAGAATCAGATTAGAAGGGAAATAGAGCTAAGAAGCAAAGCTGAGAAGAGGCTTAAACTCTTGAGAAAGAAGCTTGAATCCCTCACCAAAGAATCAAAATCAGAGAAGCTCGTTTCAACGATTCCGGAAAATCACAATGCCAAAACATTCTCAATATTACCATATCCAAATAGCTCTGAATCTCTTAACACTTCCTACATTGATCCGCAACATACCTCTCAAATCCCTCACACAAAAGATCAAAGGTACTAATAATAATTAAATAAATAAATAACAAAAAAATAAAAAAATATTTATCCCGACGTCATCTACATACGTCGGGGTAAGCGTATATACCGATGTTGTCCATTTTGAGCGTTGGCCGAAGTTTTCCTGACGCCTTTTCCCCGACGTTCTTGCCAACGTAGGATTGGACGTTGGCATTACTTTGGCCGACTCACTTTGGAGTTTTGCCGACGTTTTAATGCGTCGGGAATACCCAGTTTCTTGTAGTGCAGCCAACCCTTACATCTAAAATAATATTGACTTCATTTTAATGTGTCAAACACATTTGGCTACTATTCAAATTACTTCTTCTCTATGTGAATATCTAATAGGAATTAAAGTAAGTTGGAAATTAAATAAACAACTAAACAATTGGAAGATGAGAAGGATAAAGAGACGCACTTGGATATCTCACCTAGGTTTCTTAGTGTCACAATCGCAACCTTTCAAATATGGAACGGGCGATTGTACTACAACACTTGCTTTAACTCAGTGAACAACTAGGGAAGCAAAATGTATGCCATATAACTAGGGAAGCAAAACCTTTGTTCTATTCTAACACCCTTATCACACTAAGGTAGAAAACATAGGAACACATAAATAATGGGAAAAAAAATACAAATATTTCAACAGCGGGCCAACATTGAGTGATGGTGATAAGGACCTCGGCTTCCGCCATAGCATAGAGGGTTAGTCGAGGTTTTCCTTGCAGATATGAAATTTCAATGATCCCGTTTAGTGAAAGTGATCGGTGAGTGTTACTACATGCAGGCAGATCAGTTAATCCAAAATTTAATCTTCAATTTATGAAAATCAATGCATACCATTACCAAATCCTAAAGTTGATTTCACCTAAACCAAGCCAATTGACTTGACTTAATTAACTTATGAAACACTAATTGTCAACTTATGAAACACTAATTGTCAACTTATGAAACACTAATTGAATCAATGACACACATGTATATTCAATTTCATATCAATTGCATTTAAGATCATCTAGGGCAAGTTAGATTGACTAGTATATATTTGGTTTTCAAGCAGTACCTAACTAAAATATTCATGCAATTTAATTCTATGGTTGGATTGATCGCAAGCAATAATCCTAACCTATTGCTTCAAGTGAATAAAACACGCAACCTAGTTATACAAGTCGTTGGTTAACAAGCTGTAATCAAGAAATCACCAATCGTACGATGCCATGATACATATTTCAGTAAAAACATAATTGAATCCACAACTAAAAGACAATTCGGTTCCCAAACTCACAATTAATTAAAACACACAAACTAGTTATACAAGTCGTTGGTTCATCATCACAAGCTGCAATCAAGAAATCACCAATCGTACTATGTCATGATACATATTCCAATAAAAACAGAATTGAATCCACAATTAAAAGACAATTCGGTTCCAAACTCATAAATACTTAAAATAGCTAGAGAAAATTCTTAACAACCCAAACTAGAAATGAGTACCTTAGCTCATTCTCGACATTTCAAGCAATGTGGAAGAGATAAGGGGCATGAAGCAACAGAAAAAAGATGCAGAAAGTTGAGTGAGAATGAGTTATAGCCGACTGGAATTGGAGAGAGCTTGACCTAGGCGGTGGACGAATTATTTATAAAATCGTAACCATGTCGTGACACTATGCTCCTTTCATACCCAAAGGCAGCTACTACCTTACTAGTGCTGTTCCATGAGCCGTCGTGGTGCTGCAAGGCAGAGGTTATTTAAACCTCTTTTGCACTCCTTGACTCTGGTTGATGCGTATTAACTTCATCTACACCCAACTAATTTGGCACAAATACCGTATTCTACCATTGATTGTATCTCATAACCTACAAAATGGTCAAATAAGAACGTCAAATTATAGAATAATCATAATTAAAGGAAATCAGATAACACATTTTCGATGCTTTCAGGTCATGTCTCCTAATTGAGGTAAGAGCACTTTATTAAAAGAACCCTTTGGTTGAGAATGATAACTTAGAGAGATAACCAACCTCTTCAAACACCAACTAAATAATCATTTCAAATTTATGTTTTTTTTTTTAAATCATGTTTTTAAACTTTTGTTTATTAAAAACAAAAATAATGTATTTATTTGGAAGCTTCTTTTTTTCATTTTCAATTTTTCTTCATAATTTTAAAATAAAATTTATTATTTAAAAACAGAAAAAAAAGACAAATATAGCAGTATTTAAAAAAAAAACTAGTTACCATACAACACTTGTTTTTTTTTTAAATACTGCTATATATACTAATATTTTGAATATTATTTTCAACGGTTCATTTATAAATATAGCGTTGTATCCCATTTAATTGATTAAAATTAAAAGAAGCAAAATTGGTATCTAAATAATAATAATAAAAAAAGTGTGTGGTATATGAATTAGTATTTACTTAAAAAGGGATTATATTGTAAGAAGAAATACCTCCAAATGTATATCCAATGCTCTCCTTCAATCAATAAGAACGTCAGTAATATGAGAAACGAATGTGAGGAATATGGGAAATGTTTGGCCAATCCTCTCCGCCCTCCATGCATCTCTCCTTAAGTTGTGGGCACCGCATTATGCAAATTTCCTTCAAAGATTTGAGTTGTTGCATTTCCTTTGGAAGTGATTTTAATTTTGGACATTCTTCTATTTCCAAAGATTCAAGAGAAGGAAGGGTGCCAATCCATTCCGATATACTCATGACAGATTTTAAACCCACTAAACTTAGAGATTTAAGAGCTTGAAGATGGAAGAGTTGATTCAGATGTAATCTATCACAATTATTAATTTCAATTCCCCTTAACAAAATTGAGGTGGACACCCAATTGGGTAATCCTACTCCACAATACCCTTGAATTACCAAGATTTTAACATCTGGATGTGGTTCTAAGCCTTCCAATACTATATCATCACCATCACCTTCATATTCATTACCATTCTCAAATTTCCATTCCATACTCAAAACTCGGACTTTTTTGTTTTTAAGATTTACTGATTTGACGTCTGATGGAGAAAACCTCAACTGCTCCAAACCTATGATTTTTAATTCAAATTCTATTAAACAATTCCACTCACTGAATTCCTTTACCTTATCAAAACTTTTACAATCAAACAAAACTGAACTTAATGTTTGTAGACTAGTCAACTTCTCCATCCCTTGCAGCATATCCATTAATCTTGGAGCACAAAGAAGATGTCTGAGGTTTACAAGATTGTTAATATCTCTTGGAAACTCCTTTAGGTCATAACAATTGGTTAGATCTAGTGTTTTCAAATTTTGCAATTTCGTGATGGAGTTTGGAACTGATTTCGCATCTTGACCGAGTTCTAGATATCGAAGATGTCTAAGCTTTTTTATAGACTGTGACACATTAGGGATTTGTAATACTCGCAAACGTGGAAAGTTAGAAAACAGTCTGTCGAAAAAAACTTCTTCAATTGGACTTCTCGTAAACAAAATGAACGTTCTTAATCCTTTAGCTTGGTGCAATTTGGACACAACATCATTCCATGATCTTGGTTCATATTCAAATGAAATATGACGAGTTTGTTCACTCGCAACATATCCACTCTCTGGATATCCACGCATGTACAATTTCTGTCCAGCTACCTCTCTTGCAAGATCACACATCACATCATGCATGCCAACTTCTTCAAAAGGATCATCCTCACTAGAAATTTCATAGAAAAACCTCCAACATAATTCATTTAAGTACTCCTTCCCAATATTCTCTACAGATTTTCCTCCATTTGATGATTCGATAAAACCTTGAGCTATCCATTGTCTAATCAATTCATTCGGTCTAATTTTGTATCCTTTGGGAAACAAGGATGAATAGGCAAAACATTGCTTCAAATTTGGTGACAAATGGTTATAGCTCAATTTTAACGTTGATATCACATGACCATCATTATTATTTTTTTCACGAGTGACATTTAAAAGTTCATTTTCCTTGATGAACTCCCAATCTTCCACGGAAGTTTTTCCATATAATAAGCGTCCTATGTGTCTTATTACAAGAGGAATACCTCCACATCTTTTTGAAATTTCTTTTCCCATTTTTATCAAGTTTTGATTTCTTGACTCTAAGTCGCTTTCTTTAAATGCCACTTCTTTAAACAACAACCAAGAAAAATCTTCAGTTAAGTCTTTTAGAGGAATTGTTTCAACTCCTGGAACTGCTTTACTATCACGCTTTGTGATCAAAACCTTACTCCCTCTTGCACCAAGCATTAACAGTTTTTTCAAATTCTCCCATTCATTTTCATTTTCTTTTTCATTCCAGAAATCATCCATAACTAACAAATACTTCTTTCCTCCAATCACTTCTTTAAGCTTTGTCTTTAAAGGTTCCATTTCGTCTACCTCTGGTTTCTTTCCAGTTGCTGATGCGATTATCTTTTTTAATATTGTTTTTGTGTCGAATTGATTAGAAACCCAAATCCAAATTCTTGGCCTAAAACAACTGGAGACTTGTTCGTTATTGTAGAGATATTTGGCCAAAGTTGTCTTGCCAATTCCACCCATTCCAACAATAGCGATGAATGAAACGTTAGCTTTCACCTTGTCATCCTCCGCTAGTAAATTTTTTTTAAAGCTATTCATATCATCATCCCTTCCAATTATTTTCTCCCCACTTATAGATGAGTGAGTTTCCCTTCCCATCCCAATGGGATAAGATGAAACATTTTGTATCCTAACATCAGCAACTACATTGAAATGAAACTTATTTTTTTCCTGGGAAATAACATCTAGCCTCTCATTAATTTTCTTGACTTGACATGCCATCCTATAGTTAAATGCAAGTTGGTTAGAATTGGAGAAGAAGATTCTAACCTGCTTTGCATTTTTTCCTCTTGTCATCACTTCTCGACGGAGAGCCTCAGTAGAGATTTCATCAAGAACGTCCTCAACATCGTAATAAACGTCTCCCAACTTTTCGAGCCAATCGGTTAAATAATGATCATTGCCTTTGATTTGACGTTGCTCTGCATCACGAAGTACAGCTTGAATGGATGAAACATTGCTCGATAGTTTGTAAAGATCATTGTTAAGACCACATAGCATTCCAAGGCATTCTGAAGCATGAGAGCCAAGCTTCTTCAAGATCTCCACTCCAACACCCGAAAGAATTCCTTCTAGTGCCATTCCTTCAAATTTTTTTCTCTAGATGATTTTTTCTCACAATACCAAAGCACTTTATATAGTGAGAAATACAATCGAATACTAAAATGTGAAACTAATTCGATGGGAATTAATTCGATGCTTTCCCCATTCCCACACGTGAAACTAATTCCATTGTATCAAATACTAAAATGATTGGTCCAAGTTTTCTTTTTCTTTTTCTTTTTCTTTATCGCTGGATAAGGAACCAACGTGAGACAAGACCCAAAATATGTACATAAGTTATTCTAAACTTACTCTTTCAATACTTTTTATGCCATGGCTTTTATCAACAAGTGCACGATGTAGGATAGGAAGTTGAGGGTCACCAACTGCCTTTTCAGTCTCTTCTAAAAGTTGCACATGAGTTAATTTGACAAACTCACAAACCCTGTCCTGAGAAAAAAACTGAACCCCCTCTCCCACAAGACAACAGGAAAAATAAATCAGAACGGAGTAATTTAATTCACAGAAATTATATACGCATGCATGCAGGCGCGCAAACACACATATCAGATAAAAGTTGGCCAAATTTTACTCACTCGAGTTAAATTATTTACTTGAATATTAAACCTTTGAATGATTCCAGCTACATCTTTTTTCGGCACAACTTTTCCTGAAGATGGTCAAGTACAAGTAAGAGCAACTTCTTTTACACAAAAACAACTTGATTATTCACCCCTTCAAGAAAGGAATAAAAATTGAAATTTCCGGAGACATATGGTTTCTTCTTTAGACAAATCTCTCGTGGAAGAGTGTGTGTAAAAGAAAAACTTCCACTTGGGAGAAATCTATATTAGGTTTAGGATGGCCACTAGGAGATTCCATCCAAAAATTAGAATCTTCCACTTGTTTAAATCTCGTCAAGCAAAATCTTCATTTAAAGATTTTTGTAAGATGAGATCCCACAGAACTTATAATGACATCAAATACAGGGGAGTTCTTTACAATAGAGAGGTCATAAAGGTTCAGGATTTCATGAAAGGACCTAGTTTCAAGTTCCTGTGCTCCTCCCAAAAAAGAAAGCCACACACCAACCCCTAGACCTCTCCAGTGATTTAAACCTTCAAAGGATAAGAGGGTCAACAAATCAACTAGGACAAACAAAATATTTGGTGAGAATAACAATGAGCATAAGAGAATTGACTAAGACAGAATGCTTAGCAATTTTTTTTTCTGTATAGAAGATGTACACCATTTGTTTCAGCTAACAGCTACTCTCCTTTTTTGTTGTTAAATTTAGCCACTTTTCCAAATATAGTATAATAACAGGAATTTAACATTCTGTTATTTGGCCAACCTAATCTGACTTACTACCCAAGCCTTGACAGCAAGGATCTTTGACTGCTGCTCCTCCGCATCGAGAAGCACGGCTTGAATGGTAGAAAGAGAGTGTTTGAGTTTGTTGAGTTCATCATTCACACCCCACAACAACCCAAGCTCCTGTAGTGCGGAAGAGCCCAATTTGAATATGATGTCTGCAGTAACGTTGTAGAGAATAGCTTCAGCCATGGTGGATGAAAAAGGAGCAAAATTTTGGAGGAAGGGTAGTAACTCAGATCAGGTTGATAAACAAGTGAGGTGAGGAAGTGAAGTTTGAGGCAATAGTACTTAAATTTAGCTAAATTAAATTTGGGATACAAAAGTCCTTGTGGATAAAGCAAAAGGTGACTAACAACACCATATTATGTATATCACTTTTTCAATATCAACAAACCATATACAAGTAACATATTTTATTTTGTTTATTTATTTTTGAAGAATTGTAGGGCATATACTCATCTCAGTTTCCCATAAATTTCCAATAATTAAAGTATGAAAATATATTAAGGTAGGAAGCTGCTCCACCTCCAAACTTGTTTCCAGTAACATGGCTTACCAAAGACAAGCTTTGCCATTAATTAACAGCTATAGAGAGGGGGAAAACCTGGCAAAAGAAGAAAAAGCAAATAATGTCTTGGTCTATGCACACAAATAATAATGTTTTATTACCTCTTTGTTAGATGTTTTTTTTTTTTTTTTTCAAAGGTAAATTAACTTTAGAAAAAGAGAAGGTAGTGCATTCACACATGACCCGAAAGTGACTGAAAAAAAATAAGAATAAAAGGATAAAAAGGAACGAGATGATTTCAATAAAGTTTAGTTAATTATTTACACTACCCAATTGAGTCCTTCATCTTGTTGGAAATACAATCACAAATAGCAATAATAAAAAATTTCTTTTGGACAATAATGTCAAGAAATTATGTACTCTACTGGATAAAAGAGAGCATCTAAGTTTTCTCAAACCTTTAAAAACATTTAGATGACTTGAAAAATAGTGCAACGAAAATATTGAATTTAAATATGGTTGTTTGGTTCTAATAAAAAATAAGGATCTACATTTAGATCAATTCAGCCAACCTTACATCTAAAATAATATTGACTTCATTTTAATGTGTTAAACAGATTTGGCTACTATTTAAATTATTTCTTCTTTGTGTGAATATCTAATAGAAATTAAGTAAGTTGGAAATTAAATAAACAACTAGACAATTTGGAGGATGAAGAGGATGAAGAGATGCACTTGGATATCTCACCTAGATTGCTTAGTGTCACAATTGCAACTTTTCGAATATGGGATGGGCGATTGTAGAGCACTTGCTCTAACTAAGTGAGCAAGTCAGCCATACTAAATTCAAAAGTCATGATCAAACAATACTGCCTTGGACAAGCATGTTCATGACACTTAGCACCCCATCATACTCCAAATTTTAACCTACCACTTTGTGAGATGCCTTTTCTTTTGTTTGTCTCTTTTTCTATCTCAAAGGAAAATCAACTTTTAAAAAGAAAAAGGTAGTGCATGTACATACATATCTTAAAATGATTGAAAAATATAGGAATAAAGGATAAAAAGGAAAAATAAAAACAGGAAATAAAACATCGGAATTGCATTAAAGTTGACAATTATATTTCACATCATCCAATTAAGTCTTCACATAAACAAAAAATAGAAGGATACGACAAATAATTCCATAAACAAACAGGAGGATGGAAAAGGAAAATTGTTCTGGCTCGTTTTGGCAAAGACAAGAAACAGAGGACGACAAAAAATAAACAAAATCAATGTGCAGAAGTTGAACTTTCATAAGTTTATTGTCGAAGATCACGAGAAGAAATGCAACTCGATTGATATGATTGAAGCTAAAAAATATTTTTAAAAAAATACCCGAATCCTTAACTTCCAGTTTTCCATACACTTTCTCGGCATCCAAACCAAAACGTATGCCACGGAACTACGGAAGCTAAACCCTAGTTCTATTCTAACACCATTATTATCACACTAAAGTAGAAAACATACGAACACATAAATCAGAATGGGAAGAAAAATACAAACATTTCAACAGCGGGCCAACAATTGAGTGATGGGGATACGAACCTCGTAATTCTAAGGCATAATACGGACTTCGGATTCTGCCATAGTATAGAGGGGTTAGTCGAGGTTTGCCTTGCAGTTATGAAATTTTGATCCTGTTTAGTGAAAGGTGATCGGTGAGAGTTAAGGTTTGAGTGACCGATATGGAACTTGGAAGAGGACAGTTGTGAAAAATGGAAGGGGTGTTGAAAACCGAACCGTCTCCGAACCAAAATTGAACCGACCGAATGCATGTAGTTCAATTCGATTTGTCTTAAATTGAATCGATTCGTACGTGGTTTGATTCAGTTTTAAAAATTGAACCAATTCTAAAACCTAACTAAACCAATTTATTAAATATATATATGTATGAATAATTAAATATATAAGTATGACTTAAGATAGGGTATAAATGTAACTTTGTAAGAATTATTTTGATTAACTTTCAAACAAATTAATTTAATTTATGTTTGTAACTTTTGTAGAACTTTTATTTATGTATAATATTTCTAAAAGATTTCGATTATAATATTTATGCATAAGCGATTCAATTTCGATCCGATTTGACACAGATGAGCAGTTGGGATCGATTTCATATGAGATTTTTTTTTTGCATTTTGTAGTTCAGTACGATTTTATCTTCAAACCGAACCGTGAACACTCCTAAAAAAATGGTGCCCAACCAAAGAATGAACACAACCCATGTTTTTAGTACACTTATTTACTTTCTTCTTTTAATATCATATTGAGTTTGATGATACATGTTATAAACAAACCACGCAAATAATTTGGTTCATAATTTTTTAAGACAATGGGTAATGAGAGAAAATAAAAGAGAAGAAAATGTATGCATTAAGCGATGAAGACTTTGTTGATCGTTTTTGTTGGGATAAAGTTTACAAATAGACAATAGGTGTTACCATATGCATGCAAAAAGTTGATCCAAAATTTAATCTTCAATTTATGAAAATCAACCACATTTTGATTCAAAATTTAATCTTCAATTTATGAAAATCAACCACATTTCAAAATGCATGCCATTACCAAATCCTAAAGTTTGATTTCACCTAACCAAGCCAATTGACTTGACTTAATTAACTTATCAAACACTAATTGAATCAATGAGACGCATGCATATTCAATTTCATATCAATTGCATTAAGATCATTTAGGGCAAGTTAGATTGAGTAGTATATATTTAGTTTTCAAGCACCTAACTAAATATTCCTGCAATATAATTCAGTTTTATGGTTGGATTGATTGCAAAGCAACTATTGCTTCAAGTGAATAAAGCACACAACCTAGTTATACAAGTTGTTGGTTCATCACAAGTTGTAATCAAGAAATCACCAATCGTACGATGTCATGATACATATTCAAATAAAAACATAATTGAATGTACAATTGAAAGACAATTTGGTTCCAAACTCACAAATACATAAAATAGCTAGGAAAAATTCTTAACAATCCAAACTAGAAACAGGTACATTAAGGCTCATTCTCGACATTTCAAACAATGTGGAAGAAATAAGGAACATGAACCAACAAAAAAAACTCAAAAAATTGAGAGAGAATGAGTTATGGCCGACTGAAATTGGAGAGAGCTTGACTTAGGTGATGGACGGATTATTTATAGAGTAGTGTAATCGTGTCAGGAAACTGTGTTCCTTTCATACCGAAAAGGCAGCTACTGCATGCTTTACTAGTGCTGTTCTATGAGGCGTTGCGGTTCTGCAAGGCAGAGGCTATTTAAGCCTCTTTTGCACTTGCTCCTTGACTCTGGTTGATGAATATATTAACTTTATCTACACCCAGCTAAGCTTTAATTTGGTATCGACACCGTATTCTACCATTGATTATATCTCTTACCTACAAAATGATCAAATAAGAACGTCAAATCATAAAACGACAATCCTAATTAAGAGAGATCAGATAACAAATTTTTGGTGCTTTCAGGTCATATCTCCTAATTTAGGTTAGATCACTTTACTTAAAAGAGGAAAAGAGACCTTGAGCGAACCTTTTTTTTTTTTTTTTTTAATTTGGGAATGTAACTTAGAGAGAGATAACCAACCTCTTGCAGTTACCTAACAATAAGCCAAACGTATATTACTACCTTGAAAAATGTACAAAAATGTAAACATATGAACTATATGTGTGTGTGTGTGAATACAAAAATAATATAATTGAAGATGGAGATCAAGAACTCATTTTAATTTTTTTTAATTGTTTCTTTTGTTTATTAAAAACAAAAACCATAGAACATTTTGGTTACACTAATCTTGTTTTCTGTTTTTTAAAAACAAAATGTATTTTTTTAAAGTTTCATTTTTCATTCTTTTCGACCTTTTCCTTTACGATTTTAAAAATAAGTTTCTTGCTTAATTAAAAATAAAAAAAGTGAATCAGTTACTCAACGCTACATTAATTTTTTTATAAAAATAATTTTAAAAACTAAATTGGTTATCAAACATACCATAAATGACCAATTTTCATCATAAGCTAATATATTTGTTAGTGACATCACAAACTTTTTTTTTTTTTTGATGCCAAAATACATATGATGGATGAAATTATGATCTCAAATCATTTTTTTTCCTAAACCAAAATAAATTTTTAAGTGTATTGTAAACGATTTTTAAGAAAAAGAGTTTAAACAAAAATGAGTTTCTTGAAAGATAAATTTTTAAAAATAGTAAATTTTACAAAATATTTACAACCTATAACAAATTCTATCACAGATAGTCATTGATATGTTATAGTGATAAAATATTATTAGTGATAGAATCCAAAATTTTGCTATAGTTTATAAATATTTTAATTTATTTTGCTATTTTTAAAAATGCACCTTTTTTAAAAATATTTTTTTTTCTTAATTTAATTCAAACAAATCCCAAATCAAATTAAAAACCACACACAAACTTAATGAAATATAATTGTACTTTTTTCTTAATATATATATGAATCAGAAGATGAAAGAATTAAGAGATTGTTAATAACATTTCATTTCTATTTTTCTATAAAATTTAGGTTATGTTTGATAATCATTTGTTTTTTTGTTTTTTGTTTTTAAAATTTAAGCCTACAAATGATATACAAATATCTATATCATTTTCTAAATTGCTTGCTTGGTTATACTATTATTGATATGTTAAAAAGCTAAAAACAAGTTTTGAAAACTAAAACAAATACTTCTTAAAAAATTTTGAAATTTAAAAATTGGTTATGATCAATTCAATTTCCTACTATATATATTTTATCTATTGTAAAAAAACAAGAGGAAGTAAACTTAATCTTGAAAGTCCAAATGGTTACCAATAGAAACATTGAAATTTTGTATGATAAACATTTTCATTTTTATTTTCCTAACTTTTAAGAAATGTTTGTAAAACTTAGGTTATGTTTAGTAACAATTTCAAATTTATGTTAAAATAACGTATTTATTTGAAAGCTTCTTTTTTTTTTTTCATTTTCAATTTTTCTTCATAATTTTAAAAGAAAGTTTTTTTTGCTTAGAAACCAAAAAAAAAAAAAAAAAAAAAATTTTTTTTTAAATTTATAAATTTTTTTTTTTTTTTTTTTTTTTTAAATGCTACTATAATACATTAATATTTTAAATTTAATTGCTATTATTTACAACTCTCCCATTTATAAATATAGTGTGGTATCTCTTTTAATTGATTAAAATTAAAGAAAAACAAAATTGGTATCTAAATAATATTTTTTTTAAAAAAAGTGTGCTATATGAATTAGTATGAACTTAAAAGGGGATTATATTGTGAGAAGAAATACCTCCAAATGTATATCCAATGCTCTCCTTGCATCAATAAGAACGTCAGTAATATGAGAAACGAATGTCAGGAATATGGGAAATGTTAGGCCAATCCTCTCTTCCCTCCTTGCATCTCGTCTGAAGTTGTGGGCACTTCTTTATAAGAAGGGCCTTCAAAGATTTGAGTTGTTGCATTTCCTTTGGAAGTGATTTTAATTTTGGACATTCTTCTATTACCAAATATTCAAGAGAAGTAAGGGTGCCAATCCATTCCGATATACTCATGACAGATTTTAGACCCACTAATTTTAGATATTTAAGAGCTTGAAGATGGGAGAGTTGATTCAGATGTAATCTATCACAATTATCAATTACAATTTCCCTTAACAAAATTGAGGTGGACACCCAATTGGGTAATCCTACTCCACAATACCCTTTAATTTGCAACCATCTAACATCTGGATGTGGTTCTAAGCCTTCCAATACTGTATCATCACCATCGCCTTCATATTCATTACCATTCTCAAATTTCCATTCCATACTCAAAACTGGGACTTTTTTGTTTTTAAGATTTACTGATTTGACGTCTGATGGAGAAAACCTCAACTGCTCCAAACCTATGATTTCCAATTCAAATTCTATTAAACAATTCCACTCACTGAATTCCTTTACCTTATCAAAACTTTTACAATCAAACAAAACTGAACTTAATGTTTGTAGACTAGTCAACTTCTCCATCCCTTGCAGCATATCCATTAATCTTGGAGCACAAAGAAGATGTCTGAGGTTTACAAGATTGTTAATATCTCTTGGCAACTCCTTTAGGTCATAACAATTGGTTAGATCTAGTGTTTGCAAATTTTGCAATTTCGTGATGGAGTTTGGAACTGATTTCGCATCTTGACCGAGTTCTAGATATCGAAGATGTCTAAGCTTTTTTATAGACTGTGACACATTAGGGATTTGTAATACTCGCAAACGTGGAAAGTTAGAAAACAGTCTGTCGAAAAAAACTTCTTCAATTGGACTTCTCGTAAACAAAATGAACGTTCTTAATCCTTTAGCTTGGTGCAATTTGGACACAACATCATTCCATGATCTTGGTTCATATTCAAATGAAATATGACGAGTTTGTTCACTCGCAATATATCCACTCTCTGGATATCCACGTATGTACAATTTCTGTCCAGCTACCTCTCTTGCAAGATCACACATCACATCATGCATGCCAACTTTTTCAAAAATATCATCCTCACTAGAAATTTCATAGAAAAACCTCCAACATAATTCATTTAAGTACTCCTTCCCAATATTCTCTATAGATTTTCCTCCATTTGATGATTCGATAAAACCTTGAGCTATCCATTGTCTAATCAATTCATTCCGTATAATTTTGTATCCTTTGGGAAACAAGGATGAATAGGCAAAACATTGCTTCAAATTTGGTGACAAATGGTTATAGCTCAATTTTAACGTTGATATCACATGACCATCATTATTATTTTTTTCACGAGTGACATTTAAAAGTTCATTTTCCTTGATGAACTCCCAATCTTCCACGGAAGTTTTTCCATATAATAAGCGTCCTATGTGTCTTATTACAAGAGGAATACCTCCACATCTTTTTGAAATTTCTTTTCCCATTTTTATCAAGTTTTGATTTATTGACTCTAAGTCACTTTCTTTAAATGCCACTTCTTTAAACAACAACCAAGAAAAATCTTCAGTTAAGTATTTTAGAGAAATTGTTGGAATTGTTTCAACTCCTGGAACTGCTTTACTATCACGCTTTGTGATCAAAACCTTACTCCCTCTTGCACCAAGCATTAACAGGTTTTTCAAATCCTCCCATTCATTTTCATTTTCATTCCATACATCATCCATAACTAACAAATACTTCTTTCCTCCAATCACTTCTTGAAGCTTTGTCTTTAAAGGTTCCATTTCGTCTACCTCTGGTTTCTTTTCGGTTGCTGATTCAATTATCTTTTTCAATATTGTTTTTGTGTCGAATTGATTAGAAACCCAAATCCAAATTCTTGGCCTAAAACAACTGGAGACTTGTTCGTTATTGTAGAGATATTTGGCCAAAGTTGTCTTGCCAATTCCACCCATTCCAACAATAGCGATGAATGAAACGTTAGCTTTCACCTTGTCATCCTCCGCTAGTAAAATATTTTTAAAGTTGTTCAGATCATCATCCCTTCCAATTATTTTCTCCCAACTTATAGATGAGTGAGTTTCCCTTCCCATCCCAATTGGATAAGATGAAACATTTTGTATCCTAACATCAGGAACTACATTGAAATGAAACTTATCTTTTTCTTGGGAAATAACATCAAGCCTCTCATTAATTTTCTTGACTTGACATGCCATCCTATAGTTAAATGCAAGTTGGTTAGAATTGGAGAAGAAGATTCTAACCTGCTTTGCATTTTTTCCTCTAGTCATCACTTCTCGATGGAGAGCCTCAGTAGAGATTTCATCAAGCACGTCCTCGACATCGTAAACAACGTCTCCCAACTTTTCGAGCCAATCGGTTAAAGAATGATCGTTGCCTTTGAGTTGACGTTGCTCTGCATCACGAAGTACAGCTTGAATGGATGAAACATTGCTCCTTAGTTTGTTAAGATCATCGGTAAGACCACATAGCATTCCAAGGCATTCTGGAGCTTGAGAGCCAAGCTTCTTCAAGATCTCCACTACAACACCAGAAAGAATTCCTTCTAGGGCCATAGCTTCAAATTTTTTCTCTCCATGAGTTTTTCTCAATACAAAACACTTTATATAGTGAGAAAAGAAAAGATTCGTTGGAGAGAATTAGTTTGTTCACTGTTCAAAACATCCAAGCGAAGTCAACTTTTTCTTCGGTAAGTGCATCACAGTTGTCCCTTCTATATTAGCGTTCTTTTTTAAAGCATTTTTCTTTTTCAAAGTTTTTCTATAGGATCATCATGTTTCACTTAAAATATAAAATCATCATTAGACTATATAATATATTTTCATATATATAAAAATAAATGTTAACACTACTACACATTGTAAAACTACAGAAGTAGATGATGTTTTATTCATAGGGTAAAACGACTAAAACCCACTTTTGACACAAGAATCATCCTAAACTAACCGTATGCCTGTTTATACTCTATGAAATTGTATCCAAATAAATACTCCCATTATGAAGATTTCAACCAAAAAATTAAGTATTAATGTAGGTTTTATTGTTTATAAATATGTTTGTTAATTTCTTTCTTTGGTTTATAAATCACTTATTGAAGCACTGTTTTTTAAAGTTTCCCTTCCTTTGGTTGTGAGATTTAGTTCAGTTGCATATTCTATTATCTTTATCTGTGTGGAATTGATCAGAAACCTAAATTCAAATTCTTGTACTAAAATAATAAGAGACTTGTTTGTGGTTGTAGAGAGCTTTGGCCAAGGTTGTCTTGCCAATTCCATTCATTCTAACAAAACAATAGCAATGAATATAATGAAACATTAAGCTTTCACCTTCTCATCCACTGCTAGCTTAAAATATTTTTAAAGTTGTTCATATCATCTCATTCCTTCCAATTACTTTCTCACCCACTTAAATTAAAAGATGAGTGAGTTTCCCTTCCCCTTCCCAATTGGATAAGATAAAGCTAGTAAAATATTTTACACTCATTCCTCTTCCTCTCTAAATCTAAACACTTTTTTAAAGATTTTTGGTATACCATCGTTTAAAAAATTTGGGCAGTCCAATCTAAACAATTTTTTAAGATTCTTTTGGTACGTTTAAATTTAGCTATACACTATTTGGCTATCCAATATCTCAACGATTTTTTTGTCTCGATCTTTTATATAGTGAATGAAACCTAAACTATTATATGTTGATTGGAAGAACTCACTACTACTATAAAATTATACTCTCTTTATTACTTGTAAGTTGTTGTAACGTCACAATAGCATTCATAGTGTCCCCAACTCAAAAAGTTTTTATATATTTGAAGAATAAGGCAATTAGTTTATATTATTGTTTTTAATCATTACAGGAGAGACATAGAGACTTTAAGGCTTAGTACTGCGATTCCACAATGGCATAAGCCTCCTATGGGACACACAATGGACACATAAATCTCAAGGCTAAATGAATTAGCAAGTGCTCAAGGTATAAGCCTCAGTAGTGTTCACTTCAATGTGCTGCTCTCTACTTCAATCACATAACATGTTCTCATATGTACCAACCAACAGTTACCAAAATCATTGTGGAGTAAACAAAGACGATTTTTGCGCCACTCGAAGTGGGTTTTCTTGTCCTCATATAACTAAACAAAGAGATACCTAAGAGGTGAATCATAAGGATCATTTTGTTTCAAATTTTCAGTTTTTGAAATTTATGTAACTTCCTCCTATTTTTTCTATTATATTTTCATCTATTTAAAAATATAACTAAAATTCTTAGTCAAATTTTAAAAACCATATAAGCATATATACCTATGATTATAAAATTAATCTAAGCTAAGCAACCAAAAAATGATATAAACATACATATAACATCAAACAATTTTTATTGTAAAAAAAACTTCCACAAATTGAGGAGTAAAAAAACAATCTAATATAATTATATAAATATATCAATATAAAAAAATGTTACTGAACTTTTAAAAGAATTAAAAATGTTTACTAAAGGTATATTGACTCTAATAAGAATAAATAGAAATTGTTGTTTTTTTGGGGTAAATTCTGTGTGCATGTTCTTTTCTCCCTTCTCTATTTTCTTAATTTCTCTGTTTCTTCTGAAACCAACAAAACTTTACTTCACTCGTAAAACCCTTAACCTTAGGTATTAATGACCGAATGATTGAAAGGTTTACAAGAGTTTGAACCAAAAATAATGGAAATATGAGAGATAAAATTCTCTCTTTCTTTTTCTTTGTTTGATTTATATGTTTTCTTTTCAATATTCACTATCAACAATAATAATATACAAGAAAGAAAAAGAAGGGTCGTCCTTAAGTTTAGTATCTTTAGAAAAAATTTGGAGGAAGGCTGAAGAAAGGTGTGATGAAGTTGGAATGAAGGAGCTAATAATTGTAATCTTTAATTATTGATACCACAAATTTTGCTTTCCTTAAAATATTAAATAATAATGCATGTGTATTATTGTTGGGACTTTTTCTTTTTAATAAAAAACATTAGAAGTCTTGGTCTACGCACTTGCTACCACTTTTGAGGTGCTTTTCTTTAATTTTGTTGTCTTTTCTTTTTTAAAGGTAAATTAACTTTTTCTTAAAAAAAAGAAAAGAAAAAGTTAGAGCATTCATATATGATCTCAACAAAGTGATTGCAAAAAGAGTAATAAAAGATACATTAGGATTTCAATAAAGTATAGAGTCAATTATTCATTCACACCGGCAGTTGAGTTGGAAATATCGTATTATATGTTCACACACACACACACATATATATATATATTAATGTTTTGCATCAAAGGAGAGAGAGAACAGATAATTACACAACACTATTGGGGTTGGGTAATCTCTCTTTCTCCTTCCTTTTGGTTCATCAAAACCCTAAAAAAGTATTGGTAAAGTTAATAACTAATTGATGGTTAATTAAGAAGGAAAAATGACAATTATATTATTGTATGTAACCAAAAATAGCAAAGTAATAAGAAGATCGTGGTGATCATTGTGTTAACAAATTACAGTCAAGGTTTATTTTTTATCTCATTTAGATGACTTGAAATTAAACTAGCAATGAAGAGTTTGTATTTAAATATGGTTGTTTGCTTCTAATCCAAAAACAATGATCTTATCTATAGATAATTGAGTTAGTTTTAATTTAAGAAAGTGATTAAAAGAATAATTTAGGAGAGAAAATGAAAGAAATGCAAATTTATAAAAGTCTTTTCGTACTATTCTTACAAACCAATTTCATTGATCAGTTCAGTAATGATAGAAATCTTCCTCAAAAAAAAAAAGAGAACAAAAAAAAACTTGAAGAATTACTTATGAAGACTGAAATGTGAAACAATGATTATGGCTTTAGTCGATTTAGTTCAGTTCAGTTTTGGGTGTCGAAAACAAAACCAAACTACTAAACAATTTTAAAAATAAAGAGAGAACTGAGTCCAAATTGATAGAATTTTTACAAGTTGTGTAACAAAATTTTGGATTCTATCAATTATAGAAACGGATAGACTTCTATCAATGTCACTGATCATAGGAGTATATCAAAGTCTATGATTGGTAGATTCTGAAAAAGTTTGTTATATGTTGTAAATATTTTGTCAAATTTGTTATTTTTGACAATTCTCCAATACTATTTGTGTATGTTTGATATCCAAATAAACACAAATGATAATCTATGTGTCTATTTAAATTTATCACATATAGATGGTGATATTTTGTTATATTTGTAAATATTTATAAAAAATTTATCAATATTGTAAAATAATTTCTCCCTTTATATATTTAATTTAATGTATTTCAAAGATAATTATGAATTAATAGATTAGGAAGAATTGAGTCAACCTTAGCTTTGATTTTGAACTAAGCTTGAATGGAGCTTACACAGAACTTGGATCGACCTTTGGACTTAAGGCTCCATGATGAGTCTGAATTATATTTATAGCCTTTAACACATGGTGACCCAATTAGTACTGAAAAAAATGAGAGGAGATTTGTATATATCATTTTTTTTTTTTTTATCCAGAAACAAGAATGATAGAAGATGCACACCTGATATCTCAACCCATAGAAGACACATATGCTTTAGCATTCTCATTATATCCCATACCCATAGAAATTCATTAAAGAAAAGAGAGAGAAGAAAGAAAAAATTAAGATCAGTATATGATAACACAGCTTTGTAAGCAGAATATTCACCTTTCCATAAGGGAAAGATTGACCAAAAGAAAAGCTTAAACTTGTTCGTAATGAAAGTCTTTCCATCTATAACTTAGCTTCTTTTTTTTTTTTTTAAAGAAAACGTATGGATCAGAAAGTGCACCCGGACATTCTCACTAAGTGGACACTCCCTTAGCACTATCATCATTTTCCAACAAATGATATTCAATCCATAACTGAGCTTAAACCATACAGTTCAACAAATCAGCCGTCATTTTCTTTGTCCCCTCTGCTATGCCTCTGTAAAACAATTTTATATTGTAAGATTCCAAAGAACAAATTAACTCAATCATCCTCCAATTCCAATGGTAAAAGATGAAACTACAAGTATTAATTTGTACAATCAACAATAAAACCCAGAGTAATTAATTATTATATTTCAAATTGGCCATAAAGTTCTATATATGTCTACATAAAATTCAGTAGAAAACAATTTTAATATCAATATTATATATTACGCTCATTATGTGATTGTTTGTTCTCAGACTTTTTGAATTTGCTTCCAAAGTATTTTCCTAAGTACTCTCAAATAAAAATCACTTATAACTTTACAGATATTCATCTGCGATAATACAATAACTACCATTGAAATCAGTAAAAAGATTTAAAGACATAAGAAAATGACTAATGACAATCGAACTACTATAATAAAAACAACAAAAAACAAAGACAAACGTTCAACATAATAAAATTAATTAAAACCAGACATGGTATAATAGTTGAATATATGATACACTTTATATAAAATATATATCAATTAATATAAAGTATATCAATTAATATACTCGATAATACATAAATGAAAATCATTCTAATAATGAAAAAGTGGATATACTATTATATATATATATATATATATATATATATATATATATATTTGCTATATTTGCAAAGTTGAGAAACTATTTGTGAAATTTGCAAATATTGTTTTTCTTTTCTATGTATTACAATTTTGTTTTAAATAATAACTTTCTTTGTCAATGAAAAAGAAAAATCACATTTGTGAAAAAAAAAAAGAATTACGATGAAAACAATAGAATATTTACCCCATCAAACCAAAATGAACGCTAAAAGTGATAAAATCGTATAAATGTTTTAAAGTTGAGAGAGAGTTGGTGTTAAGGTGTCCAAAACCTACACAGTTTATACCCTTGTTCGAGATAATGTTGTAATAGACAAAAGAAAAAGTAAAAGAAATTAAAATGAAACAACTATTGTCTTTTCAAAGAGTAATAGATATAAAATAAAGAGTAAAGCTAGCTTTTTACAGTAACGAATATCTAATTTTGTAAGTGATATCCAATTTTGTAAGTGAGGTAAGGTTGTCCATTCATTCTAGTAGGTTCTTTAAATTTTCACAATGGTTTAAATAAAGAAATTCTAGAGATGTCATACAATGTTGCCAACACTCGGGAAAGTACTTCAATTTTGCTCAATTTGAAAAAATCTAGAGAGGTGAGGTTTTCATAATTTTTCAATGGTTCAACATTCAACTCATCCTCTCAATTGATGCACAACGTTTCCAAATTAGAAGCATGCCAAAACTTCAACATATGTAGTGGGCAAGTACCATAAATTCTCAAACTAGAAAGGTAAGGAAACTTTATTATGGGAGATTTGGTTGAGGTTGTACCCTTGCACCAGCTCACCAAATTAGGCATTTTTCAAATCTCTAATTTCTCTAGGGATGAAAAAATTATCGATGAAAAAACAGAATCAATATTATTCACAATAATGTACTCGATGTTGGGTAAGTCTTGAAGTGTAAGATACTTGAGATTAGGAAATTGATCAAATCTAGGGAGATGTTGTAATCTTTCACAATTATAAAGACTTATAGTGACAAGACAACCAAGGAACTTAGAAGATATCCAATTACATAAATTCACTCTACCATCTCCAATTATCGTTTGATTGGACCACCCCACACGTCGTTTCTTGAAAACGACATATTCATGTTTTGCTTAAAAAGAAGCATCAAATATAACACATAATTGAACCAAAATATTTACAAAAATATATCAACATTTCATATTTTACTAATGATAGAGACTGACGGACTTCTAATATTGTCTACCATTGACATTGATAGACACTCATAAAAATTTTAAATTTTTATATATTTTGTAAATACTCTTAGCAATTTGCTATTTATAATCATTTTCCCTATTTTGTTGAAGAAACACTGGTAAAATGAATTATCAATGATTAGTATGTATTATTTGACGTCGATATATTATGGGATCATTCGACATGAATTCATTTTGAAACTTCAAGTATTTAGTAGAAACTAAATCTTAAACAAAAGAGTAAAAATAGAGCTTGAATTAAACGTGTGAAGATTAATGAAATTTAAAATTCAATTATTTGTTTAAAATGTAAGATAATAAATTCAAGGCATAACTAACATAAATACGAATACAACTTAAAGTTTCGGGACATCATTCCTAAACCTACCATATAAGGTAAGTTTCAGGGGATCACTCCAAAAACCTCATAACTAGATTTTTGTCAATAAGATCTCATACTTGATTGTTTGAAGTGTAAGATAAAAGACATTTAGTTTCAACAAATATTCACCATGACTTAAATTCTCTCACATATAATTAACAATAATTGTACTAGATGCAACTCAAATACATTAATTATCAAACATACCCAAACTTTTCCCTCATGTTGTAAAATGTCCAAGAAGGACCATCAACAACTCAAAACATTCAGCAACTCCAAATAACGAACGTGATTGAAACATTTTACCTTTATGCTTTGGGTAAATCTCTTTCCTTCGTCCACATGTGCCTCTGTTATTATAGAGCAGCTCATAATAGCTTCCCCTCCCTTTATTTTGAAGCAAAGTGTAAGATATTTATAAAAAAACAAAAAACAAACTAAATCATCCTTCAATTTCAATGTTAGAGACGTAGGGTAATATATTTAAAGAATAATAAACCTTCAAATTTGAATGTTAGAGAGATTAGAATTTTGAAGTTTACAAATAAACACCAAAGCCAAAATATGTAGAATACAGAGGTAGTGTGTGCATAGATATACCTTATTTCTTTGCCTTCTATTCCTTCTGTTTGTCGTTGGAGCTTTTAAAACCAATAATGTAATTTATGTTTGTAACGAATGTATAAGCTGTCAGGGCTGAACATAATCCATCAGTAATTAAGAGTGAGAAATGAGAGCTTTCTAATCTTTACTGATTATCATTTTTTTTACATCATCTCAGAAAGAGAGAGTAGAAAATTAAATTGACATGAGAAGATTGAAAGTTAAAAGTATGATCATATGGAAATAATCGTTTATAAAAAAAAATAATGAATAGAAATGGTTATGCATACCTACGTCGAGGCTTGTGAAAGGTGATTTCAGTGCGATCATCTTCACCTGTTTGTTTGTTATTGTACAAGTTAAATATCTTCTTCAACCTTCTGTACTTGTTTTGCTTCTTCCAACTCTTCCTCAATTTGGGGCATTTTGACACATGCAATGATCCTTGTAAGGAGCGTATTTGGCCAAGTCCTTCCGGCAACGAAGTTAAATTAGAACAACCATCAATTTGCAAATCTGACAATGAGGTGAGGCCACTGACTCCTTCTGGCAATGAAGTTAAATTGGGACAATTCATAATAGTCAATCTTGATAGGGAAATGAGGTGGCCGATCTCTTCTGGCAACAAACGTAATTTGGGACAGCTAAGAATACGCAGATCTGATAGTGAACTGAGTTGGCCGATCCCTTCAATACTCAATAAATTTTCACACTCTATTAGAAGCAAATTTTTAAGAGCTGTCATATATTCCAAACCCTTTGGCAAATACTCCAATTTGGGAATGTCCCACAAAGAAAGATGGCGGAGATTGCTAAGTACTTTCCAGTACAATAGACTACCATCTTCCTCATACACTAGATGGGAAGAAGACATTTGTAAATATTTGCAATTTCGTATGGTAAGAGACTCAAGATCTTTCATATTGCAGTTTAACTCCTCTGGCAGGAACTTAATATCAATATTGTCAATCTTAAGACTAGATAATTTAGACAGTGTTGAAGAAGAAGAAGAATCCGCAGCAAGGTTTGTAGCCATTCTAACTACCCTATCAAAAACTTGCAAACCAACACCCCCTATTCTCAATGATCGCAAAGGTGGATGCTGTGGAATAAAAGCCAGCTGAGGACAATCCAAAATCCATAATTCAGAAAGCTGATGTAATGCTGTTGCAAGAGAGGCAGTGTATTGAGCAGAGTAATTCGAAGCTATTTCCCCCCTCCTCCACCCTTTCAACTTAGGCATCTTCTTAATCCTTAGTTTCTCAAGGGATGGAAAAAAAGTTGTTGATGAAGAAACAGAATTGCTATCATCAATGTATTCAATATTGGATAAGTCCTTGAGATAAAGATTCTTGAGATATGGAAATTGATCAAATTGAGGGAGATGCTCCAATTTTTCACAATGACAAAGCTTTATGCTAACCAGACCACCCAGGAAAGAATCAGATGATACCCAATCACATAACTTCATGCCTCTATATCCTCTTATACTCATTTTGCGAACATTTGAATGTGGTTTTAAGCACTCCAAAATCCTCTCATCTTCAGCATATGAGGCATCATCAATTTTCGGCTTCTTCTTATA
Source organism: Cucumis hystrix (assembly GCA_025688845.1). Taxonomy (NCBI): domain Eukaryota; kingdom Viridiplantae; phylum Streptophyta; class Magnoliopsida; order Cucurbitales; family Cucurbitaceae; genus Cucumis; species Cucumis hystrix. The sequence goes on from CM046883.1 coordinate 23,828,562, forward strand.
TGTGTCCCAAAGTAATTCCAACTTTCGAATTTCAGACTTTTCTTCAAAATATTTCACATTTTCTATATCAGTAGTTGTGCAAAATTGTAATCCTCGAATACATAATGATCCTCTCAAGCTTTTAAGTCCATTCAATTCACTTAAATTGCCACCTTTATCTTTTCCTAATACAAACAAATTCATTGTCTGAAGGCTACTCATCTCACCTAGTCCTTTTGGCATGTGAGTCAAACTTCTGCAATAATACATATCGAGATGCCTAAGATTCATCAGATTGCTAATATCTTTTGGCAATTCTCTTAGCCAACGGCAGTACCTAAGGACAAGTGTTTCCAAATTATACAATTTGGTAATAAACTTTGGAAGAAAATCTATACGCAAGCCAGAAAGATTAAGAAATCTCAAATGTTTCAACTTATCAATAAACTTAGGAGGATGACAACAACATCTATCCAAATTCAATGTTCGTAATCGAAAAAGGTTAATGTGATCCATTGTGTTCAGAAGAGAAATAGAAATCAAATTCAAATACAATGTTCTCAACTTCTTTGCCTTAGTGAACGATCTAGGTAGAAGTTCCCTTGATATTGGCCTTCTTCGGTTGTAGAGAAATGAGACATGTCGAGTCCTTTTGTCAATGGACCCAACACCATCACTTACAACCACACATTCATTTTCTACCATTGAACACGCAAGATCATGCATCAAATCATGCATCTTGCAGTTCTTGATATCTCCCCATTTATTTTTTCTTATGTCTTGAAAGAATGACCTCCCCGCTAACTCTTTAAAATAATCATCCCCAACATCTTCGATTGCCTTCTTATTATGTTGTTGAATGAAACTCTGTGCCATCCATAGTTTTACCAATTCATCCTTCTTAAACTCATAATCTTTAGGAAACAAAGCACAATACATAAAACATTGCTTTAAGTTAGATGGAAGATGGTTAAAACTAATCGTCAGTATTGGTTGAATCTGATTTTCTTGTTGTAAAATTGTGCCAAGTTCATTATTCTTGAATGACAACCAATCTATTTCTGTGTTTTTGAAATATAACAAACGGCCAACTACTCTTATTCCAAGAGGAGAACCTTTCAACTTTGCTACAATCTCCTTACCGATTTTGACCAAATTTGAATTCTCAATTTCTTCTTCTTCGTTCAAGAATGCCATTTTTTTAAACAACACCCAAGAGTTGTTATTGTCAAGTTCTTTTAAATTGTGAAATGAAATTGTATCAGAAGACTGTGCAACTTGTCGGCTACGTGTTGTGATCAAAATTCTGCTTCCCATTGCACCACCCATTAGATATCTTTTTAGATCATTCCACTTCTCATGGCTTTCGTTCCACACATCATCCATGACCAACAAGTACCTTTTTCCATCAATTTTCTCTCGAAGCATACTTTGTAATTTATCCAATTGGTGGGGCTCAAGTTTCTTTTCCTCGATAAACTTTATTATATTTTCAACAATTGTTTTTACATTAAATTCTTCAGAAATACAAACCCATAATTTCAATTGAAAATGTTCATTTATCTTCTTATCATTATAGACAAATTGAGCAAGTGCGGTCTTTCCTAATCCTCCCATACCAATTATGGAAATCACTTCAACATTATCCTTTTTGGTTTTGGTATCCAATAGAAAATCTATAATAGCTTTCTTGTCATCATCCCTACCAATCACTTCTCCCTCAGGAATAAAAGATGAAGTCTCTCGTATCTTTCTCAACTCATCGTCTTGTATCTCCCTCACACGCATGGAAAGGTGGAGTTTATCTTTATCATCAGCAATAGCATTTAGTTTCTCCCTAACTTCTTTAATTTGTTGACCCATTTTGAGAGCAAATGAAATCTGACGAAATTTAGAGAGGAAGATACGTACATGTTTGGTGGTTCTTCTACTTTCAGTAAGAACTTGCTTTTTCAAGGTTTCATAAGAGAGCTCGTCAACCAAGTCGTCAATGTCATAGAAAACATCTTTAAGCTTTGAAATCCAATCCTTGACTGCGTGGCTCTTGGACTGCTGCTCCTCAGCATCGAGAAGCACGGCTCTGATGGCAGAAAGAGTGTCTTGGAGTTTGTCAAGCTCATCATTGATTCCCCATGACAATCCAAGCGCTCGGATTGCGACAGAGCCCATTTTGGTTATCATGTTTCCAGCAACGGCGGAGATAATAGATTCAGCCATGGATGAAAGTTGATCAGTTTATTTTTTTTCTTTATTGAGAAATTTTGGAGGAACACTCAAGAGAGAGGTTATGGCGTAGGAATGAGAATCTGAAGGCAGGCAAATTTTTTATAATGTGCAACTATTGTTGCAAAGGTTAAACAAGGGATCCCACACAAAAATTTGACTCTACTTTATCATGTGTATATTGAATACAACAGGAGTTTGGGGTTTGGAAAGTGAGGTTTTAACTTACTTCAACCACAATTCATTGCACATTATATTTTGACATATACTACTAATAGGACCTATATATATATATATAATCTATCAACAGTACTCCAATAGGATCTCCTCCAAGACAATAACCCAATCAATATTACTCCAATACACCCCAAATATTGATCACCAAGCAAATGGACAACCTAACAATAAACCTTATAATTTTGGAAGACTAAAAACAAATAACACACCAAACTTGTGAAAATTAAAAACCAAGAGACTTGTGTGACGAGTAGTCCACCCTTTACTTATCTTAATTTAAGTTTTCATGAAATGTTAGAACCTAAACAAGTAGTATTGATAATTTTTCATATTATCTTAATTTATTGTGTATGTCACGTTAATGCACTTTTAAAAATAGAATGAAATTGACTGACTTTAATTTGAATAAAGGAATTTGATAGTCTTTTAAGTTCTTTTTTCTCCATATGTACATGTAATAGAAATTAAGCAAATGATGTCAATTTTAATGTGGAAAATCACACCAACTTGTTTGTTTGTTTTTTTCTTTTTTAAATTGACGATTATTCAGTCAAAGGCCAATTGGTTTCGATGGAGATCGATCATTAAACAATAAAATGTTAATATGTCATGAGTTAAGACTTTTTCAACATTGAAATAATAATCATCACTCAAAATAACAAATTAAAATTTTCATGATGATATATATATATATATATAATTTTAATTTTACAAATATACAAATTTCATAATTGATTTTCGTCAACGTAAGGAACTATAGAGGATAACCATAAAATTAAAAGTCGGTGGTGTAATTATAAATTAAAAAACCTATATATTGAGAGTTATTTCATGAAATAAAACTTTTGTAATTCTTGCAAACCTCTACACCACCAACTTAAGTGCGTTGGAGTCAATTAATGATTTATGAGGATATCAAAGCAACTCATAATTTTGTGTTGAATTTTTTTTTTCATAAATCTTTCCTAGGAATTGGAATTTAGGGAATTTCCCACAAGTTTTCAATTCTCAAGAGAAAAATTGTGATGAGAACTATTTTTTTTAATCATAAATTTTCATTTTTTTGGGGATTAGAAATAGAAAAAGTGTAAAATGTAAAACATTGGAATTAATGAGAAATAAAATAGTATTTTTGGGTCCATGTAAAATCTCAAAAAATAAGAAAGATATCACGAACCTCCTTGGCATTTTTATGATTTCTGTTTCATTAAGGTTTTTTTTTTAAAAAAAATAGATACAAATGGATGAGTAGGTGCACCAGGACATCTCCACTAGGTGGACACCTCCTTAGCACCTTCATCATACCTGCTTCATTAAGGTTTAAAATAGCGGTTTACTTATTTTGATAGATTTGTAAAGTTGTTTTTGTATTTTAAATTTGACAAAGTACTACAATAATTAAATCCAATTAGTCTAATTTTAATTATCATAATCGACAATGAATTCATTAATCGAAACGTATAAACACAGGTTGGTTGTTAGAGGTATAGTTAATGGATTCATTAGTTAATCTATTTCTCAAGTTTTTTTTTGTTAAATATGTTTTATTTCAATATCAAATATAATGGTAGGTTAATTATATTCCTAATGCAATAATTTATATAATAATCTCCATGTCACAAACACGAAAATATTAAACTAACATAATTAATAACAAAATATTATATCAACTCTTTTGCTCACGAGTTACTTGTTAATGACAAATTAATTATTATTAGTAACTTTATCTCCCTCTTAGAGGAGAGAAATATATATAGGCAAATAAGGTTTATCTATTCGTTTGTGATCTTTTATCATAAGAGCTAGATCTATCGGTTTTGGATTTAGTTGTCCATGTTCAGTGACTTGGGCATTTAACGATCTAGCTCGAAGGCCATCCTCTATAGACAAACTCACCCTTTTATTCTAACTTGACTCGATATATTTAACATGTAATTTGAAAGTTAGATTAACATGAGATCGATTGACTCTCTCTCTAGCTAGTAGGCCAACTTGTGTTAATTGGATTCAATTAATAATTTCATTGCTGATTATTAAAGTTATACTAATTGCATTTAATTATCAATATTTTTTGTTTCCATTTGAAAGACATTGAACTTGGTATTATTAAAATTAGAATAATTGCATATCAAAACTTGTGTTATTATTTTGAATCAATGGTGTGACATAAATTAAGGTAGCAAATTTAGCTTTTCTAAATTAGTAACTTCCAATTTCGTTATTCATGCAAATATTTTTAAAGGAAAAAAAAAATCAAAAGACCAAGAGGTTCATGTAAGGTTCAGTCCATGGTAGCCACATATCTTAGAGTTTTCTGTTGTAGGTTTAGGTGGGTTGTCCATCAAATATAATAAAAGGAATCAAGATAAAGATGGATTTTGAAATTTGGGTCGATTTGAAAATAATTTTCTATTTGGAATAATTTTTCAAAACTAAATAATAAAATAATTCAATTACATATTTAGTTATTAAAATATCAATATGAGCAACTAGACATTTTAATTATTTTCTAATGACTTTCTTTCCATGCTAATCAAATTGTGATTAAAAAAAAAGATAATAAAATAATTCAAATACATTTTCATTTGTTGAGTTAAATGATATTTGGAACAAAAAGATTAAACAATGTTTGAACAAATGTATTGACAAAATAACAAATTATTTTATCATTATATTCCTGATCAACAAAGATATATTAATCATAATCGATAGTGGTCCGGCCATATGTAGAAATTAAAATATTTGCATAAAGATTAAATTAAAGAGTTTATTATAAGATAGCAGCCTAGCCTATAGCCTATAGTCTATGAGAGATCATGTGAACTAATTAATTAGTTATAATGTTTTGATGCACCAACGGATTCGTATCTTTGTTAAAATGAACCATTAATATGATTAGATATAGCCCAATAATCGACTAGTTATGATTGATCAAAGGAGCATTCCAAAGTTAATTAGCAATGAAATTCATGATTCAACTGATTTGAGGTAGCTAGTAGAACATTAACAAAAAGTTGATGCATATCACAAGTATAATCTTTTGGATCCCAAGGGAAAGCATACTACTCTTTATTGGAGCCTTCTGGAGTCCTTACAAGATTATAATTAGTCCTTCCATACCCATTTTAATTTAATTTGCCCCCATTTTTGTACCCATGAATTTCTAATAATTATTAAATATTCTTATAGAATTAGATTGCCCTCTAAGACTAAAAGAACTCAACTCAACAGCACCTGTGGCTCTATTGTATACAGCAAATATAATGCCTTTCTTCCCACCCATTATTTACAAGCTGTAAGATTAAAGAAAACTCAACTCAATAATCCTTAAAATTTCAAATGTTAGAGTTTAAGACTTGAAGTTTACAAATAAACATGTATGAATTTGGTTTTATGGGCACTCCAAAACCCCTTCATTATCTTCACCATATGAGGCCATCATCAATTTTCAACTTCTCTTCTTATCTGTGTTCATCCCTGGCGTAATTCCAACTCTTGAATTCTAGATTTCTCTTCAAAGCATTTCACATTTTTTTAAAGACGAAGCAGTGTGCAAAATTGTAATCCTAGAATACATTAACAAACTTCTCAAGCTTTTAAGTCCATTGATCAATTTCTTCACTTATAACTCCTCCTAATACAACAAATTCATTTTCCGAAGATTAGTCATCGCTCCCACCAATCCCTTTACATAAATCAAGATGCCTAAGATTGATGAAATTGCTAGGAATGAAGGATAAACTGTTTCCAAATTATATAATTTAGAAATGAAGTTCCCAAGGAAATAAGGATATGCCTAGGAATCAATTCCAAATTATATAATCCACGTGAACTTGATCAAAATCTCCACTAACAATAATATTATATACACTATAACAAATCCATGTCGAGATATATAAATATTTAGGGACTTGATAACATTATATGAAAAGGGAACAAAAAGCTCCATTAAAAGAGGCACTACGTATGTGATATATCCTTCATCCAATCTTGTTTTGGGTTACTCTCTTTCTCTTCATTCCTCCACACATGCATCTGCTACATACAATGGTCTCTCTTCTTCTCTCATCATCGTTTAGGGTTGATTCTGTTGTTTCTTCTCTCATATCCAGTATAAATCCTATTGCTTTCAAGTATTTATGGAAATCAAGCATCCCTACTTCATGAATGTATTAACACTGCTGATAAGCTCCAAAAAAGGCTTCCTTGCTAGAATCTCAATCCAAATTGGTGTTCTATGTGTAAAAATCATTCGAAAGATTTAGACCACCTCTTCATAACCTGTCCTATTTCTCAAGATCTGTGGAAGAAGGCTTTCGATATTCTGAAATGGAGATGTGCTATTAACAATGTTGCTTCTCTTTGTCAAGATATTGTGTAGCATCAAATCGGATAATAGGAAAAGGACAATCACTTCCAACACCATTAATTGTTGTTACTTCATGGGTTATTGGCTTGAAAGGAACAATAGGATCTTAAAAGGCTTTGAGCGTAGTACTATCGAGATTTGGGATGACATACAAGCTCTTACAGACTTTTGGAGTAGTAGATCTAAGTTCAGTCTTAGCTCCATTGCTTTAAATATTAATGCTTTTGTATAATTTTCTTTGGGCTTATCTCTAGCCCTGGACTCCTACTTCCGGTATTTATTTTCTTATCTAATAATGAAGCGGGAGTGATGAGTGTTCTAGGGGGTATCCATCTAGTGGAGATATCCGATGGCACCCAACTAACCCACCGTATCTTTTTTCTAAGAAAAAAAAATACTCATCTTTACAACTAAAATAAAATTAACACAATAGTTTTTCTTTTTGTGAATACCTAATAGCTAGAAATTAAGAGTGGTAAACAAAATAAACAAACACATAACACCGATAATTTTAACGTGGAAAAACAGACTCCTCAAACTGAGGAGTGAAAAAACCACATGACCGTTGTCAAAATCTCCACTATCAATAATAATAATATTATACAAACAAATCCATGACAAGATAAACATTTATGATAACGTTACATCAAAGAAAAAAGAAAAAGAAAAACTATGTTAAAAGTTGCATCCAAACTGTATGAGATCTTTCTGGCAATGTTGTTTTGGATAAATCTCTTTTTGTTTGTGTCCTCCACAGATGCATACACCAAAAATGGTCTTCTCATTTCTATTTAGAACCAAAGTGTGCAAAATATATTGTAAGATTAAAAAAACAAAAAACAAACTCAATAAACTTCCTTCAATTTCATTGCTAAACATTAAACTACAAGCTGATGTGTACAATCAACACTTAAATCCCAAAATTATCATATAGTGTATATCCTAAATTACAAATACTGTTTTTTTTCCTTCAATATATTACAATTTTTTCTTTTAAACAATAACTTTCTTTTTTAGTCAAAAAGAAATATCAGGTATCAATGCTAATGCTATAGCTAGTGATAAAATTGTATGTGTATATATATCTATATATATGAAGTTTTATAATAAACAATAAGGATTTTAAAGTTGAGAGAGTTGGGGTGTGTGTCCACCAAGCCCAAATGAATGATATAGTGATAAAATTGTGTGTATCTATGATTGTTCTATAATAAATAGTAAATGTTTGAAAAGTTGAGAGTGTTGATGTCCAAAACCTAAACAACCATTTACACTTTTGTGTGAGAGGATGTTGTAATAATAGTTATCTAATCTGAAGCAAAAGAAATTAAAATGAAATTATATATTGCTTTTTCAAACAGTAAGGTATACATAAGAAAATAATGAGAGGAATTTGATTTTGTATATACCTGAATCATGAAGTAATTAATAGAGGTCTAAGTTTTGGGATATGGGCAATCTTAGGCCAATCTTCTCCGATGTCTTTCTTGCACCGTTCTACCAATATGGGACAATCTCGAATGTCAAAGAATTTTAAATTATGGATGTGTCGAATCCCTTCTGGTAGCATCGTTAGCTTTTCACATTTTGAAATTTCCAGATATCTCAGTGAGGTGAGGTTGTCAATTTCTTCTAGTAGCAAAGTTAACTTTTCACGAGAGAAAATCTCCAATTGTATGAGTGAGGTGAGGTTGTGAATCCATTCTGGTAGGATCTTTAAATTTTCAAAATTGTGTTAATAAAGATATTCCAGAGATGTCATATTTGTTGCCAACACTCGGGCAAGTATTCCACACTACTCAAATTGGAAAGAAATAGAGAGGTGAGGTTTTCGTAATTTTTCAATGGTACAACATTCAAGTCATCCTCTGATTCACTAATTTGCAACAATTTCAAATTGGGTGCATGCACAATCTTCAACATATGTAGTGGGAAACGACCATAAATCATCAAACGAGAAAGGCAAGGAAATAGTATTATAGGAGACTTGGTTGAGGTTGTACCCTTGCACCAACTCGCCAACTTAGGCATGTTCGAAAACTTTAATTTCTTCAACGATGGAAAAACTGTTGATGAAGAAACAGAATCATCATTGTTCGCAATAATGTACTCGATGTTGGGTAATTCTATTAGGTCAAGATGCTTGAGATTAGGAAATTGATCGAATCTGGGGAGGTGTTGTAATCTTTCACAATGATAAAGACATATAGTGACAAGACAATCAAGGAACTTAGAGGATACCCAATTACATAAATTCACTCCACCATATCCATCAATACGTATCTTTCGAAGATTTGAATGTGGTTGTAAGCAATCTAAAACACTTTCGTAGATCAAATCCTCCAACTTATCATCACCAATTGTATGTTTCTCCCAATGTAATTCCAACTTTTGAAGACCAGACTTTAGTTGCAAGAACTTACCCTTCATTTGTTGATCAACACTACCGGTACAAAATTCCAAATGTTCCATGCTTAATGTTCCTCTTAATTTGGAAAGTCCATCCAACTCCTTTAACTCACCACCCTTATTCTTTCCCAACACAAATCTATTCATTGTTTGAAGGTTAATCAGCTCACCTAACCCTTTCGGCATATGAGCGAGACTTGAACATCCTTCCAAACTAAGATGCTTAAGTTTGATCAACCTTTTAGTATTTTCTGGCAATTCTCTTAACTTACCACAATAATCAAGGATAAGTTCTTCCAACTTACACAACTCAGTAATAGAATCGGGAAGGAATTTTATATTATAATTGTGAGAGAGAACAAGTTGCCTAAGATTGTTGCAATTTTTTATATCTTTCGGCAATCCTTTTAATGGACAAAAATTAAGTTTAAGTGCTTCCAACTTACACAACTCAGTAATATAATCTGGAAGGAATTCTAATTTATATTTAATAGAGAGATCCAAATGCTTAAGATTGATCAAGTTTCCTACATTACTAGACAGAATTTTTAATCCCGAGCCTTGAAAGATAAATGTTTCTAAATTGTACAACTTCATAATGCAATCTGGAAGATCTATGTTACTAATTGGTGAACTCATAATTCTCAAATATCTCAAATGTTTCAACTTACCAATAAACTCCAAAGAGTACTCTACATATTCGATTTCACCTTTCAACTGTAAGTGCAATGCTCGCAATCGAAAAATATTACTAAAGATTATTTCTTTGAAGTTCCATTGTGAACCAACTTCATACTGATCTTGTCTAAAAAATGTCCTCAAATGTGCCGCCTTAGATAATGGTCCGATAAGTTGATCTTCACAACTATCTTTTTCCAAAAAAAAGTGACGAGTTCTTTTGTCGATGATATTCCCCTTCAGTCCATGCACACATTCATTGTTTGTTATCGAACAAGCAAGATCATGCATCAAATCATGCATCTTACATGCTATTATGTCTCCAAAATCATTTTTTTCAACCTCTTGAAAAAATGACCTTGATAATAACTTCATGAAATAATCATCACCAATATCAACAAGGTAATTATCGTCACCGCCGTTGTTGCCATTTGGTTGAATGAAACCTTGTGATCTCCATAGTAATATAAGTTCATCCTTTTTAATTTTATAATCTTTGGGAAACAAAGCACAATATAGGAAACATTGTTTCAAGTTAGGCGATGGGAGATATTTATAGCTGAGCTTAAGAATCAATTGCATGTGGATAAGACCATCTTGTCCTTGCTCCAAAAATTGATAAAGTTCTTTATCCTTGAAAGACAACCAAAATCTTTCAGATTTATTATCTTTTAAAAGTCCTCCAATCGTTCTTATTACGAGCGGAACACCTTTTAACCTTGACACAATCTCCATGCCGATTTGGATCAAATTTGAATTCTTTTGATCAAGCTCAGCCTCTTGATTATCTAAACGTTCTTCCAAACCTGTCATCTTTTGAAACAATAACCAAGAATTTGACTCATCCAAAATTTTTAACAGATGGATGGAAGTAGAGTCAAAAGTTTTAGCAACTTGTTCACTGCGTGTTGTGATCAAAATCCTACTACCATTTGCACCACCCATCAACAATCCTTTTAGCTTTAACCATTCCCCTTTTTCCTCATTCCACACATCATCCAAGACGAGCAAATATTTCTTTCCATCGATTTGCTTTCTAAGCTCACATTGTAATGAATCTATTTGAAAGAATGATTCAGGCTTCTTCCCGATTGCAGACTCTATTATCTTTTGGATAATAATTTTAAGATCAAATTCTTCAGAAACACACACCCATAGCTTTATCTGAAACTTGTCATCATTAGTCATACCCGAATGGGTATAAATAGATTGAGCAAGGGCAGTCTTTCCCAATCCTCCCATTCCAACAATGGAAACTATTGCAATATCCTCTTTGGTGTTGGAATTTAGTAGAAGATCTATGACTGCTTCCTTGTCATCATTCCTACCAATCACTTCGTCTTCAAGTATAAAAGAGTGAGTCTCCCGTCTCTTTCTCAACCCTTCATTATAATCATCTCTTCTGATCTCTATCACATGCTTAGAAAAGCCAAATTGATTTTTATCTTCATTAATAGCTTGTAGCGTCTGCCTAATTTCTTTGATTTTGTGGCTTATTTTCCGACTGGATTTAAATTTGGAGAAGAGGATACGTACTTTTTTTCTGTATCTTCGGTGTTTGGCCAGAACTTGCCTTCTCAAGGTTTCGTAAGAGGACTCATCGATCAAGTCATCAATCTCGTACAAAACATCCTTAAGCCGTGAAACCCAAACCTTGACCGCCTGGTCCTTGAACTGCTTCTCCTCTGCGTCGTGAAGAACGGCTTGAATGGCAGAAAGAGAGTCTTTGAGTTTGTCAAGTTCAGAATTGACACGCCATAGCAATCCAAGCTCTTGGAGTGCGAGAGAGCCCAATTTGAATATGATGTCTGCAGTAAGGTTGTAGAGAATAGCTTCAGCCATAGTGAAAGGTTTTGGAAGCTGAAGGGTGGTGAGGAGCTTGGTAAGGGATGAGGGTTGTTATAATGAAGAAGTGTGTGATGTGAGTTTGTCTGAGTAATTGGAAGATAAAGCTGAAGACTTTATGGTGGTCGTTGGCCGATTGGCCTACTACAATTCCACATGACTATATTAATAATTGATGGTATTTTGTAATAGAAACAAAGAGTCTAGCATTTAGAGAAAAAAAAAGGGTGAAAATAATGGACAAAGAAAAAAAAGAGTAGTTTGAAAAAGAAAAAGGTAAACAAATTTCTCTTCTACAATAAATTCAAGAAATCATTTTGAAACTTCAATTACTTAATTAATAGAGACTAAATCGTAAAGAAAAGAATAAAAATATAGTTCGAAATGTGAAGATGAATAAAATTTAAAACTCAAACTTAGAAAATTAAAGGAGAAAACGTCCAAAAGAAACTCACAGAAACAAAAGGACATGAAGTAAATCCAAATTTAGAAAAGTTTGTCTTTTTCTTTTTGTATGATATTGGCCACACAAAGGCCTCATTTTAAAGAATAGTATTATTAGTATTACCAGCCATTTTTCCTGACTCTCAACTCAATAATTGAGTTGTACCTAAAAGACTACACAGAGGGTGACCATGAAAAAATGAAAACCAAATTTTGTTAGAAATTTTGATGACTTAAAAGTGGCTCAATAACTAGGCCTTTAATCACTTCCATTTGATTCAACTTTCGGGGTTGAACCAAACCAATCATAAAAACTATTGAAGGAAGTCGGCTAGCCGTTATAACTAAAAATTAAAAGAAAATTGAACCCATTAACCATTATGGTTTCGATTCATTTAAGTGATTTTTTCCTTACACCTATCAAAAATTGAGGGTTAAAATAGATACAAGTAATAGATAATTACATCAAATGATTTAGTTTTAATTGATACCTACTTAAAGTTTTAGGAGTTTTAATTGATACCTACTTAAAGTTTTAGGAGTATGTTCCCATTTCAATGCTTGGCCAAATAAAGTTGATTCTAGGCTTTAGATTATAAAGTTTAGAATATATTTTGGATAGATTTAAATAATTAAATTGGGTTAATTGGGGTCAAGAGTCCTTAAAGAAAACAAAGTACCATTAGAAAATGCTGGATTTTAATAACAATAGAACTCACACCTAGAATCATATTTGATCGATCTATATTCACTTTTCTATTATCACATTTTAAAAAGTTCTATTTTAAAAACTCACCTACTAAAAAAGATACATTTGAAAAACTGAATAACCAAATAAGTTTATTCTTGTAGACTTAAAAACTAAAAGGTGTTAAAAGACAAATGTGGAAAAACTTTCTCAAATTGAAGAGTAAAAAATCAAATGAACGTAGTCAAAACTCCACTATCAATGTTAATAGATAGTACACTATACATACCTATCAATTGACCAATATATTACATTTAAAAAGAAAAAGAAAAACAATATTACATGAAAGGAAATGAAAAAAGAATAGTCCATACAAAGATGGCACCCAGTTACTATCATCACACTCATTTTCTTTTGCTTTTAGTTCCTTCCTCCACCTATGCCTCTGTTATGGAACAAATGAACTGACTTTCTCCTTATATATATATAGAGCACAGCTGTAAGATTAAAAGAAACTGAACTCAATAATCCAATTTCATTGTTAGAGATTTGACTTGAAATGTACAAATAAACACCTAAGCCAAAAGAATTGCATCCCAATTAAATTGGTAGGTTGTTAGTCTATGGAAAAAAGATCGAGAGCAGAAGAAAAGCAGTTATATCATTACCCACCATTTTGTGATTGTCTGTTCTTTGGATTTGACTTCTGTTGATGCAATCATATTGAAATCAATACTGCATATTTCACGATGAAAACAAACCTACAGATCGAGTTGAAAACCATAACTATAAGCTAATTATGAAAAGCAAATCTTTGCACTTTTAAGTAACAGATTGGCAAAAGGACTGAATACTAACTCAACTAACATCTGTATGTACTGAAGCGAGGACATGAGGTATGTGTAGTTTAAATCCCCACCTCAAATTGGTAAAAAGAAAAGGGAAAGGAAGTACTTCGCTGCAAAATCACTTGAGAAAGTGCTTCCACGCATCCTTCAATCTTCTTCTTTTCAATTATTATCTCCATAAAACCAAAATGTAAATAAAAGTCACTACAAACAACTGTTTAAAAGTGCTTGTAACATTCTAACAATAGAAAAAAGTGGAAATTATTGTTACGTTGTGTGAATTAAGAGAGAACGCAAAGAGGTATATGTGTGCATATACCTTTATTCTTTGGAGTTGAGGTAATATGAAGTTAGGCTTTTTGCAGCTTTTAAAACCAGTAACGTAATTTGTGCCTGTAATGTCATCAATAGTTCACACATCATGGAAATGATTGTTTTAAATAAAGAAAGAGAAATTTTGACGTGTAGAAAAAATATCAAACTAATTACAAAAATAACAATAAAAAAACACCGTGATAGACACTAATAAACTCTTATCAATCTATATTAATGAGATATAATATCAATGATAGACTTACATCAATTTCTATTACTGATAAGCACTAAAAGGCTTCTATCAAATGCTGATAGACTACAACTATTTTAACATCTATCTAGGTTGTAACAAATTTAGAAAATTTTACTATATAAGTTGTAACTAGTTCCCATTTTTCTATAAAGAAAGTAATTATGACAGGGAAATAAATGTGCATTACCTACATCCCGTCAATACATGGATGAGTTCATTCCAATCCTCCTCGTCTTCTTTTTCTTCTTCCTTTTGTTTCTTGTCTTGAATCCGCAATTTGGGACAGTTCAAAATTCTCAAGAACCGTCCTCCTGGTAAGGAGCTGTGGTGGTGGAGAAATTCTTGGGGCAAGGAGACTAAGTTGGGACAATCTTCAAGACACAAACTTGAGAGTGAAGTGAGGCGAGTGATTCCTTCTGACAAGGAAGTTAATTTGGGACAATTCCAAATAAGCAAGTGTGATAGGGAAATGAGATCGCCGACATCTTCCGACAATATAGGTAAATTAGAACATCTACCAATTTCCAAATTTGATAGTGAAGTGAGTTCGCCAATCCCTTCCGTACTCACTAAATTTTCACAATTTGATAGCTTCAAAGTTTCAAGACTTGTGATATATTTCAAACTCTTGGGAAAATACTCCAATTTGGGGATGCTCTCAAGCCGAAGTGTCCGGAGATTACTGAATTTTTTCCATACTACATCATTATCCTCATCAACAGGATGGGGAGAAGACATTTGTAAACTTTTGCAGCGTTCTATGATAAGAGACTCAAGATGTGTCATATTGCAGAATAACTCCACTGGCAAGAACTCAAGATCAATAGTTCCAATCTCAAGGAAAGATAATTTAGACAATGTTGAAGAAGAAGAAGAATGTTCAGAAAGGTCTGTAGCCATTCGTATTACCATTTCAAAAAGTTGCACACTAACACCACATATTCTCAATGATTCCAAAGATGGATGTTGTGGAATACAAGCCAACAGAGGACAATAAAAAATACATAATTCTGAGAGTTGATGTAATATTGTTGTTGGAAATGAAATTTCCCCCTTCCACCACCCTTTTAACTTAGGCATGCTCTCAATCCTTAGCTTCTCGAGAGATGGAAAAAATGTTGTTGATGAAGAAACAGAATTGCCGCTATCAATGTATTCAATATTGGGTAAGTATCCAAGAAGAAGATGCTTGAGATATGGGAATTGATCAAACTGTGGGAGATGCTCCAATTTTTCACAATGTGAAAGCTCTATGCTAACCAAACCACCCAAGAAATTAGAAGAAAACCAATCACATAACTTCATTCCTCTGTATCCTTTTATAATCATTTTGCGAACATTTGAATGTGGTTTTAAGCACTCCAAAACTCCCTCATCATCATCACCATCATCTAAGGCATCTTCATGATCCATTTTTATATCCCAGTGTAATTCCAGCTTTTGAATTCCATACATTTCTTTTAAGTAGCTTACATTTTTTAAATCAGCAGTTGTGCAAAATTGTAAACCTTTAATACATAATAATCCTCTCAAGCTTTTAAGTCCATTCAATTCACTTAAATCACCACCTTTATTCTTTCCTAATACAAACATACTCATTGTCTGAAGGCTAGTCATCCCACCTAATCCTTTTGGCATGTGAGTCAAACTGCAACAATCATAAATATCAAGATGCCTGAGATTGATCAAATTGTTAATATCTTTTGGTAATTTTCTTAGCCAAAGGCAGTAGCGAAGGATAAGTGTTTCCAAATTATACAATCTGGTAATAGAATTGGGAAGGAAAGTTACATTCAAACCAGAAAGATTAAGATATCTCAAATGTTTCAACTTATCAACAAACTTAGGAGGATGACAGCAACATCTATCCAAATTCAATGTTCGTAATTGAAAAAGGTTCAGGTGATAAGTTTTCTTGAAAGAACGGAAAGAAGCACGACTATCAATATCCAATGTTCTCAAACTCGTTACCTCAATGAATGATTTTGATACAACTTCCCTTGTTGGCCTCCTGCTCAAGAGAAATGAGGCATGTCGAGTCCTTTTGTCAATGGACCCAACATCATCACTTACAACCACACATTCATTTTCTCCTATCGAAGACGCAAGATCATGTAACAAATCATGCATCTTACAGTACTTGAAGTCTCCCCATTTGTTTTTTCTTACGTCTTGAAAGAATGACCTCCCCACTAACTCTTTAAAATAATCGTCACCCACATCTTCAATTGCCTTTTTATTATGTGCTTGAATGAAACCTTGTGCCATCCATTGTTTTACCAATCCATTCTTTTTAAACTCATAATCCTTGGGAAACAAAGCACAGTACGTAAAACATTGCTTCAATTTAGGTGGAAGGTGGTTAAAACTTATCTTCAGTATTGGTTGAATTTGATCATCTTCTTGCAAAATTGAGTCAAGTTCGTTGTCCTTGAATGATGACCAATCCATTTCGGTGTTTTTGAAATATAACAGACGTCCAACAACTCTTATTGCAAGGGGATAACCTTTCAACTTTGCTACAATCTCTTTACCGATTCTAACCAAATTTGAATTCTCAAGCTCTTCTTCTTTGTTTAAGAATGCCATTTTCCTAAACAACACCCAAGAGTTATCCTTGTCAAGTTCTTTTAAGTGATGGAACCAAACCGTGTCAGAAGCCTGGGCAACTTGTAGATTACGGGTTGTCACCAAAATTTTACTTCCACTGGCACCACCCATCAGAAATCTTTTCAGACCAATCCATTTCTCGTGGTCTCCATTCCACACATCATCCATGACCAACAAGTATTTTTTTCCATCAATTTTCTCTTGAAGCATACTTTGTAATATATCCAACTGAAGGGACTCTTGTTTTGTTTTCGTAATAGACTCTAAAATCTTTTCAACAATTACTTTGATATCAAATTCTTCAGAAATACACACCCATATTTTCAACTTAAAACGATTGTTTAATTTTTCATCATTATAGACAGTTTGAGCGAGTGCTGTCTTTCCTAATCCTCCCATTCCAACAATGGAAACAACTTCAACGTTATCCTTTGTGATGTTGCTGGTATTCAATAGAAAATCCATAATAGATTTCCTATCCTCATCCCTACCAATAACTTCCCCCTCGGGTATGAATGAGATCGTCTCTCGTACCTTCCTTGGCTCATTATCTCGTACCTCCCTCGCACACACAGAGAGGTGAAGTTGAGCTTTATCAGCCGCAATAGCATCTAGCTTCTCCCTAACTTTTTTAATTGTTTGACCCATTTTGAAACCAAAAGCAATCTGATTAGATTTGGAGAAGAAGATACGTACTTGTTTGGTGATTGTTCTATCTTTGGTAAGAACTTGTCTTCTCAATGTTTCATAAGAGAACTCGTCAATCAAGTCATCAATGTCATAGAAAACATCTTTGATCTTTGCAATCCAATCCTTGACTGTGTGGCTCTTTGACTGTTGCTCCTCTGCATCGAGAAGGACGGCTTTAATGGCCGAAAGTGTGTTTTGGAGTTTGTCGAGCTCATCGTTGACTCCCCACAGAGATCCAAGTTCTCGAAGTGCGGAAGATCCCAGTTTAGTAATAACACTTGCAGCAACATTGAACAGAATTGAATCCGCCATGGATGAAAAATGAAGGCTGAGAAGAAGAGATTGTTATTGTATACGAAGGGATAAAACAAAAGTCTTGGTCTTATGAACACTTCAAAGAAAGCAAAGTGATGGCTTTCTGCATAAAAACAAACTTTTTCATTTTCCAATCATTAAGAAACTACAAATCAAAGCAAACCAACTTTGAATAATCAAAGGAATGATTAAAAAACTACAATATAATCATTTCATTTTTAGTTTTTTTTTTTTTTTTTAAATTAAGTCAATTTCCGTACTATTTTTTACATTATTTTTTCAAATTTTCAATTTTTGCTTACTTTTTTTTTAATTATTAGTAGAAGATAAATAATAAACAAAGAAATTTAGAGGTGTAAATAGTGTAGAGACTTAATTTTAAAGAAACACAAAATATGGTTACCATGCCTAAATAATTGAGAAATTATATCACACAAAAAAAAATAGAAAAAAACAGCTAAGAGCACTCTTTGTTGCATATTGCGAATATGATAAGTAATTAGATATATGAGGTGGCTATCCACTTTTAAATTTGTTACTTTTGCAATTTAAAAAATGTGGTGATGTGTGTTTTATTATTATTATTATTATTATTTTTGCTATTTTTACAAACACCTTTAAATAATTTATAATAAAAGAACAAATGAAAAAATAACCCAAAGTAATCTCTTCCCAAATGGAAAGTTTTTTAAGTGTACCGAAGCCCTTCAATATTGATTTTGTATGCAATACTTGTTTATTTTTTTAGTAGACATCAAATTCACGATTCAAAACCCGATTAGATACAATAAATTAGACTCAAGGGCCTATTAGATAGCTAGGTTAAATATACCGTTTAGACACAATGGAATTAAAAAAAACACACTTTGAACTTGTTAACCAACATGGTTTCGATTTGCTTAAATGATATTATTCTTACATCTCTGTCAATAATTGAAGATTAAAATAGATAATGACATCAAATGATTTAGTTTTAATTGATACATAGTTTTAGGAGTATGTTCTCCATTTCAATGCTTGGCCAAATAAAGTTGATTCTAGGCTTTAGATTATAAAGTTGAGAATATATTTTGGGAGACCAAAAAAAAAACATATCAATAGAAAGAAATACAAAGTACTGTTTAGGAAATAGGTGAAAGAGGGAGTTTGTTTCCGGTGGCTATGTGTCTTTAGTGCTGGGGCTGCTGGTTATTTGTTTTGTATGTGTTTTCCCATAAAAGAAATTTTGTATCAATCAAAGGGGGAGTTTGTTATTGTTTTAGTTGCCTGCAAAAATCTTCTTTTATTCTACTTGTTATTTTGTTAAAAACTTTTCTTGTTGCTTCAATCATAGGGTGTGATGGGTAGGCTTAATGGTTGGTTGATGGTCTTTCCTTGTTAGTTGGTCCTTTTTACTTATCATGTTTTTCTTTTGGAGGGTAACGAAAAAAAAATAGAAAATTAATCTAGCAAGTGAGTTGCAAATTTATGTTCTTGATGTTTTGGGAGTTGTATAGTTCATGATTATGATTGTTTTCTATTCACGTGTTATTGTTCAACATTGGTTGAGAAGTTGGAATATAACGTTAAGGGGAGCCTAATCATATTATATTGTTGGAGTTAAACAATTCAAAAAGAGTTTGGTTTTTGCAAGGACAATCAATCGAGCGTATCAACTACTTAGAAGGAGTTTAAGTGGTCTTTTAGAGTAATCTTATTTTATCTTAAGATAGTCTATCAAAAGATAAGTTGTATATACTTGTAATCTATCCATACTCCAGTGAACTTATCTTCTCAATTGGACGCATGCATTAAGGTTTTTTTGAAGTTATTTATTTTTTAATTTATAAAAGAACTAAATTTGCAACTTTGATCTGAACTAGTTTATTGAGATGTTTTTTTATATATAACCTTACTTTTTTTCTGGTGCTTAGGGAAGCAACTTTGAGATCGTAGAATAATCAGTGAAGAGAATGTTTCACCTGCAGTTGGCATGGTTTATTTAATGACCTTCAAGGGAAAGCCTAGTGGAATGCTTGGTGACCATGGGACAACAACAGTTCAAGCTGATCAAGTACTGTTTGACGGTATTGGTAAGGGAATAGAGGGGGATTTTTGTTGGGCAGGGCATGCAATCTGGTTGATAATTCTTTGTTCATTTGTGAAAACAATAAACAACCACAAACCTCTTATGCTGCCATGCATCCAATGTGAAAATAAATAGCAATAGACTGTTTCCTCTTTTTTATTTCCCCAGTACACCCTACAAACAATCAAACTTTGACTGACTGGCCAACTATATGATCTTTTTTTTTAATAAACAGACTTTCTTATTTTAGGTAGGGTTTGGTATTACATAATAAATAAATAATAAATCCACTCTAAAAGTTGGATGACAAATATCCCTAACAACCATTTATATACATCCATACTTCAATATTCCTTTCATTTGCACTTGTCCTGTCTGCTCCCTACTCTTTCTCTCTTGTAGTCGTGGGCTATTTATTTTTTTCTTTATTTTCAATCTTTATATATAGAGCCGAGTTTAAAACTCATGCATGGTTGAATTATTTCATTATTATTGGAGCTATTCATACATTGGATCGGGATTCATTAATAGACCTAATGTTACTTAAAATCTATCATAGATCTAATCGTTGATTTTTTTCAACGACAACTTTTAACGGATAATATGGATTCTTTTTGTGACAGCCATCATCCTACAAGGTAAGAAAAAAGGAATATATACACAATAGTAGTAAAAAATGTTACTTAAAAAGAAGACATGAGTCATTTTGAACAATAATTAAGAACTCAAACTAAATACTAAGACTAATTGTTGAAAGAGAACGTAATCCAAGAACTATGTACATGTCCTATTACATTTGAGCAAAAACATGATAAATAACAACACATCAAACTAGAGAAATGTAATGGAGATTTGAATCTTAACGTGAATTCTACCATGACAACTTCTACACAACCATTAACTAAAGAAACGATATTTAGATATACCAATTGTGTTTATTGAATGCAAACTTTTGTTTTTGTAATTTGTTTTAAAGGTATGAACACATTCATCATCGATATTTCATAGAAATTTGAGTAAATTAGTAACAATTTAATTCTTCTATTTTTTTTAAAAAAAGTTTTTTGAGTGAACTCAATGATGTCTTTGTCTCTCTCAGTTGACGAATTTCCGGTTATTTCTTTCAACAGTAAGCACTGAGCTGAAGCTTCCATGGTTGACACCAACTCTCTAACAAGTAACAACGCAATTGAAGCATGTCGAATTCCCATTCCTCGATTCTCCTTTTGATTCTCATCTTACTTCCACTTGCTCTATCCCAACAAGAAGCAATTCAAGCAATTATCCATCGTTTGGATTCCAAAACTCTATCTCCTTCCATTCAGGAAGCTGCAGCCAAGGCTCTTCTCCGGCGATTGCTTCCCACTCATGTTGATAGCTTTGAGTTTCAGATTGTTTCTAGGGTACCTTTTCTTTTCTTTCCATGGAATTTCGAAGACTAACTTTTCTGTCAGTTCTCAAATCTCAATTGCATTTTTAGAGAAATTTAATTGGTTTGATTATGTGAGATCAATCTCCACGCCCTGGTTATGCAATGCATCTTCAAGTTTTTCATTCTTATTTTCCCAATTTCTCAAAACAACGAACACCAACTTGACCGCTTCTTCTGATTTTGTATTTGTCAATAGGACGTTTGTGGTGGGGGAAGTTGCTTCTTGATTAGTAATTTCAAGTCCTCAAGTCGCAATGGTGCAGAGATACTGTAAGTTGCCTCTTTTATGCATAAAGATTGCTCTCTGTGATTGATTTACTTACACCTTTTGTATTCATACGAGGAAAATAACGAGTCTATTTTTGGCCTTTTCATTAAGAAATGGTCAAAATGCTTTAATTGTTCAGAGGACGTTATTGTCTTTGGGTGAAATTTTGCGGAGGCTTAAGAAATGAAATAAAGCAGAATGCAATTAAGGGATAAATGTTATTTCCTCCAATCACCACTCCAATTTTCCCTAAATAAAGAAATAAACAGAGATAGGAATATGTTAGTATAAGATTTTACTGATTTTTTTTTTTTTTTTGGCAACCCTCTCAAGTATTAGAGGCACTACGGCAGTTGAAATTACATCTGGCCTTTACTGGTACTTAAAATATTGGTGTGGTGCTCATGTTTCCTGGGACAAGACTGGTGGAGTTCAATTAGCTTCGATTCCTAAACCAGGATCTCTACCTTTTCTAAAGGGCGATGGAGTTGTGATTAAGCGACCAGTGCCATGGAATTATTACCAAAATGTTGTTACTTCAAGCTGTAAGTGTTGATTGCTTAATTGTGATTTCATTCAACCTCTATCTCAAGTGATTAGTAATGTCTAGAATGAAAATGATTTTTTTGTTAAATAATGTATAGAAGTTAAGCTAAAATGAAGTTCATTTGGTGAATCTGAGGGAGAAAAGTAGATTGAGAAAGATGAATACCATGCATGTCTTCCCCCAGCCCCATAAAAAACATGATGTGTATAGAAGGGATAAAAGACTGCATCAATGACCTTCTGGATATCAATCCGTGAAATCAACATCATGCTCATCACAATTCTTTAGTCTTCTTGGTCTTTCATCTCTTTAAATGATAAGTATATATACATTTATGCTTACTAAATTTTCCAATTGCTTATTTTTATTGAGATCACTTAGGTATCACATTTTTTTTCTTTTTAAGTAATGTAAGTGATACTTTCATTCATTTTTCAGATTCCTATGTTTGGTGGGATTGGGAAAGATGGGAGAAAGAGATAGACTGGATGGCCCTCCATGGAATTAACCTTCCTTTGGCCTTCACTGGGCAAGAATCAATTTGGAGAAATGTTTTCAGGGTGAGCAGTTACCGATCCCTTATTTTATTTTAGGCGAATCCAAACCACCTCAGCACCTCCTCGAAATTCAAATTTATTCTAGGATTGAGAATTCAAATAGTTTGGAATTAGAGAATAGAAAGATTCCAAATAGGATGAACTGTACACATTGTAGAGTTGAATTGTTTTGCAACTTTTATGTATCCCCTTATTCAAGGATCTGGTTCAAATGGATTTAAAAGTTTTTATTTTTCTAATACTACTCTCCTTCCATTTTGCCTACGCATTTGTCATAAGTCTCCCCGTTTTCGGTTATGTTTTCTTTTTGACTGTTAGAAATCATCCATAATATTTGTAGAAGAAAGAAATATATGTCATGTTCAAGGATACTATTTCTCACTAAGAATTTGCCTTCATTCATAATTTTTCAGTCTCTGTGTTTCTTCTCTTTCAAAATGGAGTTCCTAGGATCACCTTCTGTTGGTATTATACTATTATCATATTTTTAGTTTCACCCGAATGAAGCTACTTGTTTCCTTTACTTGTAGGATTTCAACCTTGCCGTCAAAGATTTGGACAATTTCTTTGGTGGACCTGCTTTCCTTGCCTGGGCTCGCATGGGAAATCTACATGGGTGAGTGACATTAATTTTTCTGGAATATTTTTGCCTCAAAAACATGAATTCACAAAGACAGTATCATCTAAAACATGTCACTTTACCCAGTGCCTATGTATTCAGTTTTGACATATTGCCTATAATTTATGCATTTATGCTACATGTAAATATAGAAGCACTAATAGAGTTCACATCCGTATATCAGTGTTGTGCTTTATTAAGTATTACCATTCTTCTCTTGTTAATGAGAAAAGCTTCCAGCTTGTGGAAGATAAAAATAGGGGAGGTTTGATTTTTGGAGACAATAAAGGTGTTACAAATGAGCATGAAGATTTTGTTTATTTTGTGTTGTCTGTGTGGTCCTCTACTATGGAAAGTTATAAGTTTATAACTTGTAGTATTACTTAACTAATTTTATATGATTAATTGGAAAGATTTTGTGCGTGATCTTTTGGCTCAGGGTAACCTGGCCATTCTTACTTTTTCGTATCGTTATTTGTTGGTCGCAATGTTTCTTAGGACAGGTGTAAATCAGTTACCTAAACATTATTTCCAACTTATACTTTGCATTCTAAGATGTCTACCAAAGATAATCCGGTTTTCATTGATGGTCTCATCTTTTTTTTCTTTCATTCATATACACTAACATTTATCTTACCAAAGGTGGGGTGGGCCTTTATCGAAAAATTGGTTGGATCAACAATTAGCTTTACAGAAACAGATACTATCCCGGATGCGAGAGTTGGGGATGACTCCAGGTTTGCTACTCCAAATTATTGGTTATGAAAGTGTTCAAGTGATGATAATTTATCATGACATTTTGCTTGTAGACCCTTTTATTTAACTGAGACTTCTTTTTCCTTTCTGGTTACAGTTCTACCATCCTTCTCAGGAAATGTCCCAGCAGGTTTGGTAGAGATATTTCCCTCGGCCAACATAACTAGATTAGGAAACTGGTATCCCCTTCTAATGCCCATGTTATGAGATATGTTTTAACTTGTAATTCTTATGTGTTTTTGTTAAAATATAAGAGGATTATAAGTTCTTTTTTCCCCCTTAATATATTAACATGATTAATTTCCAGTTTTCCACTTTTGAACCTAGGAAGACATCCCATTACTAAATATAATTTCCATGAATTGAAGTTTTCCATTTTATTTTTCCCCTGTTAGGAACTCAATTGATGCTGATCCTAGTACATGCTGCACATACCTTCTCAATCCGTCTGATCCTCTATTTGTCAAAATTGGGGAGGCTTTTATCAGACAACAGATAAAAGGTCCACTTCCATCTGTTTGCTTTGAGTTAACAGACAAATAGTTTTGTCACCTGTGCTCTGATCTAAATATATCTTATTTTTCGAAAAAAGTAGCATTCCCTTGTGGATATTCATAAATTCTCTTGTCCATATCATGCAGTTGCACACTCTTTGACATTGGTATCTCATTATGCACAATTGTCACTATGTCAAGAGAACAATCAGTGTTTATTTATTTAGTTCCAACTAGAAAGTAAGGGACTATTTTAATAAACCCTTTTCCTTTTGTTATTGGAATTGTTGAAAATTTGTTATTGGATGAATAGTAAAAGTTAACATCATTGTGCACGTTAAAGTTACTATTCATGATTTTTGAAGTGATAACAAGGAAAACATACTATGGAGGAAAATATCATACCAAGAAACAATTAGCAATTAAGAGGCAATTACAAATGTGAGAAAATAAAATATACAAAAAGTGGCTGTACATTATAATTTGACAAAAAGTATTTTGAGACTAGTTTTCAAACATATCCTTACCATCTAATTTTATACTCGGAGCCCATGTCTGTGTTGTATAAAAGGATGCATTTGGTAGGACAGCTATAATTTATTTTGTTTGATCGTATGATGCTTAATTGCTTATCAACTGACGGCTAAACTATCAATGTTAGCTTTAAGTCCGTTAAAAGTATTTCATTTTCATATTTGTTTTCTCGCTATTGGAAATTTGGATTTTTCTTAAAAGTTGTCATAATATCTTCAAGGTATGCATGTACTAATACTTTTGTTTTTCATATTTTATGTATTTTCTGCAGAGTATGGGGACGTAACAGACATTTACAGCTGGTAACAACTAATGTAGCATTGAATAATATCTTTTTGACGTTTTTTTCTTGATGTACATCTTTTGGTGGATATGCACTTTCCCTTTTGATTAAGTCACTGTAAACTATATGGAGTGACGTGTTGAAACTTCACTTTTTGTTAGGTCTTCTTAACTAGCATTAAAATATTAAACGTTTCTCAATGCTTAGTTTTGTCTTGAAGAAAAAATATCCATTCCTTAAAGAACATAGTGTGAAGGGATCAGGATTCCCTTTATAAGTTAGTCCACCAATGCATTGCTAAACGTTGGAAGCATATGAAATTGCAATTTGCAGCTCAGGGGTAGATAGAGAGACAAAAATTTGAATCTTAGACAGAATTTACACAAAGGCTGGCAAATAAGGAATGAAGAACTGATATAGGCAGAACAACCTAGGGGATGGAGAGGAAGCTCTCTCCCAATAAGTACACAATAAGAGCTTTCCAATCCTTGATAAACGTCTTGACGTAGTTACAAAAGAATTGGAATGAAAAGAGGTCAACCAAGAAGCTTTATTTTGTACAAGATTACAGAAGGTGTCAAATTGAAGAAACTTGTCCTGAAAAAGATCTGTAATTTCATTTGGTCCATAATTCCACACCAGCCCTCTAGTGGGCACAGCTAGTCAGCTAACTTTCCCATTATGTTCCAACAGTTAAGAACTTAAGACCTTCAAGGAGCCAGTCATCAAGCCTTTAGTAAAACTATTCATTCCAGCGAAGAACTAGAAGTATTCCTTATTTCCAAATGAGGACCACTAGGCTTGTTTTTTTGGAACTTGTTAAAATAAAGTACTATAATTTAAGAGGAGAAGATCGTGCGATAGGCGTTTAACCAAATAAGATCCATCTTGTTTATTTTCCAAGATCCAATGATTATTGCAATAACTTGATTGGGGTGGAAGCTCCTTCATTTCCCTTATTTATTCTATCTTTCTGCCTTAGATAACTGAATGATATGTATCCTGTTCATTGCAGCGATACATTCAATGAAAATACTCCACCTACAAATGACACCTCATATATTTCATCACTTGGAGCTTCTGTCTATAAAGCTATGGTGAAAGCTGATAAGGATGCCGTGTGGCTCATGCAAGTATGCTCCTCAAGCAATGAACAACATATTTCTTATGGATCATGTTTCAACCAAACCTTTTGTATATACTTAATTAATTGACTAAAGATGCCGGTAAAATTTGGAATGGTTTTCAGGGCAACAAATAGGAATTGAGGTCAGTTCTAGGGTTGAGAACACTTTTAACTTTAGAATAGAAAAACTACAGAAGTTTCACATATTTGAGTTATTGAATTGAAAAGTGACGGCGGATAAGTTACAATGTTAGCAAATACTGATAAGTGTTGTATAACAAGAGAACTATAAAAGAGCTTTGCTTGACAGCAGGCTGCAATTAAATGTCTTAGGAGATGGTGAAAGAGAAGGTGGTATTTGGGTGTATCATATTTTCTATAGAACGTGGATTTACAAAGTTGTGTTTAAAAAGTAATTCCTACACAATGGTTACTGATATACGGTGTATTTAGTCTGACTATTCTGTAATTGGACGAGGATGGTGTACTTTTGATAAAATGGTAGACAATATTCCTAACGGACCAATTTGACAATGGTTTTGTTTTGTTTACCTGTTTTCAAAAATTTTGCTTGTATTGTAAAATTTTCTGTGTTTTTTTAAGATAGAAAATCTGAGATTTCTTTGATAAATGTAACTATAGGATTACTATTGGTGATTAACAGAAAAGATTTCCAATCATTCAAAAGAGTAGAATGATCAGTAAACGGGTGTGGACATTTACACCAATTTGAAGTATTAAAAGAGTTTGTTTAAGGAAACTCTTGAAGATTCTCCATTTTGTTTCACACCAAAGTGACCAAAGAAAGAGCGATCGATAGCTCCCAAATTTTCAGTCAGTCTTTTATTTTCAAAATCCTATTTTTATTTTTGAAATTTAGCTTAAACTTGAAATGTTATTTTTAAAAAGTGAAAAATGTAGGAAAACAACAGAAAGCTAAAAACAAAAGAACTAGACTCGGACTGTTAATTTTTAGGTTGAGTTTTCAGAATATTCAAATCTCTAGGGTGTTTATGCAAATCAGATTTACCAAATTTCAATTTGATGAGTTTCGTTTTCTATATTTGAATTAAAACTGATTGTTCCATCTCTGTGCAGGGATGGCTCTTCTATTCAGACTCTGATTTTTGGAAGCCTGATCAAATGAAAGTACGTATGCGCACAAGCGACATAGAATTTCTTAACATTCATTGTTAATTCTGATTTACTGGCAAAGGATGTACTTGATCTAAATAGTCTCGCCCAGTTCCCACATCTCTTGTTTAAAGTTGTACAGGCTTTTAGTTATGTGGGATAGTTGGAGTTTGTGAGTGGGAATTGTTTACCAGTGAGTACAAATTAGGGGAGGGTGGGGAAATGAGGTTAGGAAATATTTTCGTACATAGAAAGAGATACCGTTCCTGCTTGAAAATTTTGGTACTTCTCAAATTGTTCCAAAAGTAAACCGTTCTTGAGAATGGATCTAGAGTTTGGAATACTATTGGAGTGTTATTGTTTTCTGATGGAAATGAAGGATGTCTTGGTATCCATGAATTGGAAGAAAACAATGGCCACAACACCAACTTAGAGAAGCTCTAAAAGTAGGATGAATCAAACAAAAGAAATTAGAACCCTTATGCTTGCAACATGGGTTGAAGGGGTGGTTGATGTCAAATCAAAGCTGGTCTAAGCTAAAAAAACAGACTTAGTATCTATGGTCTACAGGTTTCTTATTGCACCAAAATGGTTTTTTTGATAAAAAAAAGTTTACAGTTGAGTTATGTAGTCGATTACCAAACTATCAAAATAACTCTTTTTCTGGCCTTTTGGTTGTCTCACAATACCATTTATTAGCTATGGTTTTATGGGGTCTGCAGGCACTACTTCACTCAGTCTCATTTGGGAAAATGATTGTTCTTGATCTTTTTGCGGACGTCAAGCCAATTTGGAAAACATCATCTCAATTTTATGGTACACCCTACGTATGGTCAGTAACCTCTTTATTACCACTTTCAAGGAAGCTACAGAACGTCTCAATAATGTCATTTCTGTACCTTTTTTTCAAGTATAATAAGAATTTAGTTTGACTTCAGGTGTATGTTGCATAACTTTGGTGGAAATATAGAAATGTATGGTATATTGGATGCAATCTCTTCAGGTCCAGTCGATGCCCTTGCGAGTGAAAATTCAACAATGGTACATTTAGTTTTGTGTTGTATAATTTACTATTGTCATATATACGTTATGCATGTAGCACATAAACTCCTATGAGCATGCAGCTAGCTAATATTTCTAAGAGAACAGAAACTGTTTTTGTTTGCTGTATGTCTTGTTGACCATAGTTCTATTTTTCTTGATTATCAATGAATTGTTTCTCTTACCAACAAAAGAATGGTTCTATTTTTCTTGATTATCCCATGCATACATGTGAACTAAGATGTAAAGATTGGGAATCTTGATATTTTATCCTATTATAAATGGTCTTTTCTTCACTATGGTAGGTTGGTGTTGGCATGTGTATGGAAGGAATAGAGCATAATCCGGTTGTTTATGAATTGATGTCTGAAATGGCATTTCGCAGCAAAAAAGTTCAAGTCCAGGTAATTTGCTCTTAATGCCTTTATATAGTTGAGGCGTTCTCGATGTTTAGCGATTCAAAGCATTATGCAATGGTTGTGCATGTAACCGCAACCTAAGCTGGTGCCCTCGATCAGTCAATAATCCTGATTATTAGAAGACTCTATACATGAATATCATTTGTTCGTTTATAAACTATAACTGGAATGTATTTTCTGGAATCAAACAAATTGTTCTTTTGATCAAATTTATGTTTTTGTATGTACATGTATGTTGCAATCTGCATGATTCAGTGAGAGAATTTGAGGGAATTATAGAGAATGACATGGTTCAGAGCCGTGTCTTAACAACCAGGAGACAAAAATGTGAAGAACCACAATATCTTAATTTGATAGAAAATTTGCAATAATTTTAAAGATGAAGATTCATTCAAATTTTATCATATCATGGAAAACTTTCATCTTGTATCTACTTCTCATATTATTCATCCATGACTGGTTTTTTAAATTAAGCAGTTCTAAACATTTACTATAATGAGTCCATGTTTTTACATTGTTACACATTTGATTTTTCCATATAATTGGATTTTTATTAACGTCTATGAAATAACTCTATGATGGAGATGATGCTGACCATAATGAAATATTGTAATATCTTGTAGGAGTGGTTGAAGACCTATTCCCGTTGTCGTTACGGCAAAGCAGATCCTTATGTTGATGCAGCTTGGAATATTCTTTATCATACAATTTACAATTGCACTGATGGCATTGCGGTACGTCAAGTTGAGACATAATGTTCAGAAAAGAAAATTGTTTTGTATAATTATAAGAAATAACTTTGAACATTCTAAAAACGCTTTAAAAATATTTTTAGCAAGATAACTTAATTAATGTTTTTCCCAATGTCATCCAAACACATTATGAGTAGATTCTGCTGTTTTTTAAATTATGGAAATAGGTAGCATTGCCTAAAAGTGCCATCAAAATTATGTAATTTTTTAGACCGCTACTATTTCTAATTCAAGAGAATCAATTGGTTAACACACGATGAATGTACCCTCCAATTTTTGTCTTTACTGGATGCGTTTCATTTGGTGATTATTGCTTGAAGATTTATTATAAGCGAGAAATGCCCAACTGCAGAATTGAGTTTTATGAAATTATTGTGTTCTTTTTTCTGCTGGCTATTTACTGATCCATTCCTTTAATTTTTTTTCCAGAACCATAATACTGATTTCATTGTCAAACTGCCTGATTGGGATCCATCTTCAACTTTTGATCTGAAAAAGCCGCCACATCTATGGTATTCCACTCAGGAGGTTATCAATGCCTTGCAGCTACTTGTTAATGTAGACGATAATCTCGTCCACAGCGCTACATATAGGTAAGATGGCACATTTTCATATGCATATGGTCGAGTCTTAAGGATGAGGAGTTGGTATGTTTTACAATACAGTTCTAGTCAACCACTTCACAAGTTTCGGATAAGTTTCTAAGCAACATGTTCATAGAGAAGCGTATCATAATTGAGCCTCATTCTGAAGATATGATCAGTTTAGTTTACTATATTGTTGCTTGTAATTGAACAGATATGACTTGGTTGACTTAACACGGCAAGTGCTAGGGAAACTGGCAAATGAAGAATATTTTAAGGCTGTAACTGCTTTCCGACGCCAGAATGTGAAGGCTCAAAATCTTCACAGCAAGAGGTTTATTCAATTAATTAGAGATATTGACAGACTACTAGCTTCTAATTCAAACTTTCTGCTCGGAACATGGCTTGAAAGTGCAAAGAAGTTGGCAACAAATCCAGCTGAGATGAAGCAGGTTAGGAATTGCCTCTTTCTAATGGCTGAAACTTACAGCATACTGCTACTCTTTTCTTATCAACCTTTCCATTTGCTAACCTTTGTTTTAAAAATTATGCTTACTTCCCTTCATTTTATTATATTTGCTAAGACAGGTAAATTCTTAGCAAATTTTGAAAACAAAAAAGAATCTCTTTTAAATTTGGCCTACATATTCAAAACATTTTTTAAAAAGTAGACACAAAGCTAAAACACGGAAGTGGAAGTAACATTTGTAATCTAAAAATCCAAAAATGACCATATCGACTTTTTTTCTGCATTCTATTTGACAAGATCTCCTTTTTTTTTTTCTAATTTAATCTTATTTATGAATTTGTTACTGTTTTCTATTCTCTCTCTCTGTATATATATATCGGTTGTCATTCTACAGCATTTCTTTTCTTGGTCAAATTTATTTAACCTTTTGAAAGCTCTTTCGATAGTGAAACTCTAATGTTGGATTGGTACTTTATTAAAGGCAACATTTTCTTATTGTTGCAATAGCATGTATTGTTTTCCATTTTATAAGTTGGTTAAGAAAAGCAAGCTCCAAATTTTCTATCCTTGGTTCAGTATGAATGGAATGCAAGAACACAAGTAACTATGTGGTATGATAACACAAAAGTCAATCAGAGCAAACTTCATGATTATGGTAAATATTACATTTCAATCCTACTATTACATGTTATTCTCCCTATTTTCCCTATTTCAAATTAACATGTTTTGTGCTTCTTATCAGCAAATAAGTACTGGAGTGGGCTACTGGAAGGTTACTATCTCCCAAGAGCTTTGACCTACTTTTATTACCTATCAAAAAGCTTGAGAAAAAATGAGAGCTTCCATTTGGAAGACTGGAGAAGAGAATGGATACTGTTTTCAAACAAATGGCAAGCTGCTTCAGAGCTTTACCCAGTTAAAGCTGAAGGAAATGCAGTTGCTATTTCTAAAGCCTTGTATGAAAAGTACTTTGATTGAAACAATTTATCAATATTCTACCAAAAGCAAACATGGTATGACCATTTCAATTCTTAGTTTTTTTCCTCTTTCCAATATCAAAGATTATTGATGGTTCCCTGCCAGTTGTTTCTGTTTTGCAATGAGACCCCTTTATGTAGTCTAATGTTCCGTCTCTGTTTCCAATAATCTGTCATAATATCATTAGTCCATGTCAAAGATGATTCTTTCTCTAATTTTTGAATCTTCATAGCTCTCAAGTATTTTTCATCATGTAAGTATCTATTTTCGGCAAATTGAAAGGAAAACAATATACAACACTTGGGTATTTCCTTTGAACTACCTCTACAAAAATTTGAATGTGAAAAAAGAATTTAACCCAAAAAAGAAAAACTTGAGGAAATGAAATGGCTGCAAATTGCACTATCATTTATACATTCAGATTTCGAGTATTTTCAATTCTTATACCAGCTCTTTCAGTAGCGGGTCGCCTGCAGCCATAAGTCTCATAAGCTCAGCAAATTCCACTTCATTGGAAACCCGCCATGGATGAACAGCAGGAACTTCAGCAGCATACAAGTTTGTAACATTACTCAACAGTTCCTCTGCTGGTATATTCTTATAAACCATTCTACTGAAAATGTCGTCGAAATTTAGGGGTGAATCCATTGCCATGAAGAACATTGCCACAGCTACTCTGTAATCAATCTTGTAGTTACCAACAAGAGCTACAAGATCCGTGAAGTCTCCCACAAACATCCGAGGTATGTAAAACACTTCACTGTTGCAAATTGTGAGTCCTTGCTCGGTTGGGTTACTTTCCTTATAGTTGACTTGAAAATGAACAGGCATTGTGCTCACTACCTTCTTCACCCAGTCTGCTTGTTTAGCAAACAAGACAGAATCATCATTGACTCTGGTCCAAGATTGAGGGACCTGTGAGAAAGAGAAACAATTATATAACTCTTCAACTCTTCTACAAAGCAAGAGAGATACAACTGAGACCTGCATCATACCTTGTAAGTGATCCAAAGTTTATCTTTATCTGCTTGCAGTAAATTCCAATAGTTGAGAATGGTGTTATCTTGGAGGAACAAGAATCCTTCTGCATTAGGAAATCTTTCAAATACCATGGGCAGGTACCTACAAAAAGAGAATTAATTTTAATTCTTGAATTTATCATTCATGAACTTTTCTAAATAAATATTTAGTCATTCATTTTAATTAAGAATCCTTTCTTTTTAATCTGTTATTAAACTAAACCTGACTAAAAAAGAGTATACAGACGTTAAACATATTATAGGCAAAATGACCAATACCCCGTTTTTCCTTAATTATTTGAATCTATTTGGTGTATAAACATCATATCACTATTTTTTTTATGTATTTATATCAGTTTTTAAATATATTAGTGCAACTTTTATTCATCTTATTTTGAAATTTGTGTTATCAAAAATAATTCTATAAACTTACCACAAATATTAAATAGTTTTACTCTTAAAAGTGGTACTTTACATCTATATTTTGACTAAATAAATATACTAGTTTGTAACTAAATTACGAAAGAAAAGGCTCTTGTACATGAACTTCAAATTCCTTTTGCAAAACATTATTAGATTAACATTTAGAGCTCTATGTTTTAGAGCCTTATATGATTGAAACAATTATTTAAAAATTAAAATGAACAATTTTTTTTTTAAGAATCAAAATGAACAATTTTTTTTTAAGAATCAAAATGAATAAACTGTTACAAATTTGAAAATGTAGAGACTTTTTTTAGGCATTGGGACCAAATTCTTATTAAACTAAAATCCAAGAACTAAATTTCTATTTGGTTATTTTTTAAATAAAGTAAAATAAATCAAAACGTTTATAAAATACGGCAAAAAATTTAGTTAGATACTGCAGGAGATTAAGATAGACTACTATTTGTTTCTATTTGTATCATAATAAACACATATAGTAGTCTATTTTGGACTTCCGATGTTTTTGTTATATTGGTAAGTATTTTAATAATTTTTTTATTTAAAATAATTTCCCTTATTATTATCAATTTATAAAAGTTCAAAGAAACAAACATATTTTTCAACCCAAAAAAACATCAAAAACCGTGATCACCAAGTCAAAGTTTAAAAAAAAATGATAAAAATTGGAAACTACTTACTTGTATATGAACTCCAAAGAAATTAAGAAATCACTAAAAAAAAAAAATTAAATCAAGAAGAATTTTCGACATAATTTTTCGTGTTGGAAATTACTTACTTGTATATAAACTCCAAGGAAGCTTCCTCCACTCCCAAATCTTCCCTACCATGTTCTGCCACAACCACCACAGTTTTGAAAATCCTTCCATAAAGCAATTTCCATTTCATGGCAGTTCTCTCCACATCTCCATTTTCAACAAACAAAACCATCACCACATTACCAAATTTCTTCCTCCATCTAATCAACTTCCCTATCTCAAAGTTCACAGTCTCAGATTCTTCCACCCCAAGATGAAAACCAGGCAATTTTTTAGGAACAAAACTCCTTCCATCACCAATCCTTCTTTTCCTCTGTTTCTTCATTTCAAATCCCTTCATTCTTGGTTGAATATACCCAACAGAAATCAAATCTTGAAGCCAAGCTCCAATCAGTTTCACATCGTTCTCCTTCCAAAACCCTTCCTCTCCCATTGAATTACTCAATTCCATTACCTTCTCAAAGAACGTGGCTTTGTTTGATGTCCATGAACTCAGGAACTTCACCAATCTCCCTACATTCACATGCAAATCTTTCTCTTCTGAAAATGGATATCCTTCATTGTCATCATATCTAAACATCGTCGGTGGATAAACCGCTACGAAACCTCCTAATTCCCATAAAAGTCTTTGTGCCCAATAACCCCTCAATATATCACAAGCCATTGTACTAACAGAAACAGGAAGCATAAGAGCCCACAATGCTGAATTATGAAACAAAGTATTGAAAGAGTTTAATGGTACCATCACCCCGTGAGGTATGGCGACTTTCGGTGCGTGGTCATCGAATCTTATGTCGAATGCCTGGGAACTTGTCTTTCGAGTGAAGTAAAACACCGAATCTACATCTGGTAAACCATTGGATATGCCTTGTTGAATGAACTGCATTCCTCCAAATACTTGGTTGTAATGTTCTTCATACAAAACATCTCCTACACTCTCCAATGGCAGCCCTCTAGGCCAAACCGATCGCTGTCCGAAATGAATATATGGATTCACGACGGTTTTATTCGGGTTCTCAAAATCAAACTCCAAGATTCTCTCCTGCAGTGTGTCTACATTGGACAATTTCAAATCAAAATGCTTCCCAAGATCCCCATCAATCACTTCACCCCGATCATCTGCATCGAATATCATTTTCGCGCCATGTTGGATAGCGAAAAGATAACCAACAGTCTTTCTAGCATAAGAATCATAAGAAAGAAAATCCACAACTCTAAATCCTAAGCTAGATTGTTCCTCTAGAGACAGGTATATAACTCCCTTAAGACTCCAATCGGATGGAGTTCTAGAATTCCCCACAGCTAGTACCTGCCATCCTCTGGTTTTCGCAAGCTTTCGAAGCGAATCAGAAGGATAACTCGAAACAGAAACAACAATCCACCGATCAGAGCTAAAAGAAGCGTAACTTGAGGATTTATCGACAAGGGGATGAATCGAATCGAAATTGATTTTGGGCAAATGGGTGAGTTGAGAGGGTTTAGGGCGAGAGTTGAAGCAGAGAAATGCAGCAGAATCGGGAGCTCCTCGGAGGAAGAAGAAGGAAGCGATTGTGAGGGTAAGGAAGAAAAGGGTAGCGAGTTTGAAGAGATTGAGAGAGACCCATTTGGAGAAATCGAAGGGTTTGGATTCAGGGAAGGGTTTAGCGAGTGGGATTTGATGGGGTTTTGGGTTTTGACGATCTTGAACCAACATGGTAAGTACTAAAGTACTCAGGTTTTGAGCTCTGAGGAGTGAGTTTTGAACTGAGAGAGCCAAAATAGAAAGCTCAAAATGGCTGAAATGGGGAAGAAAACAAAAACATAGAGAGTGATCTTTGTGCGTTTCTTTCTTTCATCACAGAGCTCCAGCCGACAGTGGCCAACTGATAATGCAGACATATTTGGATCATTGATGGGTTCTTTTTTCTTTTTTTAATTAAAAAGAAATTAGTTTCTTTGAAAGGAACAGAAAATGAAACAGATGAAGGATGAGGATGAAGGATGTTGAGGGGCAAATGGAAATAATTGAAAAAGTGAGTGAGGATTTGCGATTTGGACAGCCGCCCTTACCGACAGAGAGAGAAACTCTCGTACTCTTGTTTTACTCATCATCTCATTTCCTTTCCTTTCCTCCACACACTTCACATACTTCTTCAACTTCCTACTATTAAATTCATATATAATATATAATTGTAAAGCCAACCAGGCCATTCTTACCAGCTACGACAACTATTTAGTCTCAACTTTATTCTTTATTTGATTTGGTTTATCAAATTACTTAGACACCTTTTCAGGGAATATTAAGGACGGAAAATCATTATGGACTTGATGACAGATGACGTAACATCTAAGTTTAAGAGGGTTAAAATATACCTGAAAAAACTTAGCTTGATGAGAGCGATCTTAAGGTATAAAAGAATAAATGAAAAAGACTTAAAATAATGAAAAATCACTGTCTATACCAACAAAATGCAACATTTTTTTCAACAACTCAACATAAGGACCCCAAAGTTCAAGTGTATTTTATGTTATGAGACTTATTACTATGAATTTTAAGAAGCATATGAGTTAAAACAAAGCATACTTAAAAGTTCTATATTGAGCCATTAAATACCAAATCGCAGCATACTAAAAAGTCCTAAATGCCAAATCAAGAATTAATTAACCATTTCACAATAAGTAATAGTATAATACAACTTATTATGAAAGAGTTGAATACAAATATGATTTAGGACACATGATGTGCATGGTCCATAACTAATCTAACCCAACCCTTATAATTTTAATCGGTTGGGGTCGACCCAAATACGAACCCATAGAAATGGTTTAGAATGAAAGTAACCAAACAAAAATTTAGACAAATAATGAAACATTAAGCAATGTTGTTGATTGAAGGGAGTATCAAAAGTGTAAACACCGTTAAAAAGTGATAGATCAACTTCTTTCTTGTATTAGAAGATCAGTAACAATTCAATTAGAATATCCAATATATTTCCCCCCACCAATTCCTCTAAGAACCTTTTTCATCAACAAATTAATTTCTAGAACTAAAGTCCCAGATTAATAGTGAACCCTTCCAACAATTAGACAAAGTGGGCTGACCTTGATTTCTATGAACATCCTCATCTCTTTTAACTTTATTTTTATTTTCTTTACTATATCTCCCTGCATCCTGCTTCCGTTTACATTCATGCGTTCTTCTTCATTGATGTTGTCGGATCTCGAATCGAGTTCGGAATCGAATTCATCTTCTCATCATCCCTTTCACCCACTCCCACTTTGCTTTCTTCATCATCTTTCAAATTAGATCTATGTTCATCAGCATGTCGTCCATGTAGTCATAAAATCGCTTCTTGGATACCGAGCTTGCCGTTAAGGTACAATTGTGTTGGAAGATCACATTTGTGAAGGCCTGAGACAGCCTCTGTTTGTGACAAAGACAATGATCCTGTTAGAGCTAATAAGGGTTCTAACAAGAATGATTGGCCATCACTTTTTCTCTCCTTATCTTTCCTCATTTCTTCCAACAAAGCATTGCTTGTGTCTATGCCTGTTTACATTGGTCAATAAAAGAGATTATCATCGGAAGAACCTATGCTCGAAACATGTAATAAAGTTTCCAATAAAAACAAATTAAACAAGTTAATTAGTAGGTGTTTCACAAACCTGCAAGATATCCACCATGTACATAGCCATTAAATCTTTCGCTTGTGTGTTCCCCAGTGAAGTAGATGCGTCCAATGGGTTCCTGGAAACGACACACCCATAAAGGTTAGATATTTCGTCAAAACAATCTAACATAGAATTTGTGTTTCTAGCATAATTCAGACCTAGTTGACACAAGAGGTTATGGTTCGTTTGAATTTACTTACTAAGTTCTTAAAAACACTTTTTTCATACTTAGAAATAGTAATGGCTTAGAAAGTCAATCTAAATACACCCAGATTTAAACTTACTAACAAAGTAAAACTAACAAGTTTTACTACTCTGAACACACTACATTAATTTGTCACATATTCGAGTTCTGTCCATCTATGCTTATTTAAGGAAATATGTTAGTTGTGTGTGCTTGAAACAGTTTGGTGGTGGAAGCGGCTCTATTCACAGGCTTCTACATCAACAGCAAGTATTTCTAATTTCGAAGTGATCAGAGATCAATCAATCATGCAGTGAGTTACACGTTAAAACTTGCACATAGTGAAATAGGCAATGAACCTTAATGTTTTGAACAACTTGGCAATCGGAGATGATGGGGTAGTTACTGTAGCTACCACGTTGAAACCTGTTACTCCACCAGCGAGGAACGAGTATGTCAGTAGCATCAGGGATATCTGGTCCAAACATATCCCTAAGCACTTCCATGGATTCTTTCATTGTCTCTTCATCAGATTGAGCTTCGACTCTTTTTGATTCTCCATTCGTAACTGTCACCACCAGGATATTGGACCCAGGATAGGCGTTCTCCATGTTCTGATGTTATCATAAGATAGTCAGTTTCACAGTAGTTTGATTTAATATCCATAGCATGTCATAGTAGAATGATCAAGTAGCAAATGCCATAACATTGTCAGATTGGAGATACACAATACGTACTCCGCCAATCAAACAAATTGATATCCTTATACTATTATAGTTCCATCATTCAAGATTTAGTGTTCGTGGACAGATATTGACAGCTGCAATAGCTGACAACTGTATCAACAATAAAATGGAATAGAAAATCAACCATAAAAGAGACTGTCATAGTTTTATCTTCGAGAAACTTAAGCACTGTAAAAAATGTTGCATCCTAGTACAGGTCGATAAAGTCGAATAATGAAGGTATTCTCAATCACCCATTAAAACAAGATAATCATAATAATCAACTGTTCAAGAATTACTCGTATTGAATCATCTACAATAAAGATAGTAATAAATGCCTTTATCTGACGAGTTAATCTGAGCTTATTATAGCTCTTAATATAAAATAATATGATATAAATTATATTATCCCATATTGTATTTTAATGTGTAGATTTGTGATTTGAGAAAAGTATTTTAAAATTTTGAATTCACATACTAAATATAGATAGTTGACAACCCAAAATTAAATCAATCTAACTAAAGGGTCCAACGCGATGACATCCGTATTCTGAAAACCAATACAGTACTACAAAACAAATATACAAGATGATATGCAATCCAATGATTAAGAATTAAAAAAATACGAGAGTTGATAGGTTGCATGTGACCCACGTGCACCTGATGCACGGCTCATTATGAAAGTACTTCCAACCGTATAATAAGTTAATAATGATACGAGTAAACTAATATAAAAAAAACCAAACATATTAAAAAATATCGATGCAGAGCACATAGGTCACACGGCTACTACTAGTTCAACCTAAGACCTGGCTGGCTATCCCCGTGGGCTAATATTTGCAAGCATCCAATTTTTCTAGCTAAGAAGGCTTTTGTTTATTCACTTCATTTTTTGGATATGTAGTGGCGATGAGATAAGTGTTAGCTGGCAACAACAACGAGATTTAGCAAATATATATATTTAACGAACCTGCCAAAACGTGTAATAGCCCCTTCTTTCATGGGCGTAAATAAAGAATTCTTTTCCGGGTCCGCACGGCCAGAACTTATATGGGAACTTGAGGAAAATCTTTGTATACACCATCACGTCACATTTCTCTATGGCCTCTGTTTTCCACCTCTGTTTCATTAGATTTTAAACCATAATGTTTAGTTAATAATACTAAACACCACAGCAATATAGAAATAAAACATTACAAGGAGTATCAGCACACAGAAACAGAGGGCCAATGGTTCAGTCACAAGTGGGTAATTAACCAAGAAATATTTTAAGTATATGATAAAGACTTATGGGTTTAATGCATATGCGCATATTGTACTCTATAGAAAAAGAGGTAAAAGTGTAAATAAAAAACCGATCACTTGTAGATTGTCTACACACGCACAGAGGATATGCGTCACAAAATGCAAAACTGGGGAGATGATGCATGGGAATCGCACATAGACACATTGGGAATCCGATTCTTACGTCATGAGTCAGTAGGAGGCCTTGCCATTCCATAAATTCTGACCCACTAAATGAAAATTAAATAATGGACCAGGCCCTTTAGAGATGTATATCAAGAGAAGTCAAGTCAGAACGAAAATCCCACCACCTCACAGGACGGACAGAGCCCGAGAGATATTTATTGTGTTATGAATATTGAAAGGTCAAGATTCTCTCCCACCCATCTTAGGTCTCTCAATAGAGGTTCACAAATCAAGAGGCAACAGATACGACACGTCGTCATAAATTATAGGGGGCATTCTTGGTCTTGGTGGGGTCGAAAGTCAGAGAGTGATTAGTAAGTAGTATAGTCACAAACAACATGGAATAAATAAAAGAAGAAAACGTACGGGTAAAGGTGGAGTGAAAGAAATGAGGTCGCTTTGGAGTACACCAATGCTAACGGACAAAACCACATAATTGGCTTCATAGATACATCCATCCTCCGCTGTTACAGTAACCCCGTTTCTCGAGTGTTGTATTTCCCGAACAACCTGCATAAAATGATGCATAAAATTTGTCATGAAGAACAGAAACAGATAAAAAATTTGACACAGCAGTCAACTCCCACCCAGAACCAGAACCAATTTTTTTATTTGGGAAAGATTACGGGGAATCTTTGCTCATTCAATGACTCATCACAACCCATTTATAGCTGCTATCCAAAAATCACAGTGATTACTAGTGAGGCAGGACGATGATACAGGGGAAGCTTCCCACATTTACTGCAATTCGCATCAGATTCGTTGGGCAATAAAGGGAACCAAAACAACAGCCCCATTAAATGTAGATATTGACTAGACTCCCCACTTTCATGTTTTTATTTGAGTTGATTTGACATCTCACCCCATGGGTTATTGTTTATGGTCATAAAAACCACTGTGCAACCAAATGCAAATTGATATTCAGTGACCCTACTAATTTAATAATGGTAAAAATGTTTTCAAAACGTTGCATATTGTCATTACAATTCTGTCAAATATTATTCAAGCAAGGACATTGCTGGCAAGTCAAAGTTTTGCTATTCAAGTAGGGGGAACGCTATCAAAACTTACTGCTCATTGTTGGGTGTAGGGGTAAATAAAAAATTTTAGAACCCCAATTAACAGAAGCATTCAACGGATGGATTCTAGTTTCGGAAACTACTTCAAAGTTGAAGAACAATTAGAGAAGAAAAAAGAGAAAGGGGGGAAGGGCAAAGTTTTTTAGTGTCAATTTCATTGTAAAGAAACCAAAATTAGAACTCCTATTCAAATCATCTGTAGCAGGTCTATTCAGCGTTGGGATTCAAATGATGTCTACAGGAAATCATCTAGCGACAAACTATGAAAACGATATCGTGATCATATGACACGGATGGATGCCACTAATTTCAACCAATATCTTAAATAAATATTTAAGCAGCCAAAATAAATATATGGTAAAAGCTCACAAATCCCAAGACCGATTTTTCTCATTAGCCAGGTATCCAAAGCAGATCATAAAGTTTCTTTCAGCCGCTAAAAGAGTTAAAGCAAAAGCGAAATTATCAAGTTGACCACCACCTACACTAACACACAGCTTCTAATATAAACTGGCAAATGACAATAGTAATAATATAATATGAATTGGAAATTGCTTTCAGAAACGTCATTATCTGCAAACTCCCAAAAGTGGGTCAATCATCAATCTCAACGACAAATAAGAATAGCACATGCAAACAAAAGAGATACCCAGGGATTTCGATCCTAGACTTTTTCTGTTTCTTTTACTGTATTTTGATCAAAGCCCATATCCGTCCTTTTGTTTCATCATATGATTGGGTAATCAACAACAGAACAGACAAAATTTTCATTTAAAAACATATAATTAGCTAAAAAGTCAATATTTAAAAAGGAAAACAAATATATTTTTTCTTTTTTTCTTCTCACCTTGTTGAGTTTTAGACGACTGTCCAAGATTTTTCCTTCTGAGGTAAAAAGAAAGTCTTCAGCCATTTTGTATAGCAAACATTCATACCCTCTTTCATCTGCAACCAAAAATTCCCTCTCTCCAAAATCCAAATACGTCGATATAGGCTCAACCTCTTCAAAAAAGAAAAAACCCAGTTCCCAATTCAAAACTCACATACAGTATCAGAATAAGAAACAAGAACAAGAATCGGACAGCAATATGACCTGGCATCTCAAAATCATGGAGTATAAAGTCGATAGCGAGTTCCATGGGAGTCTTTGGCGTACTGTAAACAAAAGAAAGAAGAGATAACATGAAAATATGCTTAGAGAATGTTAATTAACTTAATGCCATATATAATTCTTCTTTTTGAGATGCTCATAAAACGAACAATAGACTTTTTGAAAAATTTTACCAAAGTGGCTCTGATACAATGGATAAATCATCAGCATCCTCCCCTTGGTTCCTCAGCTTCTGAATCGCCGAGTCCACCGCCTTCTTGTACGAGTCGGCCGCAACTCCACTCGGAAAAATCTTCCCACTGCAAACTCATTGATTCAAGAACCTAGACTCACTTCAAATTGACCGAGAAAAGAAAAGGCGAAACACAAAAAACGAGGAAAAAATGGACAAACAAAGGTTCAAATTCCATCTCTAAACCATCAATACATTGTTCAATACCACTAAAAAACAATGTCTCGACTCTCGAGCAATAATAGCGGAGGATTAAAAGAAACCATCCGAAACATAAAAGAGATTGGGCTAAACACGAAAATAACATCAATCAAGATCAGGAATCCAAACCTTCGATCATAGATATTGTAGCGAGCATTGCTGTAATCAGAGAAGCAAGTACGGAGACTAGATTTGAGAGCAAGTTCCCAAACCGGATTCGGCTCTTTACCACCGACTCCAACAATCCACCCCGCTCCAAGTTCCACCGATACACCTCCAAAATTCTCCTTACAAACTCTTCCTCCAATACGGTCAGAAGCCTCCAAAATCACAAAGTCATCTATTCCATTGTCCACCAAAACCTTCGCCGCCGACAAACCTTCCAATCAACAAATCAACCAAATCAAATCAAAGCAAAAAAAAAAAGAAAAAAAAAAGAGTACAATAAAGCGAGAGAGTCGGAAACGGAATGAATCAGTAACAGACAAAGGTATAAACAAACTATAAGAAGAGTCATAACTCACCGGAAACACCGGCGCCGATAACGATGACGGAGGAACGAGAAGGAGAATCCATTAGGGGAGGAATTGAAAGAAAGAGAGAAAAGGAAAATAGAAGAAGGTATTGAAAAAATGTTAACGAGAAATATTGAAGAAATATAGCGGGAGTCGGTTTATATAGTTTTTTTCAGGACTCCCCTCTCTGAGTTGGAGATTTATTCCCAATTCTATACTCCATTATTTAACGTTAAATATAGATTAAATTTGCGTTTAACCTAATAATTATCTTAAAAGATTCTGTTTAATCAATACTTTTAAATAGTTTACAAATCTTTTGATTTATAAATATATATGATAAGACACATTTTATAACAGTTTTTTAAAAAATTAAAATCTAATTTCGAAATATATTACAAAACAATAAAACATGAAATAGTGAAATCTATTATTTT
Organism: Cucumis hystrix; assembly: GCA_025688845.1. Taxonomy (NCBI): domain Eukaryota; kingdom Viridiplantae; phylum Streptophyta; class Magnoliopsida; order Cucurbitales; family Cucurbitaceae; genus Cucumis; species Cucumis hystrix. The sequence goes on from CM046883.1 coordinate 23,872,352, forward strand.
TAGATTTGCTAGAAATACAAAAATTTGAAAAAGGAAAAAATGGGGGATTTCAAGGTCATTTTCTTTTAACCCACTAGACTATGAATTGACATCTTACGCGGAATTAGGAACGGTAAGGGTATTTCTGTCATTTCATAATTTTTTCTTTTTTTTTTTATTTTGAAAAATAAAAGATAGATTCATTTATTTTAGGCCACATAAAAAATAAATAAAATTTTGTATTGATATTAAAAAACAAATCCTATAATTATTATTTAATCACTTCTCAAATGTTTTTTTCTTTTCTTTGTTTTCCTGAAATTTTTCAAAGATAGTCAATTAATTTGTAGCAAAATTGTAACCCAACTTGCCTACATAATTAATAGTTAAATATTAAGGGAGAAAGAAAACAAGGGTTTGTTTTTATGATAAATGTCGCTTTAAATTTTATTTTATGTGGTTCAAGAATTCCTATATTTTTGGACACTTTTTTTAAAAAAGAAAAAAAAAAAAAAAAAGACGTTGAAAGAAAATGATATACTTTAATATTATTCTCATCATTTATATATCAATTCAATTTGATACAAACATATTATACAGTTGAAAGTTGACTTTAATAAAACTAAAAAAAACGACTAAATATTGTAATTTAAATGGTTCAAAATAAAGAAAAATAACATATGCATATGCATTAGCAAAGGTGTTACTTTAATTGAACTACATAAAAGATTGTTTTCTTTTCACGTTGGAATTAATATAAAACTAAAGATATAGAAAGTGATATTTGTTAATTGTTGCTACTTGTTTAAGGCCATTATTCCAATTATTTAAGTGTGGGGGGCAATATCGGAAATTGAACAAGTCAAATAACATATAATAAATTTATAAACATTAGTTTAAGAGAAGTAATATTTTTATAATGTCAATCAATGGAGAAAAAATGATGGTTGTACTTGTACTATTGTACCCTGCATTCCTCCTTTTCTATATGCCAAACAAGTTGATATATATATAGAGAGAGAGAGACTTTTTTCTTTTCATATTGATTGAATTATTAAAAAAGTGTGCATTATATTTCTTAAATAGTTGTTAGTTGTTGCATGATATGCATGATAAATGCATGTAGATTTTGTTTGTACTCTTTGTTTTATTCAAACAATTTATATGTATGTATGTATACATGCTTTAAGTTAGTTAAAAAGGTTTCGTTTTTAAATTATATATTAATATTCATCTCTTAAGCAAGTAAACATTATTGTTCAATCGACACAAATTTTGTATTTCAATCTCTAGGACAGAGGTTCGATTTCTCAATCTAGATCAAACATCAAATTTTTAGGGAGCAAGATCATATTAATTACGGTTGAGTTAGGTTTACTTTGACCTATTTTAACTTAGTTTTGAATATCCATCTTTGGTAAATTTACTTAGTCATTAACATTTTAATTAGTTTAAATTAACATCGTTGATCAATTAACATAAACGCTTATGCTATTGATATATTGAGGTCAAATGTTTGAATCACTCGCTCCAAATAATAATTGAATCGCCGTACATGTATTTTAAGAAAACTTTTGTAAGGAATATTAATTAAAATGTATACTATAGCATTTTTGTTGTTGGTAATAAATCATATAGAGTATAGTGAATAGATGGATGGCATGGGGACGTGAAATATGGGAAGAAAATTAAGTAGAAGCAATTTATTGTCGCATTGTATAATAATTATATTGAATAAAAACAAGTCTTAAATTAGAGTGTTAATTAATCCTAATGAGAACAAGGTTAATCCGACGTGTAAGGATTAGCACCCATGATTAAGGGATAATTAAATAACGCTAAGCATTGTAAAATGGGGGGTTTTGGCATAAAATAAAGTACTAAAAGGTTAAAATATAATTTTAGGTATTAGGGCTTCACCTTTTACCATATTGTTTTAGATTAAAAAAGAAAAAGGTTGAAAAGTACTGGTTTTAATTTTAAAAATGCTATTTCTTTGAAAAATATGTATGCCTATTGAGTTACTCGAGGCTTTGGCTTTGATCCAGAGGTTAGAATATAATAATATGATTGTGCTTTTCTTATTCATTTTGTTAAGCATAAGGCTTTTGTTTTATATGAGTTGGCGGATTTTGTTGTTGAGATTGGGAGATAAGCCAAGTTGATCCATGTAGTCTCTTTTGCTTGACATTCGCGTAATGCAAATGGTGCTATCGCTTGGTCCATATTGTGATGTCGTATGATGATTATTAGGTTAATTGGTTTGTGCATTCTTTATATTGTTATAAACTCTTATTTTCGGTTGTGGATAGTTTAATTTGTTGAATGAATTGACTCTAAAAAAAATAGAAAAAAGGGTTATATTTTAAATTCTGAAATTTGAAAGAGTTATTATTGCCTTCATCATGAATGTTTAAAATATTTTAAAGAAAATGGCAGAAAAATCTCTGCTATATTGAATATGTTTTTCTTTTTCCCACTTATTGTCAATAATGGAATATATATTTTGACTCTATTATTTTTTTTTCTCAGACTACATTGAAAAATGTAAATAATAATATTGGAAGAATAAGTTCAATCTTTACTCTACTTAACAGTGGACCCTACCATATGCAACTTTCTTAAATAATTAAGGGCATTTTTGGTATTCCCTCTCTTTCTCAATTTCTTATACTATTATTGTATTTGAAATTTGTTATCTTCAAATTAAATAAAGTTTTGAGAGCTTAAATGTCATATAGGTATTTATTTTTTAAATTACATACTTGAGTACTTTTTTTCTTTTAAATTGATTGATATGTATTGAAGTATTGTTTTATAAGAATAGTCAAAAAGAGTAATTAGCTCTAACAAGACTAGAAGAAAAGGTGTACTAGTTGAAATGGAAAGGAGATGTGAAATGGAGAAAAAGGTATTGATGACCTATAAAATCAGACTAAAACATCAAGAAAATATACCTTTAAACTTCCTCTTTTGTTAAAATAAACACTTCTATATTTTTAAAGCTTTAATAATACATCATTTCAACACATGCTCCAAAAATCAAAAGATTCTTTAATCTTTTGAACATAAATTAGAACTTTGAATGATGTGGTTATCTAAAAGAAAATTGCATTAGATAAAAAGAAAAAAAAAATTGGACAACTCATAACACCTCTTTTTTTCATATTATAAATTTGGCAAATATAACTAATAATTGAGGATAATCAGATGTAATCAAATGATAATCTACTTTTAAATTTGTTATTCTTGTAATTTGAAAAATGTAGTAACATGCACTCTATTATCATAAACTTTTTTGTTTTGTAAACTCTCCTTATCTAAATTTTTAGATATAAAAAAATTTAATTTATTATGGATAGATCTTGTTACAAATCACATTGTAATTATTCTTTTTAAATAATTTTAACTCTTGTTCATAGTATAAAATTAAGAGACGTTTTCAAATATAATAAAATAAATTAAAATTTTGTAAACTATAGCAAAATTTTGTATTCTAATAAAAACTGATAACTTTCTATTACTGTCTATCAATGTCACTGGTAAGAGTATATAGTGTCTTAACAATATCTATTATTATAAAATTTTGTTATTTGTTTTAAATATTTTGACAAATTTATTATTTTTAACAATTATTTTAAAATTAATATTTGTTATAAAACAAAAACAAATAAGCTAAATAAGGAGAATGAAGCAACCAAAAAGAAAAAAATAAGAAATGGAGAAAGTATAGAACAATTGAACTCAATTGTGGTGTATCTTACAAATGCACCACATACCTCTATTTATAGAACATCTCGTGGTATATGTTACATTTAGAAGATGGAATAAAGGAAGAGTTATAGAAATATTGGTAACATTTTATAGGTTATAGATAGGTACGTAATTATATTTACAATAATATTGAAATAAACAAAAAAAAATGGATGAAATTAGGGATGTTAAAATAGAAAGTTATGTGAATTAGAATTGGATAGAGACTGTGAAATGGGGAAATAGAGAAAGGAAGGTTTTGGTGTGTGGGCGGTGATGTTGTAACGCAACGGTGTGGTCAACGTCAGAAGTTGTAAGCATTGAATCGGAGTGGGACCCAAAGGATCAAAGAGAGTGAGAAGAAATATTAAGAAAAAAGGGACCCGCAGCGCACGTGTCGAAGTAGAAACCACACGTGTGGGGAGAAGAAAGGGGGGGTAATGTGTGTCTGTGACGGTGGTCATTTTGACAGCTAGGTAACCGGCGGCCGATTGTTGGAAAGGAAAAAGGAAGAGGCAAAGGTCCACGTTGCCCCTGTTGTTTCTGCTTCCAAACACTCTGTCCCGCCAAACTATCCCTTCTGTTTTCCCACCTCATCTTTTTCATATTTTCCCTTTTTCCATTTTTGTATTTTATGCCTTTAAACGACTTTTCATTCCTTTTTTTTCTTTAATTTAATGAAGCTCTAAAATTATATAATTATTTACCAAAATATTAACATAATCAAACAGTTTGAAGTCAGCTATATTTTAAAAATATTTTAATTTTTTAAAAATATTTTAGATTTGTGTGGATCCAAAAATGAGTTGTAGAAGCACTATATAACAAACAAAAAAAAATAGATGCAGTAACAAAATTTGAACAAGTCTTTGAGGACGACAAAGTCACTATATCAGATGCAAAATTTAATAACAATAAAGTATTATTTAATATATATTATAATCTAACATTCAAAATTAATATTAAAATACAAAAATAGGGATGGGAAGGCACGTGCCACTAGCCCCTTAATAAATTCATCTTTAGCGTTTGTCCTTCTTTTTCATCATCTTTGTTGTGTAATTTTTCATTTCCATTTTATTTTTTATAAAATATAAAATATCTATTTTTTAATATTTTTTTTTCAAACGGTCATTGCCAAATATAAAAGATTATAAAAAAATCGAATATTGGATAGCCAAATTTAGATTATGTATAAAAGAAAATCTTTATAAAAAATTTAAACATATCAAATCTAAAGGATGGTTTATCAAATATATTATGAGATATTTTTTGTATTTTTCATTTGTAAGCATGTAGATTTTTTTTATACAATACAAATATTTTAAAGGTTTATTATATTTTTAAAAATCCCTAAATTTGAAGTGAAATTTAATATAATATGTCAAATTAAAGTTCAAAAGTCAGACCTTTTCTCAACTCCATGTATTTATGGTTATTCTCTATTATTTTGACTAATATTTAAACTCGCTTATGATAAAATAAAAAAGAAAAAGAAAATAAAAGGAAATTGTCAAAAAAAAATATACCTACACAATATTTACGTTTCATAACAAAAATTAAATACAATAAATTTTATATTTGTGTTAATTTGTGTTTCTATATTTGTTGTTGTTTTTTGAAAATTTATTTGTGTCGGGAAGTTGAGTTGTCAATAAGTTGATATGATTTGTTAATAAATTTTTAATATTTTTTTATATAGAGGTTAATTTTTAAATGTGGAGACTTCAAACAAAATACATAAATTTTTATATCTATCCTACATTTTGTTATATATTTTAGAATATTTTGTTTTATTTTTGTTATATTTAAAAATAACTCGTTAAATATTATATATTATAGTCATTTTAAAAAGCAAAATGTTGTAGTTGTGTTCTATTTTTCTTTTCTTTATTGTTCCTTTTGAAATATATATTATTGTAGTCATGTATTTTATTTCGAATTTTTGACTTCTCATATTTTATTTTGGATGAATTCATTTTTCTAACCCCAAGTCATCTTTTATAATATTTATTGAAATTTGAGGATAAAATAGAATATGATTGTTAGGAACTTCAATTAAATTTCAAATTTGGAAAATACATTTTATTTTTTCATTTATAAATTTAAAAGAGAAAAGCCATAAAACAAATTAACCTAAATGCCCTTCTTAATTTAAGAATTGAGAATTGGTTGTTTATCAGCATCAATTATAAATATCTGATTGGATATGGACTATGAACATATAATGACATAATTATAGATTAATAAATTAATAAATTAATTACTAACTATTATTATTGGAGGAGGTAAAAAAAGTGTTGATTGTTAAGCTATCTATTAATAAGCCATGTCAACCACATGTTTATAAAATGGAAAAGATATATGAAAATCTCATTTAAACAAGATCTTAGGTTAAATACGAGATCTAATCTATTTAAGTTATTAATTGACCTTTGACAAATGTGGCATCAATTTTAATCATAAGACAGTTATCTTTTCCGATTTAAAAAGCACAATACTTGACAACAACCAAACAACAATCAACAATTACACAAAAATCGATTATCTAAGTCAATATTTAAACCAGTAATTAATTAGTGTAACAAATAAATAAATTTTTAAAAATTAAACATATTCCAATCATTAAATATTCCTAAACCAAAATGTCAACTCTCAAACCTTGTATGGTTTAAACTCTAAACTCTAAACCTAAACTTAATCAATAACGTAGATTTTAAATTTTTTTAAAATAATTAGATGATTAAAAACATTTTAATTTGTAATTTATTCAAGTAGAAATTTTATCGAGTGTTATAGATTTGTTTTATTCCAAATGGCATCTTCAAACTATTTGAGTAAACAAACAATAAAGATTAGTTCTTTATAATTAAATTACAAAAACTTTTATTTTTCTTTTTTGTTTTTAAATCTTATTGTTATTGATTAATAATAATTATATATTTGTTGGTTGTTATAATTTTTGGTTATCTGTCCAAAAAGTAATAACTACATTAAAATGTAAAAGCATATATTATAAAATATAAATTAACAAATAATACCGTACGCGTTGGTATTAGTGGATGGGTTAGATTTTAAATAATGAATCCATTAGTTAAAGTATAGGGAAAATGTAAGTCAACCCATTGTAGTAGATCAATCGTGGGTCGTTGTACCCCTTTTCTGATTTATTACTTTTTTATTTTTATTATTATTAATAAACTTCCATTTCTTCTTTTTTATTTTGATGACACATTGTGATGGTTAATTTTTTTTAATTCAACGTATATATATGTAACTTGAAATATTCACGGCAACTTAATATAATAGATTGCAATTTTGACGTCATAATTTATAATAAATTAGGAAATGATTATTTTAAAAAAGATATAGCAAGCAATTTATTTTGCTTTCCTTTATTTTTTTTTTTAAGACAAAATTAGTCACTAAAAAGAGGAAAAGAAAGAGATGTGATAAGTGATCCCATAACGAAACGTGGCAATGAAATGTTACAGGAAGGTGACGCGTGGCACTTGCCTTGCTGTAGGTTTGGATGACTACTTGGGGTCCACGCAGACAAATTTATGGGCATTTATATCTTTTAAACTTTTTTTTTCATAATAATAAAATTATTGCTTTCAAATATATCCAACGAAACAAAAATATTTAATAATATGACAATTCATTATATATCCTATATATAGACTATCATCTAGATCTACTATAATATAGTTTTATAGTCTTTATTCTATACACATTGAATTTTTAATATTTTTCTAATTTTCTCATAAAGCAAGGTTAAAATATTTAAGTGTATATTTTATTGTTTAAAAAACCCAATAGCATAAAAAGCAACTCAATATGTGCCTAATAACTTTTTTTCCATATAAAAAAATTTGAAGCTGAGATTTTTTGGTTTTCAAGTATATATATGTGTAGGTTATACTCTTATTTGCTTCTTCATATTAATTAATAAGATATAAAAATACATGTTTTAAAATTTATTAATTATTTAGTTTTAGAAGAGAAATTGTCAAAACCGCAAAATATTTACAACTATAAAAAAAATTCAGTGGTGATTTTTTTTTTTCTTTAGTGTCTATGAAGTGTGAATAATTTTTTTATTCCTACTTTTTAAAAGCCCTAGTTCGAATGTATTCATTTTTATCTGACTTTAAGGTTTTCTAAAATAATATATATTATATTATATATGCAAGTTTAGGTTCTACTCGACATACTTGTTAAAGTTTTAGTTAATTTAAAATATTGGTATGTTTTCAAGTACTAGAGGTCTCGGTTTTAAATCTCCTCAAATTTTATTTAATACTATCTATTTGAATGAAAAAAAATCTAAAACTAATTTTTTTTTTTCAAAATTTATTTTGATATAGTCAAGGATCTTGATTTTAAAAAACATTTTTCAAAAAACACATTTTTTTTATTTAAATGCTTTAAATTAAATTGATTTGGAATAAAATTTAACATTCTATAGCTTAATTTTTTTAAAATTAAACACTAGAAAATTTACTTAACACACATCTTAAATAGAGTTTATTTGATGAAAATAAATTATGCAACGATAGGATGAAGATCAAAGGTATAATTTTCATATATTTTCCAAAAAAATAACATGGACAATATTAGTAGTCTTCACATCAATAATCCGAGTCCCTTACTTCCAATAATTCCAAAGAAAGTTACTTTCTTTTATTACCTTTAGGTTTGTTCTATTCTTATTTTAAAAAATTTATCGTATCTAATTTTAGTTCATACTTTTTTAAAAACCAATCTTTTGGATACATATATTTATGAATTAAAATAGAACTAAAATGAGATTTAAATCTATATTTCTATTAAAATATGATGTAAAGAATAAGTAATTCAGCGTTGCATGCATTCAATCAACTTCGTTAATGATACCAAAGCTTGAATTCTTAAAACAATTTATTATAATCATTTGTTCCATATTCTCTAATAAAATTAAGTTGAATCCAAATAATATCCTTTTCCATGTGACGGTGATTTATTTAAAAAAAAAACGATGGAAATTTAGAGTCGTAAAGAAATAAAATTAAGATTCTTCGTTTTATTAATACAAACTAAATTAAATAATCTGTTGGTCATAATGATTCGGTTTTAGTTTATAATAATTGTATCAAACATGACTTTAAAAAAAATATATCTATTCGATTACACCTTTGTAATTTTTTGTTTTTTAAAATTAAACTTTTTAGTTTTTACCTTCCAATTTTTTATTTTTTTTGTTATCTACTTTTCACCTATAATTCAAGAAAACAAGTGCAATTTTGAAAAATACAAAAAATAATTTTAAGAAAAAACTTGTTTGTTGTTTTTTAAATTTAACTACGAATTAAGTCGTTATAATTATAAAAAATTAAATCATTACTAGAAACGTAGAGAAAATAGGTTTGATTTTAAAAAATAAAAGTAAAAACCAAAATGTTATCCAACGAATCTAAATAATTTAAATATGGTTTGATAGATAAGATATTAATTAATTATAAAAAAATAATTACAAAGATTAAATGGATTTTTTTAAAATAGAAAAATGTGAAACTATTTACCTTCCATAAAACAAAACCATTAAGAGACAAAAATTATTACACTAATTTTTCTATGAAATGTAAATATTTTGTTAAATGTTTGATAATTTTTTCAATTTTTTTAAAATTAATAATTTGGATGTATTTTAGGAGATGGAAAAGAAAAAAGAATGACAATTTAGGAAAGGAAAGAAATAGTTAAAATAAAAATAAAAATGGATAATGGATAATATTTATTTTGAGTACAAAATGGATTGTATTTAAAGTTTGGAATTTTCTTATCATTCTTCTCCTCTATCTTTTTGGGAGAATATAAAAGACAATAGATTTATGGGTGTTGCTTCAAAATTGAGCAAAATGACAATGATATTTACATTTATGGAATTATGTATTTTTTATTTCTTTCTTGTTTTGTACCCTTTTTTCTTTTCCTTAAAATATTATTCAAATTCTATTACATTTTGGAAGTTTCTAAGATAGGTATCAAAAATTGACTCAATCCTATCACTAATTTTTCTTTTTATCAATTTCTCCCTTTTGTTCTTTTCCTTATAACCATTTTCTCTTTGCCCATTTCGGTACAACCTGGATTTTCCTCTTCGGTAAATATCATATCAATTCTTAAATTAAAAGTTTTACTTTCACTTTCACATATTATCGAAAAAATTCCAAATGTAAAAATTTGAAACACTATATTATTGTTTGAATTGTAAAAATGTGAATAAACTAAGAAAACTTTGTTTGTTCATATTCTAAGAACGTTATTTTATTTCTACTTTGTTTGATTTGTGATACTTGTTTTTCTAATTAAAACTTTCAAACATCATATACATATAAAGTACACATTATTTAACTTTACCTTACTTTTAAGTTACTCTATGATACCAATTAAGAAAAATTTGTGTTCATCTAAACTTTAGAATTTTTTTATATCATTAACCCAATATAGCAAAGTTTATACTAATTATCTATAAACTAACTCAAATCTAGTCATAAAATTAAACACGTAAAACAACATATACTCAATATCGAACGTTGTCTACGTAACACCCACGATGAATTTAAAAATTCATAAATCTATTGACAATAATTTTGCCCAAATACAAAACTAAAATCTTATGTTTAAGCTTGACCCACTTGATTAGAATATATACATGTAGAAATGGTTTTTTTTCACCCTCATTATCATGAGAAAAAAATAGTGTGGATTATTTATTTATGTATTGTTTTTGTTGTTTATTTATTTATTTATTTAGGGGTTAATAATTGTAAAAGTGGGGTTGAAATGACAAGGGGATAAAGCAAAGGCTATAATTAAAGAAAGAGAAAGGCCTAAAGGAAAATTATGTTTCCTTACCAAAGTAGGGAGCAAAATCTTATGGATAGCGATGGAGCTTTCTCAAGATTTTATCCAATTTGTCTTTTTTTAAATATTATTAATTAAATTATAAGATTACCTAATAAATATTTCATAATGAATAATTCAATTCCATTTTTATATATTAAGAAGAAGAAAAAAACCCTTTGTTTTTTAATCAAATTTTAAATTCACTCTCTCTCTTTGACAAATTAATTTAACTTCCATTTATTACTTCAAATTAAGTATTTTCCCTTTTTTTTTTTTTATAGATAACATTTGAAATAATTAAAGTAGTGTATTCTCATAATGGATATATGTTTTGCTTTGAAAGCAACCTCTTTTTTCTTTGGATTTTTATGGTGATTATATATAGTTTTCTCAAAATAATTCTATGTGCTTTTTTGAAATAAAATTAGATGATGTGAAAACGCATTGATTAGTTTATTGGTCACTAATTTGTTTTTAATTACTTTTTCTCACTATGTGTATGCGTGTGGAAATTTTTAACTTCCAGAAAATGAATAAATGAAAGTTATTATTTCTTTCAAAACCATGCAAAGTTTGTAATAGTGATGTGCACTAATGTATTATTGGTACAAATCATCTATATATTAATTCTTTAAAAAGAAAAAGAACTCTATGCTTTGCACAAACCAATATAATGAAACTTGATCCAAATTAATGAGCTAGAGAACTACTAATTAATAACAATTTTGAAAATGAAGTGAGCAATAGAAGATATGTGTGTATATATATAATAATATTCATTTTTAGGATAGAACTTCTAAATTTGCTCAAAAGAAACCCATATTGAATATAACATATTTGTTCTTAGCTTAACTTTACAATCAAGTTTGGAAAAAATGGGATGAGAAAAGAGAGGATAGAGTAAGAATATATAGGAGCATTAATGTAATGGGGATGGTGATGGTGATCATGGTGATGGTGATGTGTTGTAAATTTTGCTTTGGCTTTCAGTTTGGTCACCTCCCCCACTCAACTTAGGTTTTGTAGAATAATTTGCATGAAACCATATAATAAGTCAAAAAGAGAGCTCCAAAAAAGAATTAACTTAAAGAATAAGCAAACTCAACATATGTTGGGCTTTTGTATAACTTAATGAATCAAAATCACTTTCCACTAACCCTTTTCCCTTTGTTTTTGGGTGACCAAGTTGAGGGGTTTGAACTAATTAATTCATGCAATGTGTGTAGACACATATTTATTTTCTAATGCTTCAAAATGTACTCATAAAGATTTGTTTTCAGTCATTATGTTAAGTATATATATATATATATATATATATAAGCAATTTAATATGATTTCTAGATTGAATTACATGACTTTGTTCCGTTTTGCTAGGTTCTATCAGACATTCATATTGATTGAGGGAGGAAGAGTTTGCTTGGAAATGCGATCAAAGTTTTACATTGTATTAGATAAAAGGACAAACATTCTATATATATAAAAAGAAAGACAATTATCTTTAAAAGCAACAAAATCAAGTGGATAATATTATATTATTGTGGAGATATTTGGATGTTCGGTTGCTCCTCACACACACATTCTATATTTTATATTAGTATCATTTGAGAGATAAAAGTTTGATTTATTAAGTGTAAATGTGTAAAGTCTTTTGACAATTAAGAGAAAACACATAATTATTATGTATAGATTTTAAGATCTTATATTCAATGATGCACGGGATGACAACGGGACACGATGTCCTTAAATTTAGGGGTCTAAGTCCAAGTTTTCTTGTTGTCACACACCATTTGATGTTCAAACGATAAATTCAATGAGAAAAGAAAACAATAATAATGCACCAAAATAGTTGAGTTGTGAGACTTCATGTGTGAAAAAGATGACATGAAAGTTTATATGTTTGTTTATAATTACCAAATGGCACTATTACATATATATGCATATAGGGCTCCATCCATTTGAACCCAATTTTCTCTATTCAACCTCAAAACTTATAAAGATCCCAATATTTTTCTCTCTAAAAGAAGGGGACTTATCATTATTATTCCCATGGAATAATAATATATATAATGTAACAAGGGTAGCTAGTGGAGCACTTTGATTAATGTGTCCTTTCTTTGACTTTCTTTTCCTCCAATATTAGATCATATATAGCTAGGGCTAATGTTTCCCCTCCATGGGTAAAACTTTTAATGAAAGGAAGACCTTATACAGGGTAACAATTGAAACCCTATATGTGTCCATTAAAGTTGGAGCAGTCATAGGTTTATAAAAGAAAAAAGTGAGTAATACATATATTATATATCTCTATTATAACAGCAATAATGAATCCGAACGCAAAAGTCAGTTCACGCCAATTTAAGTTAAATGTGAATTATATCATACCAATACGTGTAAAGGTAAAAAGAATCATATGCATGTTATTTAATTAAGAGTACAGTTAGAATAACCTAAAAATGTATGCTCACTAAACTATGAGGTTGGTTTCGACCACTGTTTTGAACTACTCTTGAAAAGATTGAAGTTTGTTTCAAAATGACGTTTGTATGTTTTGTTTTTCTTAAATTCATATGCTTATGTGAACAAATCTAAACATACACCTGAAATAAATAAATACACATATAGTGTGCATTTGTAAACCGTAGAGCCATTGTCGTCTTCCACTTTCACTTCTCACACCTATTCTTTTGTTTATGATTTTTTCGCTAGCCCATCCCCCATCCCCCTTCCCCTTCCCTATTTTTCAATGTTAAATTCATTAAAATAAATTTAAAAACGGTTCATGTTTACATCAAGTGTGTGATTTAGATTTGTTCATGTAAGCAATATGTAAGTATCCACACAAACTTTCCATCCATGACTTTAGTGACAGACATCTAAAAATTTTCAAAGTTTGAAAATAAAAACGAAACATTTTAAGCGTTTAAACGTAGATTTAATAATATGATTTGAAAAGAGAATTAGACAATAAAATTGATAGGGTGAAAGAATAATGATGAAAACCTCAAAAGAAAGAGGATATGATGAATCAAAACATATGATAATATAATATAAAAAAGGTTCCCTCTTGAGAGCCAAAGATGATGATAAATTTGAAACAAATTGATTACAATAATATAAGCAATAATAACCCAAAGAAAAGAAAAATGGGAAAAGAAGAATCTAAATTGATAAATGGAAAAATGGGTCCATATGAAATAGGAAGCTATAATAGAATGGCTAAAGAATCATTCTTTCTTTCTTTTTTCTTTATATGAACACTTGTCTCATTCCCATTGGTCATTGTCGTGCAACTATGAAAATCCAACTTTTTTGAAAATATATGTGTGAATGTTAGAACATGAAAGGAATCCAATTCTAAATCCAATCATTTCTTACAAAGAAAATCCAAACATTCCATGATTTTTTTTAAATAAAGTGTGAGTTCTCATGGATTTGTTAGGAAGTGTTGAAAGAGATTGGTGATGATCAATTCATCCACATGTTCATGGATTTTGAAATTTTAAGTCCATTATTTAAACATTATATGATCAAAATAGGAGATTTTATGTGCTAATAATGGAGATTGTTCATGTTCAAATCATGACAAAAATCACTTCAAATTTCTAAAGTTATATTATGGATGTGACCGAATGATGGTTTAGAATGATACTCCATTTTCCAATCTTTCAAATCAAATAATTTTACGAAAAAATTATGTTTAGAAACAAGAAACGACAATGTTTAGAAAATAAGAAAATAAAATAGTTATTTTGTAGTTTTAAGTAATTAACCTTTTAACATAGCATCTATTCAATCCACAAACTTTTAAAAGTGCTTAAAAGACATCAAAACATTTATTTTTGTGCCAAACTAACTCTAAATTTTTTTAATTTATGCCTAATAGGTCATCGACATAATAAAAAATATTCAAAATTCACCAACCTACTATACTCACTAACTTGAAATTCTTTTAATTGATTAGACATAAAATTCAATTTTACATACAATATACATCAACTAATCTTCAAATCTCAAGGAGGTCTTTAAACAAAATTTAAGACTTATTAGATACTTTTTAAAGTACATTCAAGAATTAATCTTGTCATTTAACTCGAATCTTAGCAATTTTGATCGTAGAGATTAGTAGGGAATAACTTGGTGTGGTGTTTCCTCTTAAAGTTGGTATCCTAAAAAAGATATACAACTCTATATCAAAATGAAAGTGATTAGAGCCTTAATTAACATACTATATAGCAAACTTAATTAATTATTATTATTGAAGAAGAAAAAAGGTTGTGGGTACTCAATCAATGATGTGCCGTAAAAAGGGAATGAGAGAATATTATGGTTTTTGTGGGATTTGTCAAATCCATCCATCCCTTTAGAATATAGAAAACAAATTCCATAAACTGTCATTTAGTATACAAAAGGAATATTGTTAGCATTGACTCTCAATATCCAAAATTATTGGGTGTTGAAAAAAACAAACATTGGTCTCACAAACCCACAAATCCCTTCAAAAAGAAAATTACACCTTTTTCCAATGCTTTTCTGTTTTGAAAATAGATTGATGGGTTTGTTCTTCCTTTTACCCAATTTCTTATGCCACTGTTTGGACTTTGGAGAAGGTTTGGTTGTTGCCTTTGTCATTGCTCCACTGACCAATCCCTTATTGCTTTTCTCACTGCTTTCAGTTTCACTTTTCAAAGTTTTCAACCTTTTTTTATTTTTCCTTTCGTTTCAAGTCATGATTATTTAAATGGGTTTATGTATATGTATTTAAGTTTTCATCATATTGACTCACTATTGTGTGCTCTTCTAATTCCATTCACACAGATACTTGGGTTGTTTTCTTCCCATTTGTCTATTCTTTAAATGTTTTGATACCAACTTCTCTATAGACTACTCCTATTCAAGAATTTCTAAGAAGGTAGGTCGTTTTTTTAGTTTTCTTTTCTTTAACCAACATTCATTGAATGTACGTGGATATATTGAATTCTTTGGATGCTTTGTTTGAGTGGCATATTCCATAGTCAACAATAATTGATATCTACTCCTTTTTAAAAGATTGAAAGTTCAAATCTCCGGCATCTTTATTTGTTATACTAAAAGAAGAAAGAGAAAAAGGTGGCATGAGTCAAATATTTGAGCTTGTGAATGCTCTCTTTTATAAACTATTTGATTGAAGATATTTTTATGGAAAGTTGATGGGCTAAATGTCACTTTGAACATAGACTGAGCTAAGGAGCCCACCACATGTTCCTAAAATTAGAGCCAAGTATTGGGATAGGTTTGTTTGGATGAATGATCTTAATCAAAGTATAAAATCAAAATGAATATTAGAAAATAATAAGGTTGAAACCTTATTAAGGATCCAACAATGATTTGAATTAGTCAATCATCCCGCAAGGAAACTCTTCATACAAACTTGGCATGATATGATCTCCATAAAACAAGGTTCAATGTTTAATTAGAGTTGAGTCATACTCATACTGGCTAGACTTATATTATATGTAATAGGAAAATATAACACAAGGAAAAGTTGAAAATATGCCCATCTTAGATTACATGGAAAGAAGAGAAAAACTTTGATCACTTCCATTCTTGTTAACGGAACCAAAAACAAGTACAGAAGTTTCTCAAATGAGAATATCCAAGCTTCATGGAAGAAAAGAATGTCTCGTCTTCGAAAGCGAGTATTGGGGTTAGAAGATAATGTATTCTCCATCTCCGTCCTACAAAGAATCTTATCAAGACATGTATTTAATTAGAAGACACAAAATGCAACTAACAGCAAAATATGCCAACATGATAAGAGCCATTATTTTGATGATTGAAAGCTGACAAGCAAACAATGGATTCTTTCATATAAGAAGACTGATAAATCCTAGATTTCCTCCAGAATATAAATCGCTCTATCTTCTATAGGCAGCTGTAAAGTAGGGAACATAGCTGGAAGAAGGTCAATGGGCAAGTTTTAGGTAAGCACAACCAGGATCACAGTGAAAGATACCAGAAGATTATGCCATAAGGCAATTGGCTACAGTAAAACACTCACAATGAAAGATACAAGAAGATTATGGTAATGTGACGGGCCACGGTATAACAGTATGAGAAGCATCTCGAGTTGAGCTGTAGTCCAATTCCAGGCGTTGCAAGCCAAATGCTAGAGAGCTAGAGCTCCTCTAGCAGAAATCAATTCTGATATTCAGATTAGCTCTGAAAAGACCATACATGAAGGTTTGTTGCCAAGGGTTGGTTGCCTTGAGAAGAAACAGTAGTCCCATTAAGCTTATGGTGGGTGGGGACATTGGTCAAGAGCACATTTTCTTCTGTAAAATACAAATATGATACAGATATTAGCAATGTAATCGGAAAGGAAACATAAAAGTAGATGCATATACCATGTGACAAATGCAATTGAAATGAAATTTTGTTGAACCTAAATTTGGAAATCAGTAGTGTGTTAGGTACCCAAACCCAAAAATTATATGAAAACACCAATAACGATATTGCAATGTCTGATGAAATTAGAATATAAACAAGTGATTCGAGGTACTTGCATTTTCTCTCTTGACATCTCTCTCAAGTCCTAATTTACTCAATAATGCCTAACTTCATCCCTTCCCACTCTCTTAAACCTATCCTTGAACCAATATCAGTCCATTTTATCATGAAAGAAAATAAGTCGTGACTGCTGGGATTGTAAAAATTACACTCTATTTTGAGAAATTATTTGCAATCAATTAGATGGAGAACGAGGAAAGAAGCGCTTACATGTTAACAAATGGTCTAGTCCATCAAGACCATCAAGAAACTTTACTTGTAATGAAAGATATAGTCTAGTCACTGCCCCATCACGAGACAATTTTTAAAAAAAATGTGATCTACAGTGAACCTGAATAAGCACAAAAACTTGGAGTTATAAAAAGTCTTACCGAACAGGAAAATTATTTTTCATAAAACAAGCAAGAAATAACAAAAGAAACAAGATGGAATTTTTCGGTTTAAATTTGTAGTGCGACAACTAACAAATTAATGAAATCTACCTGAAGAATTGAGAAGAATGCCTTGTACTAAT
Organism: Cucumis hystrix; assembly: GCA_025688845.1. Lineage (NCBI taxonomy): Eukaryota > Viridiplantae > Streptophyta > Magnoliopsida > Cucurbitales > Cucurbitaceae > Cucumis > Cucumis hystrix. Next base: position 23,890,035 of record CM046883.1, read on the forward strand.
GAAGACATAGGTCCCTTGAAAAGCCATGCCCCCATACGGATCTACATTCTTCCACACTACTGAAACGTTTTAGTAATGGGTCCTTGTCAGCCAGGTTTCACTGCATGAAACCAATAGGACGAAGTTATGTAAAAGGGACAAGTTTCGGTACATGAGAACAACATTAGATCAGCTGGAAGGAAAAAAACACTAGAAAGTGTTAATAGTTAACAAATGATTTTTGTATTTGTTAGAGATTAAGTTAATTTCTAGTGTTTTAAAAAGCCCTCTTGGTATGCCTAGGCTCAAGGCCCAGGTCTGCCGTCTCGCCTTGAAAAGGCTTGTGCCTTGGAATTTTTTAATTATTTTTAGAAAATAGTAGTATTTAGGGGCTGTCCTTGTTTATTAACTAAAAAAATAAAATTTACTAAGCTTAAATGCAAAAGTTATTCTGTTTAAGAGTTTTTCCTTTCATATTTGCTTCTCTTCTTATTGTTGTCTTACAAAAAAAAAAACGCATGCCTTCTTTTTTGGCCTTGCACTTAAGCCCCATAAGACTATTGGGCTTCATTGTGCCTTAAGCTTTAAAAAAACACTGGACTTTGTTTTGTTTTAAGCTTTTTGTTTACAATTTCTCTATAAATTACTCTACAAAACATTCTTTATCAATGAAAAAAATCTTTTACATGGTATCAAAGCAAGTGGTCCAAAAAAGTTTTGTTCAAGCCCTACAATGTTATTTCCTCTCCAATTAACGTTCATTTCCACTTGTTGGGTCTTCTTCATATTTCAAATCTAGAAATGAAGGGCTGTTGGATATTATATTAAATTTGTCTTCACTCATCAGTTTAAGTTTTTGGGTCAACTGATGATTTAAGATGGTGTCAGAGATGTTCATATAGGATAGAAAAATGATTGACATGACACTGCAATTTTTATTACATATATCATATGTGTGGATTGAACCTACAACCTCTTGAAAGAGTAATGCCTTACTTCCTCTTGAAAGAGCAATGCCTTACTTGCAGAGCTATGCTCATGGTGCCAAGATAATAACACTATTATAATAAACTGTTATGTAGAATCATAAATAAGCACCAATTTACCTCGCCGTCGTTAGTGGCAATCAACTTATTTTCCAATCTTTGAGCATCCTCGGTCATGCCTTGTGCTTTTAAGGCTCGAATCATTGTAGCAAATGTAATACCATCAGGCACACATTTATTCTCTTTCATTTCCAAGAACAACTCTCCCATCTTTCTCACATCACCAGCCTGGCCATACACATTGATAAGGCAGTTAAAAAGAGGGGTATCTGGTACCACATCAGAATTTTCTATTTGCCTCAAAATCGAATCAACTTTCTCAAGATCACCAGATTTACCATATGCATTTACGAGGGAACAGTAAGTCACAGAGTTAGGCTTCATTCCCTGAAATTTCATATTTTTGAAGTATTCTTCCATCTCCTCAATATTTCCAGCTCTTCCAAAAGAATCAATAATTGTATTCATAGTAACAATTGTTGGAGAGAAAAAGCGTTTTTCCATGAAATTCAAAACAGATTTCATCTTGTCATACATTCCAGCTTTCCCATATGAGCTGATCATAGAATTGTATGTCCAAATGTCTGGCTCGATTCCCATCAGCTGAAATTCATTATACCACTTCTCCATCTTCTCAATCTGCTCACTATTTCCGTAAGCTCTGATAAAAGTATTGAATGTAATCAAATCTGGAGGGCAGCTATCACTTTCAATCATTTCAAGTAACAAGCTTTCCATTTGCTCAAACATTTTAGCCTTTCCAAATCCATTAATAATAGTATTGTAAGTGACCGTATTACATGTGATCCCCAGACAGGACATATCAGCCAGTATCTTCTTCAGAAGATCAAAACGACGGAGTCTTGTGCAACAATCAATGAGAATTGAATATGTATGAACATCTGGCTTGCAGTCAGAAATCGATTTCATTTCATCGACTGTTGAAATGGCCTTGTGAAGGAGGCCACTTTGACCATAAGCACTAACAAGAGCAGTATAAACATCAATAGAAGGTTTCAACCCCTCAGAAAACAGAATCTCAAAGAGCAAACTTGCTTGCTCGGGTTGCCTACACTTACCAAGAAGCATCAACAATTTTGTGTATGTTTGGCATCTCGGTTCATACCATTGTTGCTGGCGAAGTAATCCAAAAATCTGAAGAAATACAAAATTATTTGGTCATAACTCTCGTTTTAAAAATACAAGAGCAAAATCAGTACATCAGTCATAAGTTTCTTCATTTACAATATATGGAAATGTTGTATCCAGAATTTTTTTTTCTTCTTTTTTTCAATATACTTCAGAAAACGAAGGAAATGAATTTCTGAAACCTATTTGAACACTAACAAGACGGGGTGCAGGGGTTTTGAACAAAAGAAATAAAAGCAAACATCGCACCGAAGCAGTCTATGAGTGAGAAAAACGAAAGGACGTACAAGAGTATACCAAACAAAGCCAACAAAAAAATAAGTCCAAACACTATCTAAAGAAACAGAGTTATATCTAAGAGAATCAAAATCAAGCTCATAGTTACGGAAATGAATCAAAGGATGCATTAAACCTACTACCTAACAAACTCTCAAATTTCCTCACAAGATCCCAAAACAATCGTAGAGGAATTTTCTTGGGGACAACACCCTACCATGATAAATCATCCCACATATAAAAAAGGTCGATAGCGTTAATTTGTTCATGAAAGAAATGTCGGGTAGAAGAAGCTTTGGCAGTCATGTTGAAACTGCTAAAACTAGAGCTCTGCAGAACTTCCAGTGCAAAAGGATTCTGAAAGTATACCAAACGCACTCAGAATTTTCAGCTTACCCGTGCGTGCATGTTCAGGGTGATTTTAAAATAATTAAAATCACTTTGAAATACCCCTTCTCATTCAAAATCAATTCAATATTTAATAGTACAGTTTTAAATGCATTTTTTGTACTGTTAAAATTTATTTTGAATGATGATTTTGAAGATGAAAAAAGAAAGTGATTTCAACCATTTCAAAAACACTTCCAAACATATCAGAAAAGAAGTTGGAGTTGGATGAGTGCTCATTCCTTAATGGCAGAGTGGAAATGATTCATTGAAGCTACAGTTAACAAGGTTTACTGGGCATTCACGTTGGCATTATCAAAGTATTGATAAAAGATTAAACTTACACTAACGCATTAAACTTAAACTTCTAGATTGATTGATAATACAACGTGGCATCAAAACAAGAGGTCAATATCCTTTGTTTAAACCCCTATAAATATCGTTATCTCCTTATTTTGAGCAAATTCACTAACAAAAACCAACCTTAAGAGCAGTTTCCCATAGATTCTCCTGAATAGCTTCATCGAGAGCCTCCAAAACAGCTTTGGGCCAAAGATTATTGTATTTCTTGGAGTTGGCTTTCCTCTCTATAGCTTTAATTGCAGCGTCTCTCCTCAGAATCCGAGATAGACCCTTCTTCGGATCTCTCTGTAGTGCGTCGGAGGACTGGGTGGAAGTCCGCTTAAGTGACCGTGAATGAGAAGAAGAGATGAAATAAGGAGTGGAGGTCATGGAAGCCATTGAAATAACTTTGGAGGTAAAGGAAGTTGAGAAGCAACGGAAGATTGTAGAATCGGGAGAGTGAAGGTAAAGCTCCATTGAAATATCCCAAAAGAACCTGTGAACTGCCGATCAACCCAATCCAATTTTTATTACTTTTCTTTTCTACATCAGAAATTTTGATGGGCTTTTAAATGGAAAAGTGTTTATAGGAGGCCCGTAAGGTGGCCCAAAACGGTAAAAAAAAACACGCCTGGTGGGACTCGAACCCACAATCGTCTGATTAGAAGTCAGACGCCTTATCCATTAGGCCACAGGCGCTGTTGACGTTGACGGTAACGGTAACTTTATTTTACAATTTACCATTTTATATATTAATTTTTTTTATAAATAGAAAAATTAATCCTTCTTTTTTTGTTAATTATTTGTCTAAATTAAGAGAATGACTTAATACGAATTATATATTTTATTCTTGAAATATAATCAATAACACTTCATGTAATTGAAATTTGAATTGTTTGATTTTGAAATTACTAAATAATGTTTATAAAATACTTGATTTTGGTCTCTTTAATTAATTAAGAACGATTTAAAAACATTTATCTCACTGTCTTCTATAACCCTTTCCCTCACTCTTCTTCATCTTTCATCACCATCTAATCTAATCACCACCACCTATTGTCCTAATATTATCCCTTACAAAAGAGTTTTTTTTTTATAAATAATAACAATTTTTATTATTATTTAATTTCTTACCTCATTCACCAAAATTGTAAGTAAAAGGAGAGGGCATAAGTGGAAATATAAAACAAAAAAATGAGAACCGTCTTTTGTTTCCCGAGCTTTTTGGCGTCATAACGCTCGTAGTTGTAAATGTAACGCCTCTTTTTGCCGCGTTTTTGAGCCACACGCGCTTCCCTCGTGGCCCACTTTGACGGATATTCCTCATTTATATTCTTCCATTCATGCCCTCTTACCTTTACTTTATTCCCATATCTTCCCAAAATTGAATTTCACTTTGGAATAAATCTAATTTAACACTGTAATAATCACTTTCTACTGCAACAAAGATTAGAAGAAACGTAAAAAATGGAAAATTTGATCAAGTAAAATAAAATTTTAAAATCCTATTAATACTAGACATTGATGGACCATGATATACTTCTATATTTAAATTGTATTCAATAAAAAAATCTAAAATTCTACTATAGTTGGTAAATAACTCACTTCTTGTCCTAAACACCTCTTTAATTTTTTTAAATGACATGTTTGTTTTACCGTGTATGGGGTAAATAGTTGGTTTAAATTATTTAGTTCGTTGTAGTAAATAATAAAAATTTGATGAAGATAAAATAGTAAAAACGATAGCAAAAAGTCCACTGAAATCTAGAATTAAGTTAAACTATTATTGTTATTTACGTCTAGTTAAGTCTGGTAAAACTCAACACATACATTAATTATCTTAAATATTTAAAATCAATGTATTTAATGTTCATAATCATGAAACAATCTTAAACAAGGAAATTGGTTGTGACAAATTTACTCACCTTTTCAATTTATATACCTATTTGGTATTTAACTCCTCACAAACATTTCAAAACCTTTTAATGTCTCCAAAGAAATTAAATATATTTAATATTTTTTCTTTCATGACCAACCAAGCAAAGAAATAAATAATTTAACTAAAATGCTATCTTTCAACTCTATGCCTACGCAATGATATATATAATAATTAATAGGCTAGGCAGCATAGATCGATGAACACTTTATTATTATTGTTTTTATTATTGATATATGTGATTTGATCTTCTTCAACCTTGACTTGTTTTAAAAAATAAGCATTTATTACTCTCATTCATTCTCTTAAATATATTATTGAATTTATTTACATCACATATATGTTATAGGAACTCATTCAAATTCTTATATTGGGTTTTATTAATACATCTAAATCATCTCCATCATTTCCTTTCTGTCAAAAATTTATGAAAACGATGTAAACACTTGAGGAAATTTAATGTATATTTACCAAAAATTTCCTTCATTTGGTTTGAGTATTTATTTGCAAACTTACATGATTGATTTGGTTTACAAGTTCTCAATGTAATTAATTTTAGATTATTTCCCCTACCATGTTCAATCACTATATCCAAATTATAGCTAAATATGTCAATTTATATTTACTTTATTGAGTTGAGAGCTAAAGGAGAAAAATATATATATTTCAATTTGGCTAACATGTCTATGGATACTTCTGAGTCACATTGGACATCTATCCAACATTTGGTAGTACAATAGATCAATAGACATCGATATATGTTAGATGTTAAATAACATTTGCTTCACATAAAAAAAAATTGATTGCAACCCTTGAATGAAAAGTTGTCACGTGACAAATTTGTTTATTCCTTTAAAAAAAATTACTAAAAGTGTATATATTTTCTCACGTGCGTAAAAGAAAGAGGTATGTGAACTTAAGTGTAGTGTAGGTATGTTTAAAAAGTTGCAACTTAGACGGCACTCATGCAAGCTAAGTTGTAATTATTTAAAAATATTTATGAATATTTCTTTAAGTTACTACAATAATGATAATATTATTAAAATTAGTAGCATTGATAAATATAACAAAATGAATAAAAATATTTACAAACTGTACCTATCAATGAATAGCGTATTAGTATGTGTTATTGATAAAATCTAAAATCTAAAATTTTATTATATTTTATTAAATGATTGATCAATTTTTTTATTTACAGTAATTCCCTCAAAATTAATGATTAAAATTGTTTCAATTCTAAAAAATAGTTATTAATATTTAAAATCAAACGAAGATTAATAAATAATAATTATACTAGTTAAAACTTTAAACTTCTATAAACATGTCAATTTAAACTTCGAACTTACACGATTGTATCAATTTAAACCATCAATTACACTTTTAATAATAATAAAAAAGTAGTAGGATAACCTAATTACCTAATTCAACAATTCTTATTTAAAGAAGGAGTTGAGAGAGAGAGAAAAAAGTCAAAGTAAAGATTGAAAGAGACAATTATGTTAGGACTTTATTCTTACAAAGTCATGCCTTGTTGTTTGAAAATAATTAACCCCGAAAAGCTACTTTTGAAAAGCTCAACTAAACTTATTCTTCCTTATCAACCAAAATAACTATATACATATTTTCAAATAACATTCGTAGTTATATATCCTTAAGTACAAATTGAAGAAATATAAACTTATGCTGACATTAAAGTGTGCAATAATTGAAGTTGGTAGAAGTTAAAAACCATTGAGTTACTCTCATATTTACTAAAGATTGGATTTACCAATACAAAGACACTAAATTTTGTGGGCTTAATTTGATTTTAGATTTGAATTAAATAGTGAATACAAAAAAAAAATGGAAGCAAAGCATTTAATATATATTTGTAATATCAATAATGTATTTATTTGTTTGCCTTAGGTTCTCAAAATAATAAATAATAAATAATAAATAAAGGTACACGCGAAGCCAGCTGTTCCTATAAATATCATTCCCTCAACGCTCTTTTTCCATTCTCTTAACCATTCATTTTCTCTCTCTACCTCTACCTCTAACCTCTCTTCTCCATTTTTATGGCCTTCCTTTGGGACGTCTTCTGATTCTTCCTCAATCGCCAACCCTCCATCTCTCTCTCACAAGAGAGATCCCCTTTCTCCCTTCACATTCCTATTCCGAGCGTTGAACGGATTGTTTCCCCATTATTATTATTGTTATTCCTTTCCCTTGGCGTTTCTCCATGGGGAAGTTGGTCGAGATTCTTGACGCAGGTGCTAGGATTGTCGCCAGATTTCATTCTCATTGCCCTCAGACTGGCCGGATGTACTACCATCCCCCCGCTAACTCCGACGACGGCCATCACTCTGAAGAGTTTCGCCTCGGCGGCGGCGGCGGCGATGGCGATGCGGCGTCTCATCAGATTGTTCCTTGCGTTGCCGAGCCCACGGCTGCTGCTGCTGCTGTCTTAGTCGTCACCGTTGATAGTAATGAGTTCATTCTTTACTCTGTTTGATTGTGATTGTTTGAATGGAGAAGTTGTGGAATGTTTGTGTGAGAATTTTCTGTCCGATCGTGATATGAAAAAAATTGGAAAAAATAGTTATGGATTTGTCTCTTTTTATATGCTTATTGTTGATGACATGATTTTGTTCGTTATGAGACGAGGACGGATCGTATTCTGATTCTTTGGATGATTGATGATTGAGGGAATTTGAAATTGGTGCTTTTACAAATGTACTAACCGAGTGTTCTTGCTATTGACTTATGAATTGATTGTTCAATCAATTGATTTTACAAAAAAAAATTTCTGTCCCAAGAACTTGGGCGAGAATTTGTGGGGAAAATGTTATTTTCTTTTGGTAATAACGTGTAAAAGAAAAGAATCTGAAGCGAATCAAACTTTCCATTTCTTTCCCTTTCTTGTTTGTTTTGTTGTTATTAATTTTTGACATAGAAAGAGAGGAAAACACGACTTTGCATTCAAAGCTCCAAATTATATTCATGAATGGCACTTTGAACAAAGGAAAGAAAAGTTAACTTTTTGCATTTTAATTCTTTTGGAATATGGTTACCATCAATGTCTCAGTTTTGTTTCCATTTAACATTATTTTATCTACCAAATAAAATTATAGAATCAAAATATTTGATTTTAATTTTATAATGGTTGGTATATTTTTTTTGTTTTGATAATAATTTTTTAGAAAATATATTTTTAGGTTTAGTGTTAATTTCTATTATTTAATTAAAAAATCATAAATAATTAAGTTTTACTATTTTTCAGTTTTTTCAAAATAGAAAAAAATTGACTTACTAATTACGCATATTTATTTTAAATTAAATAATGGACATTCAAGTAGAAAAGGTCTAAGTCTCTTAATAGGAAAAAGAAAAGAGGAGGGAAGAAGACAACTCCCATCAGTACCATTAGTAGTGACCACACAATGGACAAATCCATTCATTGGGCCTGGACACCAAACAAAGGAATAGAACAAAACAGCTCCAATAGTACAATTCGTGACCACACAATGGACAAATCCATTCACTCTTATGAGATAAAATTAATCTAATAAGCAATTATATATTCTGATGTTATATAAATAATAATTTAATCAGACATTTGGGTTCTTTGTCCTTCCACTCGTGACTCCAATAAAAATTAAGTTACCATTCTTGTGCCTCATGTTTATGTTTATTATTTTAGCCTTCAAGTTTTGAAATTAATTGTCAATTTTGGATTGTCTCTATTTTAATTTGTTGATTCTTTCTAAAGTACACTGCTCCTATTTTGACTAACATATTAGACTTTAGTGACAATGGAGGTGATTTTGGAATTTAGGCAGACTATAAGATTTGTATAGAAAAATTTAAAATCACAGCTAATACTATAATAAACCTAAATAAAATATGGTAATATTTTCAAATGTAGTAAAATGAACAAAATTACTTATCAAATATAACAAAATTTCAAATTCTATATAAATATATTTTGAGCCGTTTTTCCATTTACAATAATTTAAGTGATTTTATAATTATTTTTCTGTATTTTACCCATCTTTTCTTTAATCTTTTTATTCTCATTTAACAACGTTAATATGTCCCTTAAATGAAAGCTCTATGTAATAATAGAAAAAAAATATTAAAACTAAAATACTATTTTGGTGGTTAAGATTTAGACTTAATTTTCATTTAATTCATTGTACCAATAAATCAAGTTGATTATATAATTGATGGCATAATGTTATTGAATATATGCTTAAATGAATAAGAGGCGTTATTTTCAAACTTAGGTCGAAATTAAATTCCTACCTACTATGTTATATATTATATATTATGTGGAAAAAAAACAAATTGCCTTATTTGTTGGATGAGTTGATATTTTCCATTCTAATTATTTATTGTGGCAGAAAATTTTGACTTCACCAACAAAAAAAAAAGGAATATGCACATGGCCACTATGAGAAGTTCATAGAGCATAAAGAGATATAAAGAAAAAAAAAACCCTAAATTTTTTGCCACTCAATGTGGAGGAATTTAATTATTGAGATGTTTGAATGGAATTTCAAAGTGGTTTTCTAGATGTTCGACTATCTTTATTTATTTATTTTCATTATTGTAGAAGACATTTAGGACTTTTGAGTAGATGGTAAATTCATCTAGATTGAATTAAATCATAAAGTAAAGTAATTTAAAACTCTCATTGTGTTTGCTTTGCTTTTAAAAATAAGTATAATACTAATATTTTCACCTAATCTTTTTGTCAAATTAAGTTAAGTTGGGTTTGAATCTTCCTTTCATTTTACTAGTGAAAAGATATGAGTAATTTAAGATTTTTGGGTGAAAGTTGTTAAATTTAGACAATTTTTTTTTATTAATATACAATTCAAACGGTTTCAAAATTAGAAGTCATTAACAAACCAAACAATCAATTACACGTTGTTGTGAAAACGTTTTAAATTTAATTTCTAGCCAAAAAAAATTACCTTTTTATTCTTTAAATTTTAAAGAATAGTTGCGATTAATGTTTGGTTTAGAAAATCCATTTTTTTTGTTCAAAAAGTTTCTAATTATTATTTTTATAATTAATTTAATAATGAAAAGACATTTGAAATTTAAAATAAATTTAAAGAAAATATATCTTTTTTAGAAAAATATATTTTCCTCTAGTTTTTTTTTTTGAAGAATAGTAAAAAATACAAACTATTTATTCTCTAGGCAAAATAACCAACAAAAATTAATGATTAAGTGTAAATAGTTTTTACATTTTATATTTTTTAAATAATTAAAATAAACTAAAGGACGCTTGCAAAAATAGAATTGCTAAAAAACATGATAATAAAACTAATATCACTATATTTTCTAAATTACAAAAGTAGCAAATTAAAAAATCAATATCTCTCTAATAAACGTATGATAATCATTTGATAGTCATTTGATATCACTAATTACTATCATATTTGTAGGTGTCATATAGGGTTTTCTTTAAATATTTTTGTGCTGGAATGCTATTTTTCTAAACTAAATCCAAATTAAAAAAAGATTTAAAAAAATAGAAATAGTTAACAAATTATTTATCCACATACCAAAACAACTAAAAACAAAAGAATCTTAACAAAATTTATTAGATTCTTTTACTAGAGTGTAAATATTTTCTCAAACGTTCTATTTTTTACCATTTCAGTTTTAAGGTCAATGGTAATAAACAAAAAAGAATAAAAGAAAGGAAAGCAAACCTAACCACGGCAGCCTGATCATCGATTCCGTACGAAACATTCAACCATCCTTATTCTTCCTTTGCTTTTTACTCACAACATTGTGGAACTCCGATCCCGGCCAAAAGCTTTTTACGCCACCGTCTCCACCACCCATTCCGATTCAGTAAGTTGCTAGTCGTTAATTTTTCTCTAATGTTTCGGAAGCTTTTACGCTCATTTCCTAATTCCAAGTTTTAATGTTTTAGATTATGTGGCTTGGCTTCCTCTCTGCTTTCAATTCTGTTTCCTATAGCTTTAATTTTCCTCTTATGTTTTTCCTCCGTTCTGAGTACTTCCCCCAGTCCTCTTCTGTGCTTTAGTTTCGAATCTCAGCTGGTTCTCTTATGATGCTGTGATTCGATTTTAGGGGTTTTACCATTTTTTTTTAAAATTATATACGATTAAACGATAGGGCTTCATTCGATAAAATTTGATTCAGAAATACGCTTTGAGCCAACCATTAGATGCTTTGTTTCATCTCACGCGGCGCAGTTATGTATCCAGGAGTTTAACATCATGATTTAGTTCACGTTAATTGTGTTTAGGTCATTAATTGGTGCAGTTCACGATTCAAAAAACTCTATTACCTACGATACATGTTGAAATATCGATTTGGTTTTTGGACGGATGACTTTCGAGTCTCCAAGTTTACTGCATTTGTCCAATCTTCGTACTTATAAGAATAAAAAAGATCAGTTCACGAATCAAAAACCTTTACTTTAACAAGATAAGGACAGTGTTTATATCCTTGTAAGAGTAAGATCAATTTAGTGAAGTTTTACTTGAATTTTAATTTGCTGATTTAGAAATAAGTTCGCTAACACTAGTTAAAGAAAATGCATTTAACCTTATCATTTGAAAATATATATCAAATTTAAAGGGAGATTCATGTTCTATATACGATCTATTGACTTCTAGTATTGTGATGTAGCAAAACAATTTAGTGAAGTTTCATTGTTGGAGAGAGGTTTGGTTGCAATTTGAGAGTAAATATACTGAGATGGATTCAGAGGATGACTTCACATTTTGTCAGGCAAGTATTATTTTTATGCTATAAAAGTAGTTTTTAAGTTTTCAACTCAATGACATGCTTCCTTCTTTGTATTGTTTAACCTTCTTCAGTTAGAAAAATGTTCGCTATCCAACCTAAGTTATATTATGGTTACTGTTATATGATATATTAGTAGGTGGGTTTACCTGAAAGGAATGATAAAGAGGCAAAGGATCTTGCATCAGATATAGGTCATATTACCTTAAGGGATGAATTGGCAAATGGCACCACTAGTAGGACCCGCGTTGTTTGGAATGATAAATTGTCGAATGATATCACTTCCAGAAAGCAGGCAACAGTTGGTTCCTTGGATTTCAACGTTCTTGATATGTCGTATTCAAAACAATCTAGTACATTGTCAACAGAAGAGGTGCGGAAAGATGCTGGAAAGGTTGTGAAGAATTCAGGAAAACAGGGGATTGCTGTGCGTAAACCTGCAGCTCGAAAAAAGGTTCCTTTTGAGAAGGGGTATAGTCAAATGGATTGGCTTAAGCTTACTCAGACCCATCCTGATCTTGCAGGTATTTGTGGAAATGATATCTAGTTAAACTGCCTTGCATTTTGGTATTATGATTTTTCCTAATCATATCAGCACCTCTATTATTCTTCTTGTTAATTATGGCAATTTTGTATCTTTTAATTTGGTGAAGAACATTTTTAGTCCAAAGGAACAATCCAACCCTTGAATTTAATTTTTAATAATCTAGCTCCTTTAATTTAAAAATTGTAACAATTTAGTGATTGTACTTTAATATGTAACCTTTTAATCTTTATCGTGAAAAAATCTTTCAAAATTAAGTGATTGTGATGACCTGACCTTGGTAGTTTATCATTTTATTTGATTTCCTATCAGTTTTTTGATCTACATATGTTAGAACTCATATTAAACTTTAACAATATTTTTCATGGTAGGGATTAAATTATTACAAAGTTGAAACTGGAAAGTATGGGGACTAACTTTTTAGAAACTCTAAATTGAAAGACAAAATTTTTACTTCCTGGGCTTAAAATGGTTTTTAACCTTAAGTTTGTGACCCTGGCATCTTACCTTAATTTGATGTTCGTTTGGACTATTCAAGAGATATAAATTGTTTGTGCTTGGCATGCTCAAGGTTCAGAGAAGCTGCCCCCCACATTATGAACTTCACAGAAGTATCCACACAACAATTTTGAATTAATACGATTGTTATTTTTGTTGCAAAATAGGTGCATTTTGTTGTTTACATGATTACTAGGTGGTAGGCTAATGCTATTAATTACCCCTTGAGAAATAGTGCGATTAATTTTGAGCATTGGTTCATGATTGTGGATCAGGATTGAAAGGCCAGTCAAATAAAAGGCTTATCCCTATGAGTGAAGTTAAAGAACATCGGACTGAGGGCTCCATGTGGACCGTTCTGAAAGGTCATGTGTATAATATATCTCCTTATATGAAGTTTCACCCTGGAGGTATGAACATTATGCAAATTTTGTCTATGTTAAAACATTTTTAGTGAACTTTGAATACATTTGATTGTAGTCAGTGTGCCTCAGACTCAGAGGTCAGAGTTGATAAAGTAGCATGATTAGTTTGTCTCATGTTCATGAGTTACCACTCTTGCATATAACTCCTAATATTTTATGTTTAAGATGGAAAATTGGCTACAACATCATGTTATCCACGTCTTTGAAGGATGATTATTCTCTTTCATTCATGAACTAGGTAGCTTCTAGTTCTACTTATATATTGCTTGTCCCTTCTCATATGTATTTTCTAGTTATTGTTTGCTATGATTCTTGAAATGCACCTTACATCATGGTTGAGAGTTATTAGAGTGCATCATAGAGATTTTCTTGGGTAGACCACTGACTCAGACTTCTTGACCTTTTGACCAACTTTTTTATTAGGTGCTGATATACTTATGAAGGCAGTGGGAAAAGATTGTACATCTTTATTCAGTATCCTTGGAATTCTGTTCAGTTCTTTTGTTATAAAGTTTCACTTCTATTTTTATGGAATTCGGAAATGGTCAATTTGTTAAATCAATTTTGTCATTTTTAAAATCACTTTAAAACATGCTTTTAATCATTCAAAACCAGTTTTGTTGATGTGAAAATTACATATAAAAGTGAAAAACTAAAAATTAAATTAATTTGGAGTGATCAAATGGATCTTGAAGTGTTTGAATATGAAAAAAGTGATTATAATAATTTCAGAATCATTCCCAAACATGCTCTTACTACTGCCGATCTAACATTTGGTTAATTTTTCCTGCGACTTCCATCCGTTTATATAATAAATACTTAATTGTGGCTGAAAAGTTGTTCTTAATTAATCTTTAGATAAATATCACGCTTGGGTGAATGCTGAATTTTTGCTGGAGAAGTGTCTTGTTGGCACTTTGGATGATAGTCATTGATAGTTTGTTGACATGTAGCATTCGACGATCGTGTCTTGATGGTGATAGTCATTGATAGTTTGTTGACATGTAGCCTTCGACGATCATGTATTGATGGTGTATTGTAATTGCCAAAAGAATAAATAGTTTGGTATCATAATGAGTTTAGAGCTCACTTACCTAAAGAAGAGAACATAATACTATGTACCTGATTTTCTATTCTCAATTTAACTTCCAAGATATATTCGTTATTCTTCTTTTACTATTGGTTGCATCATTTTAGGCATGTAAATTGAGTTATTTTCTTGATTTTTGTTTCGTATGCATGAATTTATGTTGACCGAATTGCAAGTTTTTTCTAACTATTCCCATGAGAATTTGTTGGAGAGATGTTTCAAAGGCAGTAACATAACATGATAGAAAATCTGATTATCTTGAATTAATAGAGAGAGGATAATGCTTTTTAAGTGCAATTGATATGACTCATTAGATTACTAAGTTTGTAAGATTTTAATATTCTATGTACGTAGACCATATTATATATTTAGTCATTTTCAGAATATTAAGTTTGGAAGAATTTAACATTTTCCCAAAGGAAATAAAAAAACAAAAAGTAGATTAATTAAATTAAAAAAGCACTTGGGACAAAAAATATGTAAGATTGGTTGTGGGATTTTCATGTCCAAAATTTGGTCTTTGCCTTCTCCATTGAAATCTTAGACTTTTTTTTTTAAAAGTTCATAAGTAAACAAGTTCACAATCCTAATTAAAAATTTAGAACCAACCAAGTGTTTACTTTTGTGAAAGAGAGATGCTAATATCATTCCAATAATTAGTTCATAGTTCTATCCTTTTATCTTTGGCATTACTGAACCAAAAGAAGAGGATTATGTCAAAGCCTATTTTTAGTTTTGAAAATAAGCAGCAGTCCATTGAAAGAATTGTTTATTGAAGGTAGATGAGCATGAGGATAAAGAGAAGGCAAAGGGAGTTACACATTCATATTCATTTTTCTACCTCATCTTCTCTCTTGCTACTTTTTATTCGTTGAACTCTGGGAAATATTTGAAAATATCATCTTCTGATGCAGAGTAGCATCAAATCAAAAGCAATGACCATTCTCGAGAAGTGTGCACAAACAGTGATAGAAAAGTTTAATAGACAAACTATAGAGGTTCTTAGTGAAGACATTTATAACGTTGTTTGTTGCATATATTTCTTAAAATTAGAACGGTGTTATCACATCATTAGTTTTTTCTTAAAATTCTTTAACTAATATGAAAAATATATCATCTTCTAGATAACATTTGTCTCCTTTTTGTAGAGGAACCATTGAGAGTAGTCGTTTGAACTTTTATGATCTCGGTTGTTTCTCTAATATGAAAAACTTTGTACATTTTTTTTTTATCATTGATTACAAATTGCAAGTGATCAATGTTGAGATGATATTTTTTTTTTTTAAATAATTGTTCTCATTTATTATAAGTTCTCAATTGATAAAAAAAAATAAAAAAATTCAACCTGTCCAATTGGAATATATTGTATAGTATAAGTCCTAAACTTCAATCATTAAAATTTTCAACCATCTCAATTTCAAGTATTTATATGTTTCTACATCTAATTTATTAGATAAAGAAATCAACACATGCAACTTCGGTCAAGTATTACCCCAAAACTATCTTCCTCGCTCACACCTCACAGTTTATCATAACCTGATCCGAGTTACCAAAATTTTGCTCCTCTTTCACCCACCAGCCATGGCTGAAGCTATTCTCTTCAACGTTACTGTCGACATCATATTCAAACTGGGCTCTTCCACACTACGAGACCTTGGATCGCTATGGCATGTCAAGGTTGAACTTGAAAAGCTTGAACACTCTCTTACTACCATTCAAGCTGTGCTTCACGACGTAGAGGAGAAGCAGTTCAAGGACCACGCGGTCAAGGTTTGGGTTTCAAGGCTTAAGGATGTTTCGTACGAGATTGATGACTTAATCCACGAGTCCTCTTACCAAACCTTGAGAAGGCAAGTTCTGGATGGAATGTCATCCATAAAAGAACTTGTCACTTTTTATTGGAAGAAGATAGTCATGAAGATCAACTTATGAGACCATTATCTAAGGCAACACATTTGAGGACATTTTTTAGTCAAGATGTAGTTGGTTCTCACAATGGAACTTGGTAGAAACCTTCCGCAATATTTTTTCGATTGCGAACATTGCACTTAGATTGGTATGATCAAATCCCAAATACAAAGCTTTTGGAGTTTATTGGTCAGTTGAAACATTCGAAATATTTGAGTAATATGGATTCAAATATTACATATGTTCCAGATTTCATTATGAAGTTGTATTATTTAGAAACATTTATCTTTCAATCGTAAGATAATTTAGAAAATTTACTCACAGAGGAAACTTGATCAACCTTAAGCAATTGGATCTTTCTTACAATGAGTATAGAATTCCTTCCTGATTCTATGAGTTGTGTAAGTTGAAAGTACCTATCCTTACGGGTTGTCAGAAATTAAAAGCACTACCAAAAGATGTAAAAAATTGGATCAATCTAAGACAACTTGATCATTGGTACAATGAGAGAATAAAATTTATTCCAGATTCTATTACTTTAATTAATTTGGAAATACTTATCCTTTCTTGGTGTACAAAATTAAAAGAATTACCAAAAATACTAAAAGGTTGATCAACCTTAAGCATCTTAAATGGAACGGATGTTTGGCTCTCACTCATCTGCCAAAAGGATTAGGCGAGCTAACTAATCTTCAAACAATGAATTGTTTTGTGGTAGGAAAGAATAAGGGTGGTGAATTAAAGTAGTTGGATGGGCTTACCAAGTTGAGAGGGAAATAACTCGTATGGTGCTGGAAGGGATGGAGAAGTCAAGTTGTCTACAAACAATAAGTTCATTCGTGTTTGATTGCACAAAGACGAATAAGCTACGGGAGTTGAATGAGCTAAAAAAATTGAGAAGAGAGTTGAAAATCACAGGTTTACAGCAGTTGAGGTCTACTCCATATGAAGTCCGTTTAGCAAACCTCAAAGACAAAAAATGTTTGAAAGTTTGAAATTGGAATGGAAAATGGGTCTGTACAAACACGAAGAAGATACAGATGAAAGAGTAATGGAAGGCTTAGAACCAAATCCAAATGTTGCATCTTTGGGCATTAAAGGGTACAATGGATGAGGATTACCCAAGTGGATGTTCAACTGCCATTTGAAGATAACTGAAATTGAAATTGTAAGTTGTCATAGATTGCAACATCTACCTCAGTTCCATCACCTTCAAACTCTCAATACTCTATGTCTATGGGACTTAAGATCTCTCAAGTTCATAGATAAGTTTGGCATTCCATTTTCATCATCAATGTTTTTTCCATCTTTAAAGTCTATGTTTTGCAAATATGGCTAATTTGGAAGGATGGAAGGAAATAAGCAGAGCCGTAGCAGGGGAGACGTCTGAGAACATTCAATGGTTGCCTCCAACTTTTCCTCAGCTTGAGATTCTAGATATCAACCAATGCCCAAAGTTAAATTCTATGCCCAAGCTACCTTCTTCCACTAAAGCATATGTTAGTTTATGTGATGTTGGTGCTGAGTTGGTGATTAGTACAATAGGTCCAGTATTGCTGTGTTTGAGAACTCTAAGACTTGAAGAAATTAAGGATCTGAATTGTCTACCATTTGAACAAAACATAAATGAGTCTTTGGCTATCTCCTCAACAATGACCTCTTCTATTCCCCTCAAATATCTACAAATACATAAATGCCTTAATCTCACGACTTTACCAGAATGGATTTACATCTTTACTTCTCTAGAAACGCTGATTATTTCGAAATGTCCGAAATTAATATCACTACCAAAGGGAATGCGACGACTCGAATCTTTGAAACGTCTTTGCATAGAGGACTGCCCAAAACTAGAAGAAAGATGCAAGGAGGGAGGAGAGGATTGGCCTAACATTTCACATGTACCCAACATTGTTTTCTTCACGTCACAGTCTTCTTCAGGTCTATCCCTTTTTTATCTTTCATCTCTCTATTCTGTTTTCTATTCTATTTCAAGTTTGTGATTAGTTCTATTTCTTCTCTATGATTATAAAAAAATTAATTTCATCCATATGTTTAACACATCTAAATACGAATATTTACAATATGTATTCTTATGTAACTATACATTTGTTACGTAAAATCATTTTATTGTTTTCATGGTTACCGATAGTTTAATGGTGTTTCGTAATTGTGGATTAGAATCGAAAGGGCAGTGAAATAAAAGGCTTTATCCCTATGATATGAGCATGAGTGAGTTAAACATAAAACTGATAGGCTCCATAACATTATGTAGAATGAATGCTGAATTTTCTACATATTGATGACACTTTGGATGGTGGCCTTGAACAACATCTGCATCTAAAACAGTACTCATTTCGGTGACTTATCAATAATATACGAACTTCGAGTTATAACTCGGATGTAGCTGTGTAGATATGATATATTATCAAATGAAAAAACTATCTGGTATCAGAATGAGTTTATAACTCACTTCCTTGAAGGGTTCATGAGCAAGTTCACATGTAATTGAATTTTGTATTATCTATAAACGTCTAACGCATAGTTCCTTTACTTTACTTCTTGTAGCATAATTTCAAGCACTTCTTAGTATATAATACTAATTAAGGGGCATTTCCCTTAATTTTTCATTGTTTTTATCATTTAAGACTTTTGTGCATCTTTTAACTAATCTCACCTATCTAATCCTATAATATTTGATTATCATGTAGGATCTTAATATCTTAATAGGAGGCAACCATGAGATGTTGAGTGTAATATGTATACAATCTTGTGAGTCTCTTTTTCTTAAATTTATATTCATGAAAAATATATAAAATGGACAACAATGTAATGTTTTTGGTTGTCCCCCAGCCTGCAGTGAAGCTGATTGATCACTCACGGGCTAAGGTATTATGAAACTGAAACTGACAATAAAAGATAACAGAAAAAGTAAACAAACTTGATACAGAAAGTTACGTGGTTCACTTATAGCGTGTTTGTTGTATTCATGTGTAGTGGGTGAGACCCATTCTAAGTACAAAATAGCAGATTCAAAGATAAGGAAAATGCGTAACAGAAAGCCTATTTCTCAATTGTGGCAACTACAGCGATAGAGTGTTGGAAATTCATGTGAGTGAAAGGAGAGGAAAAACACAAGAGAGCATGGTGCTGTGTGATTGAAAATTCTTTGTATAAACTCATTCTCTCTATGAAGAAGAAGGGTGGTGTTATCAAGTGGATGTAGGCTTAATTAGCTGAACCACTATATATGTTTGTGTTGTTTCTCTCTTTCCCTCCTTTAGTGTCGTTTCAAAGCATTAATACTTTCTTGTTTAGTTGTCATTTGTTGCTCCCTCTATACACGTATGCTTAGCATACTATGAAATCATAACTCAATTTATTGTATATTTTGAACGGTGAAAACCTAACACATTCATAATTTACAATAATTAAGAATTCGAGATTGTCCCATATTGTTAGAAAGGTGCACGAAAAACATTGGGGAAGATTGGCCTAAGATCACCCATATCCCAAACTTAGACATTTCATCATGAATCCATTAATTATGTAAAATCAAATTTCTCTCATTATTTTTTGTATGTATACATTACTTCTTTGAAAAAGCAATACATAAGTTCATATTAATTTTTTTGCTTCAGACTACATTATAATTATTACAACATCACCACACACAAAGGTATAAATGGTCGCTTAGGTTTTGAACACCATTACTCTCAACATTAAAACGTTTACAATTTCTTATAAAACAATCGTACAATTATATCTCTGCAGCATTCATTTGGGTTTGGTGGACACATAGGCACCAACTCTCTCATCTTTAAAAAACTTATTATTTATTATAAAACTTCATATATATACAATTTTATCACTGCAGCATTAGCATTCATACCGCACATTTTAATTAAACAATCTCATATTATCAATTTTCAATTTAAAATTTCATTAATTAATTAAGAATTGTTTTGATAAAGCCTATTATATTGGAGGCATATTCATCAACTTTCACCAATTTTAATTCTAATGCCTACTTTGTTTTCTTTAAGGTCTCTTGACCCAATTAACCCAATTTGATTAATATAATTCTCTATCATCATCTTCTGACTGCTATCATCGGTCACTTATGATATTTTAACCCTCAACTATTGACAGGGGTGGATTGAAACCATGTTGGTTAATTAGTTTGAACGGGTTTTGTTAGCTATATCTGGTCGTTGAAGTCGGCTGATACTTTATTCATTTTCAATATTTTTTATGATTCCGTTTGGTTCGACATCCAAAGTTGAATCAAATCTCCAACTTTGAACTGGTTTTCCGAATCATGCACATGTTACTTCTCTTCTATATTGATTCTAATCTGGCGCTTGTATTTTTGAATGAGGCGCTAATCAGACTACCTCCACGGCAACGGTTTCGTTGTTGGTGGCACAAACCACCCGGCCTTGCAGGGATCTTATGGCCCTAATGGAGACGCGCGCCGACGAGTGCGATTCAACGCGGATGGGAGATGGGTGTGAACGAGCGGCATGCAGGAAAGTGTAACGAAGAAGGTGACGCAAAGTGTTTATTATTATGCAAAAGGGATGAGTTTTTCTGTTTGTTTTCTGTTGTGCTTAAAAAAAAAAGTATTACTTTAGTTTTATTGACATTTAAAAAATATCAAATAAAAATCGTTACTTTTGACATTTATTTTGCATTTTTTTTTGCATCAAGTATACCTGTGGTGTATATGAAACATCAAATAATAACTAACATAAAATAGTTCAAAAAATTTATGAACACTATACTTTTTTGACGTGAATGACATATTAACATTTTGTATTAACATTTTGGGTTAAGTATGTAAAAGTTTGAGTATATGTTTTTTTTTTTTTTTGGAAGATCTTAATACACACTCAATTATTATCAAGGAAAGGAAATTGGTTTGTAAGAAAGAATAGTACAAAAGACTTTTTAAATTTGCATTTATTTCACGTCCTTTCCCCTCATCTTTTCTTGAATAGTACAAAAGACTATAAATTTGCATTTATTTCACGTCCTTTCCAGTTTCCCACTCATCTTTTCTTGAATGGTACAAAAAACTAGAAATTTGCATTTATTTCACGTCCTTTCCTCTTATTTTTTCTTTTCAAATTGTTATTTTAATCGCTTTCTTAAATTAAAACAAACTCAATTCTCTATACATAAGATCATTATCTTTAATTAGAAGCAAACAACTATATTTAAATACAAAATCTTCATTGCTAGTTTTCAAGTCATCCAAATTGAGATAAAAAGTAAATCTTGACTAATTATTTTGCTAATTTTGGTTACATACAATAATATAATTGTCATTTTTCCTTCTTAATTAACCATCAATTATTAATTTTACCGATACTTTTTTAGGGTTTTGACAAACCAAAAGGAAGGACAAAGAGAGATTACCCAACCTCCACCCCCAAAGGTCGAATAATGAGCTTTAGCTGCTACAACCAATGCATTAACTTTTTGTTGATTATTCAGTTGCTTCATGAGTTAACTGCTCCATGATTTTTGCGTCCATCTTTGATATATTGTGATCATAATGAGGTTGCCATATAATTAATTTGCTATTTTTCTAGTTGTAATAGTTTAAACTTGAATGACACCTCTGTTGAGCCTTTCCTACAAATTTGCTTCATCAATAACTAAAGTCAACAACAGAGAATCACTTTTTTATCTACTAAAAAAATAGCAGAGGTTTTTAGAATTTATAATCACATGGTTTTTTACTTCTTGATTCCCCATGGATTACATCACAATAAATAAAATACAAAAATTAGGATTTCAATATAGTTTGCTACGCTGATCTGCAACGTAATCAATTATTGAGTGGAGAGTCAGGAACAATGGTTGGTGTGATAATTAAATGAGGCCTTTGTGTGGTCAAATCAAAAGTGGGTTTTAGTGGTTTTAGCCTATGAATAAAACATTTAGTTGTGCAACTTTAGAATTCAATTACTACGTACATATGGCTGACAGTCTCACAACCCCATTTCAAAAAAACAATAATTAAAACATTCGGAAATAAATACAAAAGTTTTGTGTACTTTTCTGAGATATGTATGCATAATAATTACACATTAGTTGGACTGTACCCAACACTTTTCTCTCCAATAAAACACTTCTAAACATCTCCAATTAGTTTTCTTTTTCTAATTATGAATTTATTAAGGACTAATGTTTTGATAAACTTATTAGTTAAAGGAGGTTTTATTTTTCTGGGATGAATATTGTAGGTTTTAAAAGTAATTAGGTAAATAGGGCGGACTTGGACACAATTAGATTACATACTTCTTTAGGGTTGGGTGAGATCCTATTCTTGAAGTAGTATGTTTGGTTTGTTGTCAAGTAATTAATGGATTAGTTATGTTAGAATAGGTTGGTTCTCTCTTTTTAAGTTATCATTTCCCATCAAAGGGTTTGTTCAAGGTCTCTTTTCCTTTGCTCTCATCTCAATTTCGATAATTAACTTTGATAATAGTTAATAAAACAAAAAGAACAAATAACACATAATATTTTGTTAATCAAGTTCGACAAATACGACATACGTCTGAGGAGCTTATTTACTTAGATAAGAAATATTATTAAGATTCAAATGTGTAATCAACAACACTCTTAAGTTATAAAAGAAATTTAATCAAAGACAAGCTCTCCTGAATTTGTGTTTGAATCTACTTAAAGATAAATTCAGGCTCCCCTCAATTTATTGACCGCAGTTCAACTATTTCAGTCTTCTTTCATATTTCTTATCAACAGGTGCAACGTAAATATCACTTGCAGAACTTCAGTAATCCATATTCATAAAAAGGACAATTCGATTACCTTTCCAAATAACAATTCTTCAAGGGAGAACTTCTCCAAAATCAATTTTTCATCAATGTGCACCTCGAATTACTAAAGATCGCAATAATATATCTCTTCTAACTTCTTTATGCAAAGGTATAGATAAAAGATTACTATTATGAAGAAAAATCTTTTATCTTTAAATAATATCTATATCTTTAAGTAATATCTTTTATTTTAAATAACCACATTAATAATAATAAAAAGAAACTTATTATTTCTTTTTGACAAAAATATTCAACAAATTCGACACAAACACAATATTGAAAAAGTATACTAAACCTCTCACAAAAGAAGGAAGGGGAAGCTTTGAAAATAGTGCTTCAAGAAGTGATTTATAAACCATAGAAAGAAAACAATAAAACCTACGTTATATTAATACTTAGGGTGCATTTTGGGGAGAAAAAGAGTTATGGGGATAAATATTATCATAATCTTAGTGTTATGATAATACGTATTTGTAGGAAGGTTTATTATTGGTAGTGTTATGATAATATGCGTTTGGGATAAGGATTATGATTGTAGTGTTATTATAATATGCATTTGCGGGAAGAATTACGTTACCAGTGTTATGATAATCTTTTTTATATAAATAAACAATATTAATATATGTAATTATAATAAATCATATTATTTTTTGTAAATATGATTTGCAAAGACGGTGTCCATTTTCAACATTTTTTTACGTTAAGTCGTTACGTGCGAATAATTTGTACTTTTGTTTTTAAAATGATATTTTAAATGCAATACACAAATTGCGTATATTTAACAATTGATTTAAACCAATGACTAGCAACATAATTTCATTCAAACTAAACGATATAGGAAGAATAAAGTAGTTTTTAGAAAAAGAGTTATAAACTTAAGCCAATTATTAATTCTTATTTTAATTACATATTCTAATTTCACTATACAAATTTCATATATTTAATTTATCAAATCATCATAATTTTTGTAATGCATGAGAGAAAAAAAACAAAAAATACGAGTCACGTGGTGTAATCACAATAAATTGCCTCATTTAAGAGTAAAAGAAAAAAGGAAAATTTTAAATTCAAGTAATTGTACCCAATTCAAAACTTAAAAAGAAGTTATGTTTTTTAAATAAAAATATTAAAATTAATAAAACTTATAAGTATAAAAATTATAAATAAGAAAAAAATGAATTAAATAGTACTTACACTTAAATAGATTTTATAAATAAAGAATGGTTAAAGAAGTATTGAGGGTTATGATAACAAATAGGGAAAGGGTGACCCCTTTTCTCATATTCCTTTTCCTCTCCTTAAAATGGTTTGTAATTTTAGAATTCAATTACTACGTACATATGGTTGACAGTCTCACAACCCCCATCCCAAAGAAACAATTAAAACACATTGTAAATAAATAAGTTTTGTGTACTTTTCTGAGATATGCATTATAGTTACACATTACCTCTACTCTACCCAACACTTTTCTCTTTCTAATTATGAATTGATTAAGGATTATCGTTTTCATAAACTTATTGGTTTTAAAAGTAATTAGAGAAATAGGTTGGGTTTGAAAGTTCATATATACTTTTTTTATTTTTGGAAAATTCTCCAACATATTTGATTTTTCATAACTTTTGTCATATTTTGCTTTTTCTATTTTGAAAATTTTGGGTATAATTAACAAACATTCAATTACTGAGCCAATTGGTTAGTAAAATGTGAGCCAATTGGTCAGTATCGTACCTACCAATACTTATAAATTTGCATTTATGTCATGTCCATTTGTTTGTTATTTTCCTTTATCTTTTCTCTTCCCTGAACTATTCTTTTAATCTTGTAGGGTTTAGGGTAAAAAATTAGAAGAATAAAAACACAGAATATCACTTTTCAATTTTCTGCATTATAAAATTGACCAACATGATGTTTTGAGTTGCAAATAAAGTGTTGGGGTATCTTTTACCCTATAAAGTTGATTTGCATTTCTATAATTTAACCTTTGGTAATTTGTATTGGTATATTAATTTTATAATTATATTGTTGTATTTTTACTTCTCAATTTTTTGTTCGTTGTTATAGGTATGTTTATTAAGGACTCCCTCTACCGTCCGTACATACACAACTCAATTATGGAGTTGAGAGTGGGGAAAAAGAAGTTGTGTGGTAATAATCATAAATGAGGCCTTTAATTTGTGTGGTCATTATCGTACAAAGAAAAAAGAGATATGCATAGCTACACATTAGCTGTCCTGCTCCCACCACCCTTTTCTATCCTCATCTTTATATCTTCCAATTACCCAATTAAAACTCACATCACACTCTTCTTCATTGTTACAACCCTCATCCCTTACCATTCTTTTCGCCACCCTTCAGCTTCTAAAACCTTTCACTATGGCTGAAGCTATTCTCTTCAACCTTACTGCAGACATCATATTCAAATTGGGCTCTCTCGCACTCCAAGAGCTTGGATTGCTATGGCGCGTCAAATCTGAACTTGACAAACTCAAAGACTCTCTTTCTGCCATTCAAGCCGTTCTTCACGACGCAGAGGAGAAGCAGTTCAAGGAGCAGGCGGTCAAGGTTTGGGTTTTACGGCTTAAGGATGTTTTGTACGAGATTGATGACTTGATCGATGAGTCCTCTTACGAAACCTTGAGAAGGCAAGTTCTGGCCAAACACCGAAGATACAGAAAAAAAGTACGTATCATCTTCTCCAAATTTAAATCCAGTCGGAAAATAAGCCACAAAATCAAAGAAATTAGGCAGACGCTACAAGCTATTAATGAAGATAAAAATCAATTTGGCTTTTCTAAGCATGTGATAGAGATCAGAAGAGATGATTATAATGAAGGGTTGAGAAAGAGACGGGAGACTCACTCTTTTATACCTGAAGACGAAGTGATTGGTAGGAATGATGACAAGGAAGCAGTCATAGATCTTCTACTAAATTCCAGCACCAAAGAGGATATTGCAATAATTTCCATTGTTGGAATGGGAGGATTGGGAAAGACTGCCCTGGCTCAATCTATTTATACCCATTCGGTTATGACTAATGATGACAAGTTAAAAAAGCTATGGGTGTGTGTTTCTGTTGAATTTGATCTTAAAATTATTATCCAAAAGATAATAGAGTCTGCAACCGGGAAGAAGCCTGAATCATTCTTTCAAATAGATTCACTACAACGTGAGCTTAGAAAGCAAATTGATGGAAAGAAATATTTGCTCATTTTGGATGATGTGTGGAATGAGGAAAAAGGGGAATGGTTAAAGCTAAAAGGATTGTTGATGGGTGGTGCAAAGGGTAGTAGAATTTTGATCACAACACGCAGTGAACAAGTTGCTAAAACTTTTGACTCTACTTCCGTCCATCTGTTAAAAATTTTGGATGAGTCAAATTCTTGGTTATTGTTTAAAAAGATGACAGGTTTGAAAGAATGTTCAGATAATCAAGAGACCGAGCGTGATCAAGAGAATTCAGATTTGATCGAAATCGGTCGGGAGATTGTGTCAAGGTTAAAAGGTGTTCCGCTCGTAGTAAGAACCATTGGAGGACTTTTAAAAGATAATAAATCGGAAAGATTTTGGTTGTCTTTCAAAGATAAGGAACTTTATAAAATTTTGAAACGACAAGAAGAACAAAATGCTTTAAAAGAAGAACGAGATGCTTTAAAAGAAATACAATTGATTCTTGAGCTCAGCTATAAATATCTTCCATCGCCTAACTTGAAGCAATGTTTCCTATATTGTGCTTTGTTCCCCAAAGATTATAGAATTGAAAAGGATGTACTTATATTACTATGGAGAGCACAATGTTTCATTCAACCAAATGGCAACGACGACGATAATTACCTCGTTGATATTGGTGATGATTATTTCATGAAGTTATTATCAAGGTCATTTTTTCAAGAGGTTGAAAAAAATGATTCTGGAGACATAATAGCATGTAAGATGCATGATTTGATGCATGATCTTGCTTGTTCGATAACAAATAATGAATATGTGCGTGGATTGAAGGAGAATGCCATCGACAAAAGAACTCGTCACCTTTTTTTGGAAGGAGATCCTTATGAAAATCAACTTATGACCAGACCATTGCCTAAGGCAACACATTTGAGAACATTTTTTGGACAAGAATATCATTATAGTAAAGTTGATTCACAATGGAACTTCACAGAATTAATCTTCTGTAATTTTTTTCGATTGCGAGCATTGCACTTATGGTACTTGAAAAATGAAATCAAATGGTTAGAGTTTATGGAGCTTATTGGTAAGTTGAAACATTTGAGATATTTGAGTATTGTTGATTCAAAAAATATTACAAATCTCCCAGATTCCATTGTGAAGTTGTATAATTTAGAAACATTGATCTTTCAATTATCTGCTCTCAAAATTTTACCTAGCGATGTAGGAAACTTGATCAACCTTAGACATTTGAATCTTTCTTATAATATGGAATTAGAATTCCTTCCCGATTCTATTACGAATTTGTGTACGTTGGAAGAACTTATCCTTAAGCATTGTCCAAATTTAAAAGGATTGCCGAAAGATATAAAAAATTGCAACAATCTTAGGCAACTTGATCTTTCTGGGAATTATAGTATAGAATCTCTTCCCGATTCTATTACTGAGTTGTGTAAGTTGGAAGCGCTTATCCTTCATGGTTGTTCTAAATTAAAAGAACTACCAGAAGATACCAAAATGTTGATCAACCTTAAGCATCTTGATTTGTGGCGATGTTTGGCTCTCACCCATATGCCAAAAGGATTAGGTGAGCTGACTAATCTTCAAACAATGAATAGATTTGTGTTGGGAGAGAATAAGGGTGGTGAGTTAAAGGAGTTGGATGGACTTACCAAATTAAGAGGAAAATTAAGCATTGAACATTTGGAATTTTGTACCAATATTGTTGGACAACGAATGAAGGGTAAGTTCTTGCAACTAAAGTCTGGTCTTCAAAAGTTGGAATTACATTGGGAGAAACATACAATTGAGGATTTGATCAACGAAAGTGTTTTAGATTGCTTACAACTACATTCAAATCTTCGAAAGATACGTATTGATGGATATGGTGGAGTGAATTTATGTAATTGGGTATCCTCTAAGTTCCTTAATTGTCTTGTCACTATACGTCTTTATCATTGTGAAAGATTACAACACCTCCCCAGATTCGATCAATTTCCTAATCTCACGCGTCTTGACCTAGTAGAATTACCCAACATCGAGTACATTATTGCGAACAATGATGATTCTGTTTCTTCATCAACAATTTTTCCATCGTTGAAGAAATTAAAGTTTTTGAACATGCCTAAGTTGGTGAGCTGGTGCAAGGGTACAACCTCAACCAAATCTCCTATAGTATCATTTCCTTACCTTTCTAATTTGATTTATGGTTGTTGCCCACTACCTATGTTGAACTTTTTGCATGCACCTAATTTGGAATTGTTGAACATTTTGGATTCAGAGGATGAGTTGAATGTTGGACTATTGGAAAATTACAAAAACATCACCTCTATATATCTTGAGAACTTGATTAAATTGGAGTATTTGCTCGAGTGTTGGCAACATTGTATGACATCTCTGCAACTTCTTTCTTTAAGCAAATGTGAAAATTTAAAGAACCTACCAGAATGGATTGACAACTTTACCTCACTTACAACTTTGAAAATTTCTTTTTGTGAAAAGCTAGCCTTGCTACCAGAAGGGATTGGCAACCTTACCTCACTTACACATTTGAA